>CAMXCT020000135.1:8570-258570 GCA_947184155.2 Cladocopium goreaui | reverse complement strand
TTAGGAATCTGTCCTAATATCAATTTGTTTCGCCAAATTATTGGTTGCGAACCAAAACCCCGGCGAACATGTGCAAAAAAAATCTCGAAGCCCCACCTAATCTGAAGCTGGAGTCTGAAACATAGTTCCATGGCACCACACGTTTCCGCTGCTGGGAGACATACATCCGAAGCTCCGATAAGCCTTTCGCAAACATCTCCACATCTGGGTCTAGCATGACGCCAAGGCCTTCAAACCAGCACTTTTTCAAACTAGGCTTCGAGCCCGACCAATTACAAAACTGAAGTCGAGGGTACAGCGAGGAAAAGCAGAAAAATGCATCAACAATATTTTTTTGGTGCATGTGATGCTGGCTCTAAGTATGTCCAACATCAGTCCATTTCACACAAAGATCCCAAAAACTTCCTTGAAAAGGTCCAAACAGAGAATGTAAGTCTTACAACAACCCCCACATGAAACGTTGCTTGCCAAAAAACAACGAACAAAACTCTCAGAAAGAGTTCCGTAAGGATCCCTACCCCTGTAGAGGGGGAGGGCGGGGGGGGAACAAAACCAACCTGTCGAATTCCACTTTTTTTGCTTGGAAACCTTGGGATAGTGATCCAATTGCTCAAATGGAATTTCAAAAGTAACATTTCTTGACAAGCCTTGGGCACTGGTTAGAAAATACTTGCGCTTAGCTCTGGAGGAGCTACGCGCGAGTATGATGATGGCAACGCAATTTTTGGAAGGATGCCACCCCTACACATGAGCCGCTTCAGTCTGACATGTGCTTAGCTCCTCCGGAGCTAAGCGCAAGTATTTAATTTTCATCTGTTTGCCAATGATATGGAATGACGAGGAATGTTGATCATTGAAAAAAAATGCAAAAATTGAATTGAATTTTAAAACGACATTTCAGTACGACTTCCCCCCCCCCCCAAAAAAAAAACACATTTTTAAGAGGGTAGGGATCCGTAAGGAACCCTTTTACACCGTACACTGATAGTCACTAAAAAAGAGGCCTGTTAAAACACTTTCATATACGTAGATACCTGACGCCTTTTGGAGCAACGTGACTAGTACCCATTAAACAACCAAGAATTGCACATGTTTTCGGAACAAAGGAAATTGTACCAATGGCCTTGGCTTTGGGCAAATGCTTTGCCGTCCTCATACCGTTCTCTTGCCCAAAGAACCAAATCCATTTGCAACAAGAGCCCAGCATATACATCAAAGCCTCTCAACTCTCGATCTTTTCCACTGAAGACCCTTTCACGTGGTAGACGTTTATAAACAATGACCATCATAGATCAGACCCATGGTTTGCTAGGTGACAAGAAACACGCAAAGTGAGCGCATGGAAATTTACAGTCTAGTGATCACAACAGCTTTGGATGCGCAACGAATGCATAGCAAGGGTTCCCGTTTCACTCTAGGGGTCTGGGGGTTGAGGGCGTGTTCGCTCGACGTGGCGCGACTGTTCCCAACCGTTCGCAGCCGTCCACAACCGTTCGCGTGAGGCTCGTATGGCCGTGCCTATGGCAAGTTTTGCAACAGGGGTCACATTTGCAGGTTTCCAGCGTCGCGTTGCTTCGTTTCGCGTGGCAGGCGTGGCACTTCGTGACAGTTGTGTTTCGTAACGTGTCGAAAGTCGTTTTGTGTGACAGGCGCAATACTTTGGCGACGTTTTCAGAAGATGCGTTGCAGTTTTCGTGGCAGGCGCAGCACTTTGGACATGTCCATCGTCATTTTGCCGGGGCAGGCACAGCACTTTAAGGTGTTGCGTGCTTTTTGCGAATCGCATTGCCAGGGCTGCGTCAGGTGGCGACAAGGTGCAAATTCCGTGGCAAACGTTGCCACGTTGCATTTTGCGAGATGTGATGAAAATTGGCAGAACCCTCGCACGAAACATCGATTTTGGGGTTGCAAATTTTCAGGTTTTAAGGAAAACTCGTAGGCAAACAGCGGTTTTGAAGCTACAAGTGTGAAAATTGGAGGAAGTCTCGCACGAAATGCTGGTTTTTGCATGTTTTTGCTCCAACATGTCTCGTCTCCAGTCTCTGATTTTCCTGTGGCCTCGCCATGTCTAGGGCGGAAGCTGCAAAACTTTTCCTTCTCGAAGGTGTCAAAGCAAGTTGTAATGTGGTTTTGCGTGGCATGCGTGGCACTTCCTGACATTCTCATGTGTCTGGAAAATTCTGGAAACGTATTGAAATTCATTTTGTGTGGCAAGCGCAATACTTTCGCGCCGTTTTCACAAGCTTAATTGCATTTTTCGTGGCAGGCGCATCACTTTGGAGACATCCATTGTCATTTTGCGTGGCAGGCGCCGCACTTCAAACGTGTCGTGTTGCGTGTTTTTTTTGCGAATACCAGTGTCAGGGCTGCGTCAGGTGGTGACAATGACTAAATCCGTGGCAGACGTGGCATGTTGTGACACGCGACGACGCTTCACACTCCACACTTTACGCTTTACACTCCACACTTTGCACTTTACACCTCGCACTTTGCACTTTACACTCCACACTTTGCACTTGACACTGTGCACTCCGCACTCTCTGCACACTCTACACTTTACACTCCACACTTTACACTCTACATCACCCCACACTTTACACTCTCCAATACTCTACACTTTATACTCCACACTCTACACTCTACACTCCACACTCTACACTCCACACTCTACACTCCACACTCTACACTGTACACTCCACACTTTACACTCCACACTCCACACTTTACACTCCACACTCTACACTCCACACTCCACACTCTACACTCCACACTCCACACTCTACACTCTACACTTTACACCCCACACTCTACATTGCACACTTTACGCTCCACACTTTACACACACACTTTAAACTCCACACTCGACACTCCACACTGACCACTTTACACTTTACACTCCACACTCTGCACTCCACACTTTACACTCAACACTCTACACTTTACACTCCACACTTTGCAATTTACACTCCACACTCTACACTTTACACTCCACACTCTACACTTTACGCTCCACACTCCACACTCCACACTTTACACTCCACACTCTACACTCGACACTCTACACTCCACGGTTTACACTTTATATACACTCCACACTCCACACTTTACACTCCACACTCTGCACTCCACACTTTACACTCAACACTCTACACTACACTCTACACTCTACACTTTAAACTCCACACTCGACACTCCACACTCACCACTTTACACTTTACAACTCCACACTCTGCACTCCACACTTTACACTCCACCCTCTTCCGCTTTCCGCAGTCTACAGTGCACTGGCACGGTAACAGGAGAAACATGTACAAGACTGTTCAAATAATTTCAAATATATAACTTGTTTCACAAAAGTGTTCTACGTGACTGCATTCGGGTTCGTGGGCATCTTGTTTTAAAGCTCCAGGCCTTTCAAGCGTGCAACCTTCCTCTCTTTCAAGGTTCCTCGCTCCCATTGCTGCCGCTGGCTCTGAAGCCAAGCTCCGAGTTCATGCCCGAATTGGGTCGCTAAAAACCTTGCATTTGCATTTTTATGTCGATCCTGGTATGCCAACAGGCGGCCAAGCCAAATATCCCACGGATCTCCCAAAGCCTCCACCCCGCGAGCAATGGCGATTTCAGCTTGCCTCCTGGCACCTCGATTTACCAGGCTGCGTAGCTCGTAGGGCAGTTCATTCCACTTCAGGCGCCTGTCAACACGTCCAAATTCCACGGAGGTTCTTTGGAGTGCCTCTTCGGCACGTGAATCCTCAATGGCGAAGGCCATCCAGGCGGCAGCTGCATGGTTTTTAGCAGCACCTGCCGCGATGATGAAGCCATTGGACTTCTCAGGCTGCCACTTAGCCAGCCGTGGAAACTCCTGAGCCAGCTCAACATAGCTAGGCTGACTTCCGGAGACAAGGAGAGCATCAATTGATGCCTCAGAATTGTTTGCACCGGTAGTCACTTTGCAGCGTCCATCTGTCAATTCCGAGAGCAGCTCAGACAACGCAGCTGCCAGTCGCGGCTGCTCGGGCGCAATATAGATGGAGTTGATTCCTAACTTCACATGCAGATCTACCAGCTCTTTGGCTACATCAGACACCTTGGTTGACTCGATAATCTGCAAACGTATCGGCACCGTCATTTCCTTCCGCTCCGCATCATCATGGGCCAGTCGATAGACTTCGGGCCCAAACTTGCTCTGTGGAGCCTCTTCGGGAAAACCTGGCTCCTGTCCTGGAGCTAGAAGAGCTCCAGGTGCCATGCCAAACATATGCCTAGCTGAAATAAAAACCCTTCGATTCGCTGGAAGGATATCATCTCTGGCACCTAGACTATGGAAACCTCCAGCGCGCAGGATGTGGGCAGTAGCGAAGATGATCAAGTCCATTGGTGTCTTGATCTTGGACTCGATGAAAGCGAGGCCGAACTTCAACATCATGCTATAAGGGCATAGCAGAATTGTGGAGGAGTTCTGCTTTAATGCACTGGCTATTTGATGTTTTGACACACCTGTTCCCAAAGTCATGAGTGTTATGGAGTCTTCTGCAAAAGTCTCAGCGTACAACTTTTGCGCTGCAGAAGCCAAGGAGCTAGGGATTGCAACAACAATACGGAAATGTGGAAGGTCGGTGGTGTCGACAAAGCTCCGCACTGTCTCCAAACCAACTTGCACATCACCAGCACCACTTGGCATCAAAATGGTGGTGGCATTGGACCCACTCTGTAGGGCAGAAACAGCAGCAAGCGCTGCGTCTTTCCAAACAGTTCTGCTGACTTGGTGATCAAGTTGAACTCTGGGCTCTGCTACCTCACTTGTCACAAACCTTGGAACCCGTGATTTGAGCACAAGCTCTCCACCACCCGCTCGAGACAAATAAGAGGCGTCAGTCCGCGCGGAAACAAAGCTGAGATCCAACCAAAGGACTGCGTGAATGAATGGCAAAATGATTAAAGGAAGGAGGCTCCGTCGTCTCGATCCATTTTGGCAATGACATGGCAGCACAACAGCGGCTGGGAGTTTCATGACTTTGGGTCTTCTCAGAACTGAGAGTATGACATGACTTGAAGTACTGATACGAAATAGGCCTAGAGGGTCAGCCACAGCTGCTGGTTAATGAACACATGTTCAATATGTTGACGAATGCATGTGTTTCTTTGCTCCAGTTAACTTGCTCAAGTCATATCTCGAATGGACTTCAATTGCATTGCCTCCCATGATTTCCTGTAACGGAGCCACAAACACAGTCTGTCAGAGTTTATCACGTAAGGTGCTGTTCAAATCAGCCAGTCAACGAGTCTTTTTGATGTTTTCTAACAGTAGGTTGGTATGTTTCATATGTTTGAGCGTATGAACCAGCCACAGGTCACAGATGGTCAGAGTTTGCTGCCATTGCTCAAGGGCGCAGTTCTATCATGTTCTATCATGTTCTATCCACCGAGTGGTGCCAATGCTTCTCACACACCCCGGTACGGGTAGCAAGGTGCGGGGATGTGAAACTTGGGACCCTGAAAGGAAATCAGACGCAAGGCATCGCATTCTCTGTCTCAGTGAAGGCAGAGTAAGTCGTCCGTTCTGTACTCGCAGATCTGGGCATGAAGTATCAGCCAAGTGCCTTCTTCCTTTTCGTAGTCGTGTTTGAATCTGTGAATTGTCGCCAACGATGACACCCTCCTTCTCACAAGGCCTGGCAAAGGACTCAGCGCGTCAGCACGTCAGAAAGGATCAGAAAGGACCAGTTGCTTAAAGGGCTCTGTGGCGCCTTATGTCGATCGGAATCTGTCTCAATCTCTCCAGCTTTCAAGCATCTTTATAAGAGCCTCCGCACGTACGGAGAACTCCGCAGCAAAGCAGCCACTGCAAAGCTGGCCAGACTTGAAGCCAACCATAGCAAAATGCATTGAACAAGCAATCCCAGGGGTAGTTCAACCACCAGTGGGGTAAGCAGGACTACAACCACTGGGTGCAACATATTGACTGCATAGCTCAGGCATGAGACATCACTCAGGATTGACACGGCTGAATGGTGGGTGTTGAAGCGCTGCAGAACTCCATTGCACGCACCCGCGCATATCAGAACTGTCATGATAGAACCAATGGCGACCGCTGACGGGTTGACAGCTCTCTCTGGCTGGGATTGCTGCCTCCCCAGGGCAAAAAGGAAGCAAAGGCCGATGGCCAAGCCAGATGTAATGCTTAGTGGCTTCGTGTGAACCCTAAGCATAGTCAGCAAAGCTGTGCTGTCCGACAAGGAGCCGCATAGGAAGCAAAAACCATAGAGCGGCGTGTGAATAATGTGGTGGGCAAGTCCTTTCCATCCTGGGAGAAATTCAGCCAAAGGCTTTGCAAGGTGCATCTCCACAGAATATTGTACAATGGCAATCGCCAATAGGATGCAGAATACCTTCAAGAAACTGAAGTTTTGAGGTACAATCTTGATGGGTTGGCTGCCTCTCAGGACCACGAAAATGCTCTCAAAGGTCAGGAGCCAAAGCTCAAACCAAGCCACGCCGGGCCCTGAACTCAGCTGGAAAGAGGCGCTCTCAGACTCTGACAATTTCACATTTGCCTTTGACAGCTTGTGCCCGAGCCATTGAGACAAGTGGTGAGTTGGAAGACCTACGAGCAACACAGGGAGCCCAAGGCGCCAAAGCCGAGAGACCATGTGCCCTGAAGGCCCTTTCTTTGCCAAAGATCTGGGCATAAGAAGTCCAGCGACACCAAAAAGTAGTCCTGTAAGAAACGCCTGCGAGGTGAAAAGGATCGTGGCTACAAACGCCATGGCGATCTGTTCGTCATGGCGCTCAGCAGATGAACAATACCAACGGCCCAAGCCCGAAGCTGCCAGAAAACTATGATGTCCCACCACCAGAACTGAGAGAATGCTCCGGAGATTGTCCAGGTAAATCAGCCTCCCCATTGTTCTGGCTTAAGGCTAAAGCATTTTGACAAAGCAGCAAGTAGCCAGGGGATCACCTCAGCATTTCTTCCAGAAGTGAAGCATGCAGTTCCAGCATTCGAACGTCAGTTTGAGCTAATGTACCACGGGCATCCAAGGGCCAAGTTTCCAAGTTGCACTCACAAATGGGCTCCCAATACCTCTACAAGACGCACATTGATGCAGCCGATATCAACCACAAGTTGGCTGCCCACTTGTTGGTCTGCTTTCAAGAACATGAGTAATGCGTGAAGACTTCTGAGCCATGCGAAATGTAAAAGCCAACCCGTGCATCAAAGCCATCCTTTTTACTGACCGCATGAGTAGCTCCTGGCCTGCAATTTCCGCGCCAACTTTGGGAGCAGACTTTCAAACATCTAAAATTCAAGACTTGTAAGCACATTAGCCTTTGAATCAATATTCAGAAAGCCACCATGGCAAGCATCTGCGGGCAAAATCATTCAGCCATCAATTCCACCTTGGGTGACAGGCGCTGAATCAGTGCCCGATGGAGCCCAATGGTCGATTAGGGTAACCCATCACTTGCAGCAGTAAAAACAAATCACTTGCGGCAGTATTCCAAGAATCACATGCGGCAGTAAAAACATGTAAAAACTGTTCAAAAAAAATCACCTGCGGCAGTAAGAATCTTTAAAGCCAATCACTTGCGGCAGTGAAACAATACGTTAGGGGAGCCTAGACGTAGGGGAGGATGAGAATAGGTTGATAGCAGCACACCTTGGGGGATGGGGTGGGGCTAGGGAAGAAAAGGGTAAGATCTACCAGCCACACCCGTTGCTTAACTTCATTATAGGGACACAACCGCTACTCGACTTCCTGAGACTTACCATCCCACTTCAACCTTGGGGAGGGAAGAAAAGAATAGGATTCAGTAGGATCTACATTTCGCTTGAGGAAAACAATATGGCTAATTTCTAGCTGCTAAGACAAAAGCTTTCCCACACGTAACGTCAAGTATGCGCGCGCGAGTGCAACAAAGCTTTGTAGCATAACATCCGCACGCGTCCCTCCACATGCAACCCCTTTTCGCCGACATGTAGCACCGTACGAAATCAAACATTGCCCTGCTGCGCCGGCCACATTACAGCAGCCATGACCAGCAGCAACAACAAATCCGTTATAGCAGCGACGTCACCGTATACCAGTAGCATAACTAACACACGCAAGTCTAGCAGCAGTTTCTCCTAAGAAGCCTCATGTCTGCGTAGCAGGGTCTGGCCTTTTAATGTACAAGCACACATGCATCATCCGAATCTGAGCCACAGGACTTGCAAGAGCAGCAGCACAGCCCACGGCACAACAAAATTCATGTTTGCAACAGCCGCAAAGTCGCGTGAAAAGCATCAAAGCTTGGCACGTGCACAACGTCGTTTCCTTCCTCATAGAACCTGCCCTGCATCCGAGAATGCATCAGTCGCAGCAGCGTACTGCCACAAGCGATTGGTTTTTTATACCCTGGCATCAAGAACACCGACATACCGCCGCCACAAGCGATTAAAAACAGAAACGCATGAGTACCGCCACAAGCGATAAGGCCTTGAAATGCTGCACCTGCCACGCAAAAACCAGCATCACCTGCGGCAGTTAAAAAGAATCACTTGCGGCAGTTAAAAACCGCCGTTTTTACTGCCACAAGCGATTGGCACCGATTACCGCCACAAGCGAGGTAGGAGCCGTAGATTAGGAGCTGCGAGCACCGACATGCATCACATCACCCTCATTAGTCATTTGTATCATTGGCTATGTCAAATAATAATTAACCAAAATATTTCTCTTGATCTGGGCAAGCCATCGCTTCGCAGCTAGCCAAGCCGTTTGGCATAAATACTTGCATAGCATTCAAGAGTCAGATGCGACATGATGCGACGGTAGACGGTGCGACGATGGCAATCTCATTGCTGATCAGAAATCTAAGCATGAATGACTGCATAAACGTTTGAACTCAGATCAGCAAAATGGGCCCTGCAGTAGCTTGCATTAGCCTTCTTTTGCTGAGGGTCCACTGGAATTCAGGCTTCAGGCAGGAATGCACGAACAAAGTCTCCTCATGAGCTCAAGGTGTAGAAACATGACAAATACGTCCACATATGCTATGCACATGCACGTCAGTTCCAACTGTCCACTGAAGTTTGCTGGGGCTGTGGCGTTGTAGCCCGGTTCTTCGATGAACAAAGCGGAGTTGCATCATCCTACGGCGCTACGGTTGAACAACATGGATCAACATGGAAACAAACGATTCAAACGAAATTGAAGATTTCTATCAAAATTATGAAATCCCCTCTTTTCAAAGCTGCCCAGCTGTCCGTGACCAGACACTGCTTGCCAGTGTCTCTGGTGGCTTCGTGGACATAGCATGGTATCTCCTGAGCACCAAAGGTTTTTGATACTACAGTACTGTATCCTGGATACTGTCCTGTAAACCCTCAATGAACGCATGGCACACAGCTTGTCAATGCTGCGCTCTTCAATTACTGTCTTCCAGCTAAAACAATCTTGCCTGCCCGACTTGGTGGCCACAACCTGCTGAAAGAGATGCTTGGCTCAATTCGATCAATCACACGCTGGCACAAATTTGCAAAATCGTGTATATAAACATGTCGTACATTTACGTAAATGGAGTTTAATACTGTTATAATACTGTTATATAATAAATATTAATAAATTCATATAAATTCTAAAAAGGGGATGCCATGGGATGCCAAATGAAGAGGGAAGAGCTGACAGCAGCCAATCAGCATCCAGCTTCAGCATGCTTCAGCTGTGCCTTCCTCACAATGGAAATGCTCCTTCAGTGCGGCCTGCGGCAGCTCGCCCAAACAGCAACTAGCTCAGCCCCATGTTAGACTGGCCCGCGTGTCCATCCAAATACCCAAGGAGGAACATGAGAGAACATTGAAGATGAAGGAACTGCAACTGGGGACCAAACACAGTTGTTGATAAACTCCAGCTCCAGGTCAGCGCAGTGCCTTTAGCCACTGTCGTTCGAACAAGTTGAAACTTTACCTGTTAAGCGCATGTGATCAGGAGCCGTTCTTGACTTCAAATAGAATGACCTAGAATGTCGTTCACCGAGGAGAAAAGTGTTTGCTTCATTACGACCAGCGAAAGTCAGCTCCTGAGCCCTGAACATACCCATTCTGATGCACATGTCCGCACAGGACTCGCCAGGTAGAGCCTGACATTAAGAGCTCAAGTCCCCAAGGGCATCAACAATTGCTTCGTGTGACAGCAGCAACCAGCTGACATTCTTCTTCTTAAGGCATCGAGCGACTGGGTTGTCAGAACTGACATGACAACTAAGATCAACTAAGATCCCAACCTTTTGTACATGCCGCTTGGGGTGGGGCACTGCTCGCTCTGATTCAGGCAGCAGGCCTTGACCTTGGCTGAACTTCGGTCTTTTGGCAGAGCGAGCTGAATGGTCGGCCTATGTCGGTCACTGGGGTGCTGGCTCTTGATACGGTCTGCAAGGAAGAGTTGTGCGCCACTCTTGGGCTCCCTCAGTGTGTGGAAATTCGATGGGCTCTCAAGGCAACGAGCCAGAGGTAAATGTAAATATGATTTCATATGAGTTCAAGAACCAATGCCGTCTTTGCCAGCAAACGAGGACAGCCATGGACAGCCCCTGAGGCCCGAACCTGATAAAAATGATTCCGTTGTGAGATGAACGAGGTTGTGCCTGGCATGGCTTTGATTGAAAACAGATCGAAGTTCCACCGGAACGGCAAATGGAATGGCTGCGCCTTACCTCATTGAGTTGCAGCTTGGCCGCAAGTTTCTTCCAGTCCCGGCCTGCAAACGATGCGCAAATCAGCGTAAGTCAAAACACACCCAAACTAAAAATCAGTCAAACCTTCAAAACATTTCAAAACTTTGCACAATCCGTTATCTGCTTTCAAGGTGGCAACGGATGAAGCTGTGGCCCACACGGAGAAATGGCACCAAGTAGACCTGCAGGTGACGAGGGGGATAGTATGTGAGATACTCGGAATAAACGTCAGACTTCAAGGACACGTTCTGCAAGGCACAAGATTGTCATCAAACTGAGGGCTCCTTTCTACTGTAGTGCTTGATAAATTGTGTCCAAATCAAGGCTGTGAAGCGGAGTCGAGATGGCAGATCGATATGTGCCACTGCTGAGCAGCGGCGCGCCTTGTTGTGGTCCAGGTTGTCCAGCTGCTCTGCAGTCACCAGGTTGGCTTGGCGCATGCTGCTCTGCAGCTGCTCCTGGCAAGGCCGCGTCTCGAAGCCGCTACAAACTAGCCACCGTGAACCATTCCCGAAAATTGCGCTGCCAAGCTGTTCTTTAAATCTTTCAGCAAAGGGCCTCATAGTTCTCTTGCATCAAGTAGCTGAGGTCACCCAGCTTTTGAGGTTTCAAGCTGCTGAAGGGCATCCTTCGGCTGGTGAAGGCTGACATGCTGCAATCCGCCCAGTCTGCCCAGTTCAACCCAAATACCCCAGGAACATCGAGGAGTCAGCTGTCCCGCTCAGCTTCTTGGCGATTGGGCTGCCAGTTTTCACCTCAACCCATGTAATTGACCCTATCATGACTTGTGACATCTTGTGACCTTTTGGCAACGTCTTCAGGGCCAAAAGGTGCCTCAACCCCCTGTGCAAACAACGTGAAAGTTGCGGTGTCGCTTTGAGCCTGAGCTTGAGACATTCGTACCACGGGTGTCAAAATGGTGGGTCCTTGAAGGCACTTTCTCATGGGAAATGAAAAGTAATTCGATGCAGGAGGCCTCTTGAATCAAACTTGAGAGGGAAGGGTGAAAGATCGAAAGGTAGGCGTGGGTTGGAACAGGAGAAGAGAGCAAGGGAACGAGGCATATCCGCTGCGGACGGACGTGGGTGGAGTTGGGGCGGATATCGAAAAAAGTCTTCTGGGCTTGGACTCGAGGGCGGGTACCAAAAAGGTAGGTTTCAGGGAGGGGGGACACGACACACACACAGACACACAGACATATATATATATATAAATACATACATATAGTTAGATATATGTATAAATATCAGGTTATGGGGTTTGCGAGGCAACGTGTAACTGGGGGCAGCACATTGTTGCAACGCGGATGGGGTTGATTCTGGTGTGTACATGTGTAGAACAGTGTGGGATTCACAAACGTGGTGTTTTGACCCCAGCATGTACCCAAAGCAACTGACTTAGGGCTATCCTGGTGCTGGAATCTTGGTGCAAAAAGTGGGCCCGCGGGGTGACTTCTTGCAAACGCGGCTTTAGAGGCGGACCTTGGGGGAATCGAAGGGGGGGTTCAATATAGTTGTGATAATTATGTTCTAGTTATTATAGTAATTCTAGTCATTATAGGTGTTCTAGTTATTATACATGATAACTATATATATACGAATATACATATATATGAAACATATTGAAATGTCATTAGCGAAGTCTTTTGGTTGAAGAGAATATCTTGGAGGAACCCTTGCGGAAAATCCACCAAATGATCTAGATATGCTGAGCAAGGGGCAGCGATTATGCTTCGGCAACCACTAGCCAAAGCGCAATATCCCACAATTGCTGGGTAGAGTATGCATATATATATATATATATATATACGAATCTATATGTATATTGAGATTATTTAGTATATATGGATATATATCATGGAATTATTATGTGTATATATATAATTATATAGATACATATCTTTAACTATATTGTCGAAGGAAGTTGAGAAGCTAAACTTCCGACAATATGGACAGATGAAAAGCAGAGCAGGGCAGAGGCAGAGAGAAGAGAAAGTTCAGAAGAGAAAGAGTCAGAAGAAAGAAGATGCAGATGCGCGAAAAGGTAGGAAAGTCGCGATTCACTGTGTTTTTCCAATGATTTGTGGTTCCGGAGGGTCGAAAAGTAGGCTCGCTAAAGCGCCGGGTGCGGAGACATATGGGGAGATGAGACATGAAAAATTGCACGCCGTTGTGGCGCGAAGCACATTTCCAAGTCAAAATGCACAAAACACCAGAGGATCGGACCACTTTTGGCGCTTCAGATGTCGAAAAAGTGCACACCGTTGTGGCGCGAAGCACATCCCCAAGTCAAAATGTACAAAACACACCAGGGTCTGACCACTTTTGGAAGTTGCGATGTCGAAAAAGTGCACACCGTTGTGGCGCGAAGCACATGTCCAAGTCAAAATGTAGAAAACACACCAAGTGCGGACCACTTTTGGCACTTAAGATGTCGAAAAAGTGCACGCCGTTGTGGCGCGAAGCACATTTCCAAGTCAAAATGTTAAAAACACTAGGGGTTCGGACCACTTTTGGAGGCTCAGAGGTCGAGTTTCGAAAAAGTGCACGCCGTTGTGGCACGAAGCACATTTCGAAGTCAAAATGTGCAAAACACCAGGGGTTCGAACCACTTTTGGAGGCTCAGAGGTCGAGTTTCGAAAAAGTGCACGCCGCTGTGGCGCGAAGCACATTTCGAAGTCAAAATGTACAAACCACACCATGTTCGGACCACTTTTGGAGGCTGAGATGTCGAGTTTCGAAAAAGTGCACGCCGTTGTGGCGCGAAGCAGATTTGGAAGTTAACATGTTAAAAACACTAGGGTTTCGGACCACTTTTGGCGGTTCAGATGTTGCTTCGCTTAACTCGACTACACTACATGACACTACACTTTGCTGCACTACACTACATTACACTACATTACATTACACTACACTTCACAACACTACAGGTTACAACTACAACTACACAACTACAGTCCACTACAGTCCACTACAGTCCACTACACTAAATTACACTGCACTACACTCTCTACACTACATTTCACTACATTACACTACACTACACTCCACTACACTGCAAATACAACTACACCTACCCAACTACACTCCACTACACTCCACTACACAACATTAAACTACACTACACTACCTTACACTACACTACACTCCACAACACTACAACTAAAACTACACAACTACACTCCACTACACTACACTACCTTACACTACACTACATTACACTACACTAGACTCCACTACACGACACTACATTACACTACACTACACTACCTGCCGCTACACTTCACGACACTACTCTACACTACACTCCACTACCACCTACAACTACAACTACACTCCACTACATTACACTACATTACACTACACTACATTACACTGAATGACACTGCACAAAAGATAGACAGGTAGACAGCTAGACAGATAGATAGATTAGATAGATAGATAGATAGATAGATTAGATAGATAGATTAGATAGATAGAATAGATAGATAAGATAGATAAGATAGATAGATAGGTAGATAGATAGATAGATAGATTAGATTAGATAGATTAGATAGATAGATAGATAGATAGCTAGATAGATAGATAGATAGAGGGAGAAATAGATGGATAGATGGATAGATGGATAGATGGATAGATGGATAGATGGATAGATGGATAGATGGATAGATAGAGGGAGAAATAGATGGATAGATGGATAGATGGATAGATGGATAGATGGATAGATGGATAGATGGATAGATGGATAGGTGGGTAGATGGATAGATGGATAGATGGATAGATGGATAGATGGATAGATAGATAGATAGATAGACAGATAGATAGATAGATAGATAGACAGATAGACAGATAGACAGATAGATAGATAGATAGATAGCTAGGTAGATAGATAGATAGATAGAGGGAGAAATAGATGGATAGATGGATAGATGGATAGATGGATAGATGGATAGATGGATAGATGGATAGATAGAGGGGGGAATAGATGGATAGATGGATAGATGGATAGATGGATAGATGGATAGATGGATAGATGGATAGATGGATAGATGGATAGGTAGATAGATAGACAGATAGATAGACAGATAGATAGATAGATAGACAGATAGACAGATAGATAGATAGATAGACAGATAGATAGATAGATAGATATGATAGATATGATAGATATGATAGATATGATAGATATGATAGATATGATAGATTGATAGATTGATAGATTGATAGATTGATAGATTGATAGATTGATAGATTGATATGATTGATATGATTGATATGATTGATATGATTGATATGATAGATATGATAGATATGATAGATATGATAGATATGATAGATATGATAGATATGATAGATATGATAGATAGGATAGATAGGATAGATAGGATAGATAGGATAGATAGGATAGATAGGATAGATAGGAGAGATAGGAGAGATAGGATAGATAGGATAGATAGGATAGATAGGATAGATAGGATAGATAGGATAGATAGGATAGATAGGATAGATAGGATAGATAGGAAAGATAGGATAGATAGGAAAGATAGGATAGATAGGATAGATAGGATAGATAGGATAGATAGGATAGATAGGATAGATAGGATAGATAGGATAGATAGGATAGATAGGATAGATAGGATAGATAGGATAGATAGGATAGATAGGATAGATAGGATAGATAGGGTAGATAGGATAGATAGGATAGATAGGGTAGATAGGATAGATAGGATAGATAGGATAGATAGGATAGATAGGATAGATAGGATAGATAGGATAGATAGGATAGATAGGATAGATAGGATAGATAGGATAGATAGGATAGATAGGATAGATAGATAGATAGATAGATAGAGGGATAGAGGGATAGAGGGATAGAGGGATAGATCGATAGATCGATAGATCGATAGATCGATAGATCGATAGATAGATAGATAGATAGAGGGAGAAATAGATGGATAGATGGATAGATGGATAGATGGATAGATAGATAGATAGAGGGAGAAATAGATGGATAGATGGATAGATGGATAGATGGATAGATGGATAGATGGATAGATGGATAGATGGATAGATGGATAGATGGATAGATGGATAGATAGATAGATAGATAGATATGATAGATATGATAGATAGATAGATAGATAGATAGATAGATAGATAGATAGATAGATAGACAGGTAGACAAGAGTGAGAGAGATCAATCGCCTTTCAGTCCAGCAGTGGCTTCGCTCTGCCATCTCTGATTCACAACAACCAATCTTTCGTATAGGTTTCCTATTTTTGAAACTTCCGCCACCGCCTTGTGCGGTACTACTGGTATATCATGTACGATTTTTGAGACTACTGCAACGCAGTCCGTCGCAACGTTCTTGCTACGACATTGTTCATCGCGGTTGTTAGGGTGAACGAAACAAAGTTCTTGAGCAATCTGACATTGTCGAGTTTCAGTGCGGGGCTTGACTTCGGTTGGGGTGGGGATGTATGTAAACGTGGTGGATGAAAGTGCATGTGCGGCTGTTGGCGTTTCCTTGTAGTCCGCCTATGTTGCAAACCCGGCTTTAGAGGCGGACCTGGGGGGAATCGAAGGGTGGGGGGGGGGGGGCCCCCCTTGAAAGGCGGACCGAGACATAACCGGCCCAAACTCTTGCACTTGCACCGCTCGCCCCCTAATACTTGCTACGCAAGGGGGAACTCAGGTAGCTCACCGCTACCTTTCGAGATATGTGTTGAAAAGGCTGCGGCTCCTGGAGACTTCAGGAGCAATACATTCGCGGGGGTATAGGCCAGACCCATGCCGAAGCCAATGGTCCCATCCTTGCAACTTCATGTCGATGCTGTACTGGTGGACATGGTGGACAGGATGTAACTTCAAGCCATTCAACATATTTGACGTCGTGCTTATTCTTTGGGAGTGTTTGTGTGATTTTCTCTTCTCGACCATTGGATATAGCTTGAGAGCAGGCTCAGGTCACACTAAAGTAAGCGTACACCCACGCGGACTCATATGTATGGCGTGTCCGTACGGAAACGTATGAATACTATTGAATACTCAAGTCAAATAAGTCAAGCACATCACATCATTTCACTGGAAAATCTTGAAACTTGGCTCAAATTGCCTCACCATGCCGAGGTCTTCACCTGTGCTGGGGAAGCGTGGCCACTCCTGAGCCGCTTCAATGAAACACAAACGTTGATCCATCATCCATCAGCTTCCATCGGCTTCAAATGTCATGGAGTCATGGAGTCTTCATGACTCTATTCATAACTCCTGCTTGATCTTGTGCCAGGTCTTGTTCTGGATCATCCAGCCGAGTCCTGGAAAGTAGTCTGTACCTCAGTCTGACCCAGGCTTCAGATTGCTGCAACTTGGGGGTCGGTGCTGGTACCACTCTTTGCTGGGAGCAAATCAGAACATTGTGATGGTGTCATGCTTGGTGGCTTAGTGAATGCTTTCAGTTTGTAAAGGATTCAGAGAATCAATGAGGCCACCCACGAAATAGCCTTGTCTCGTTGGAGACCATGTTAGGCATGCCTGGGACACAATGTGGGGCATGGGATTCAAATCAGGTGTAGACGGTGTATGTGGCAACAGTGATGCCAGCAAGATGGCTATGCAGGGCTTGACGCTGCAGGGTTGGAAGCTATCAACTCCGCAATTGCAGCGGAGCGACCATTGTCATTCCATGCAGATACGCAGAACAGCGAATCATCTTCCTGCAGATGCCGGATCGGGGCCTCCTGCTCTTGCTGTTACTTTGGCTAGTAACGGCTAGCAATCAATATTGCTCGTGTTGACGTCATCTCAGAGTCGCATCTCTAGCGCTGAACCTGCCTGCAGCAGCCATGCTGTCGCTCGGAACAACCACAAAAAGTCGGGTGCCACCTGCTCAGTCAAGTGAATTCACCGAAGGCCAACTGAACTATGAAGAACATGTTTTCTTAAACATCTTAAACTTACATTCTTAGATTCATCTGGCTGGCTTCTGGACAGTGCATCCCAGCCACAAACAAGTCATTCTCCAGAAAAACAACGAACTCGAAGCCTTTACCTCACAAGGATTTTGGATGTTGTGCAGTTGTGATCGCATCAATCTATTTGTGTTTTCCTGACCTCATCTGGTACCATCTGAAGCGGCAATCAGCCAGACTGCTGGGAGGTAGTGTGTAGCTCTCTTGCTCTGGTTCTCAATCTCTCTCGAAGTTCAACTCTTTGCATATTTTGCATTGTGACACGCCATGAGACCATGCCATGTTGAACAGCGTCCCACAGAAATAAGTCGATTGCCTGATCTAGGCAAGCCATGTCAAGGCAAGGTACGCTGGAAGCTCTCTTCGAGAGCAAAGCGGAAGTGCTCCGAGATTTTGGAAACTGCGGTCTTTGAATTCCTTGTTGAAACGAAATGGAAGCCCAAAACTTGTGATTGGTGGTTGCACCTAGGACTAGGATGCTACAGAGCCATCTCGGCTTGTGGTATCTGAGGCTCGAACACGGGGCCTCGCCTCCCAACAAACGCAGCTTTGTGCCTCTGGATGTGTCACTTGGACATCTTGGACATCTTGGATGCAGTGGATGTACGAATGTGTTGCGTGATGTTGCGTGCCAGGTGTGGACGGTGCGGTCTCACCAAGAGCTGCGCCATACTTCCGTCCGCAAGTCTGCCCGATACCGCTGAACCTCCAAGGCAGTGTACAGGTGATATGAGGTGTATATTAACGGATTATCAAACATGAAAACATATGATCAAAGTGTGATGAAACTGAAACACTGTGGAAGTCCAGCTGTTCGCTGCAATACATGAGCCCCATCTGAGCTGCCCACGATGGCTTCCATTGCTGCATACGCACCAGGCTCATCCAAAGACACGGCAATGCGGGTATTTCTGACCTGCAAGGCGCTCATGAAGTCAAATGCAGTATATAGGTCACCCATGGGAACTCTTTGGCTGCAAACGGCCTCCTCTAGTTCAGCCAATTTTTTCATGCACTTGTCCAGGCAGTCTGGCCGATTGTGTGCAAGCACCTGATGCACCAGGTATGTGACACAGAGCTCAGCAAGCAAGACCCATCTGGGGATCGGGCCACAACTAAAAGATCCTCAGGCCTTCCACGTGCCACCGCGTTCCAGAAAAAAGGTAACTATGAATGATGAGTTGAAGTTGTTCTCCTGGATTTCTCTCTGTGGTCCATTAGTCCATGCCATCCTGGTCTATGCCTCAATGGCTCTCGGGAGGTTCGCTGCACAGGAGTTCGCACGAGAGAAGCCTCCAGCAACCAGCACACCATTGGCACACCATGACTTTAAACTTGAAAAGTCCCTTGACACCACTGGCGGGCGCTTACAGCAAGTGCCCTTGCGGCCTCTTGTGGCAACAAAATGTCTATCAGTCCAGCTACCGTATCACGCCTTGGACGTGGATTGTCCCCTAGCCGTCTTCGGGCACTTTTTTGTGTAGGAAACCTGGCAGTCCAATGGATGCCATGGGTCTTTGGCGGGCCTAAGAGTTCCTTGCCACATTTCTTGCTACTTGTCACTTGTCCCTCTACTTTCCCTGCCTCCTGAGCAGAAGGAGAGGGTGCCAAGTACGGAAGGCCGCCTAAAGCTCAAAGAGCCAAATGATCGAAAACCCCAAGATTCTTTCCATCACATTAAGTCCCCCACGGCGAGGATTGCAACCTTGGCCAGAGAAGAGATCTACAAGTTACAAGTATATAGCCGCAGAGATGGCATAGTGACTAGTGTCTCTCTATACTTCAGGGATCTTCATGGCATGTGCGCAGAATTTGTATCAATTTGCATGTCTTGATTTGATTTGATGTGCTGACTGCTGTCCTCACATTGTCAGCATTCACGATACCATGCTGATTTACATCTACTTCTCCCTCTCATGTCAGAGTTTTGATCTCTCTTCGAAGAAAATGTCAAGATCCACGCGTTCAGCAGAGCTCATGCAAGTGACCCCCGCGCACGCGGCCTCAGTACGCAACGTGCAGCCCAGAGTATCTCAAAGGGATTGAAAAGGTGGCAACGCAACACCAGTCACCCTGTGGTACTTTCTATTCTACTTCCTCCTATCCTGGGTTGCATTCCAGCACTTGGAAATTGGAGGCTAGCTGAGTTAAGAATAAGCATGAAACTCATTTCTCATGAACAGAAAGCTCTTTTTTGCGTCCTAGCTCACGCTCCCTTCTGAAAATCTGTTTCGTCCACTAAGTAGATTTTATAGCCATCATCATCCACAACACCTGTGATTTTCAGACCAAACATCACTGTTGGGGGCAGGGCAATCTTGACGCCTTTCTCTTGAAGCTGCGCGGCTGCAGCTTCAACATCCGCAGTGGAAATCACCAAGTGGTCAAAGCCGGTGCCAAGGTCAACTGGAACATTGGACTGCCGCAAACACAAAAATGTTTGCGGACCTGATGGATATTGCAAATAGCAAATGTCGGTGGAAACGTTTGCTTCACCATGCTGGACCGGCCCTTCGGCCCGAGACATTCCAAGCTTTTGAGTGTAGAAAGAGATGCTGGAATCTAAATCTGAAGTTTCCAAGCACAAAGCGACGATGGATGCCTGCGTTTGGGGTAGAATACCAATTGGATAGCCATCTGGATCCAATTGACCGCCTCCCAACTCAGCTGGCTGGGAAACAGTGATGCCCTTGAAACTTCCGATGCTTATTCCTTTCCGGGCAAGATTCGCCTGGTCCACTTTGGGCTGCGGCGCCGACAGCTCCAGGGCAAAGGAAGCCATGTCTCTGAGTTCCCCGAAGCCAATAAAAGCTGTCGCTGCGCCATTGGAGCGTCGGTTACATGATAGCACCTTCATGCCCAAATTTTGATAAAACTTCAGGCTATCGTCAATGTTTTGTACATGCAGCATAGCATGTAGCATTCTGTTTCCAGCAGCCCGAGAAACCTTTGGATACTTGGATGTTCGGAAAGGTGCCAGAGTCTGACGCAGACGAACCCTCGCGGGAAACCCACAAAAAGTGGCCTGCAAAGACCAAATAACACCCCAACATATCAGGTAACGCTTCCACGGTGAATGCACCATGGCCATTGCAGCCTCTCTTGTTTCTGTGTCTAGTGGCTAATGGTTTACAGTCAACACTGCTTCACATTGAGTTGACTTTCACATACTTTTACTCAAGCCTGATCAGTAGGAGTTGCATTACACATTTCTGCAGGGAGCGGGAAATGACAGTGACAATGCCTCTCCCCTTGATTCCTGAGTGTGGAACATTGAAAATCAGGGGATTGAAATTGCATGCGCGACCGTATACGTTCTTCAAACTCTCGAGCCCAAGCGCTGCAAAAGACCAGACCAGGCTATTGGCGAAGCGCCATGAAGCCACCAACACGTTTGTTATGGATCAACTTTTTAAGGTCGCCACACCGGCAGCGATGCACCTGAGAATTGGCCACGCTCCCCATCCTCCCCGTCCTCCCCCCATCCTGAAACATCCTGAAACCTTTGAAGACCCTGGCAATTGAAGGTTGCGAGGCTCCAACTTCTCTTGTGCGTCTAAGAGATCGACCTCTTGCCCTGGAGGAAATTTGGCGAAAGCATGCGAAAGCGCCAAGAGATCACTGCGTTAGATAGCATTGGGTTATGTTTTGTCTACTGATGTTTCTATATTTCTCATGATGGAAAGTCCAAGGCTCTGACCTGCAGTCAGGTACCTCAATGGATGAACTCTGTGAAAACCGAATGTGATCTAACTAATAAAGTCTCATGATTTCACGCAAGTTCAGCTTGGACCCTCTTGGGAATCCATTGCCTTTTTCAAGCACGCAATGCGCACTCACCCAAATATCGTCCGACATGGCGGTCCCAAGCACAGCTCCTGATGTCAAGAACCTACACCAACCTGCTGGCAATGAAGGCACGTTTCAAGACAATGTTCTTTGTTAGTTGGCACCTGGCCCGGGACCCTCTAGACGAGTCCTGCTGTGCTCTGAAGCCGGACTAGAAGTTGAATGCCTGCATGCATGACACAAACCCAACACATGAGCAGGTTGTCAGAAGGTCCTTCACACCTGAGAAGGGAGGAACGAAAGCCAGCTCTGATAACGAAAGCCAGCAAATTGCCTGCGTGTAAGGCCTTCAACATTGAAATCCTCCAGTTGTAGCCTAGCCCTAACTGCACAGAAAAATTTTGAGGCAAACATCCTGAAACTCTTGTGGTGGCTTACGTGCCTTCAATCTCTCGAGCATTTTTTTTCTCCATCTATTTGTTTTTGTGTTTGGTATTCAAAACATTTCAAAGCATTTCTCATCCATCATACATCGCCCATCAAATTTATGTATATACATTGGGTGTTTCCCTTAGAAAATGGCAGTGATAGATATTTATGATTATTTATGTATATATATATATATTTATTTATTTATTTATACTGTAATCAATGTATCACACATGAACATATACAACACACACATACAGCAAAACAATTCTATGTGTAAAAGAATTCTATCTGTTAGAAATACGTATAAACAATTCTAAGCCGTTTTTTTCTAGCACTTAGAATTCGCAGATATTTGCGAGGCAAAAACCAAAGAAAAAATAGAAACAAAATCTATCTGCTAGTCAGTCGCTATACAGTAATAGAATCTAGAAGGGGCAGAACGTCCAGCAGTGTAGCAGGACGTATGCGTGGAAATGCAAGAGAACGTCCAGCAGCGTAGCAAGACGTGTGTGTGTGTGTGCGCGTGTGTAAGTGCAAGAGAACGTCCAGCAGCGTAGCATGACATATGTGTGTGGACTGTGTGGAAGTGCAAGAGAACGTCCAGCAGCGTAGCATGACGCATGTGTCGAAGTGCAAGATGTGCACCATGTGGTTGAAGTCGAAAAGATCGTTAGTTATATTACCCCCCCCCACCCCCCCACCCCCAAAATATCAACACGCGCATAGCCTTTACTGGCGTTGGCACCACAAAGATCAGTACGCTATCAAAGATTGTCCAAGCCGGCCGCACCTATCAAGTCCTACAAACTAAGTAGCACATTGCACATGCTTGCATGTAACAAATGTAGCTGCCATCTTGCTTCATAATCTCAACAACAATCAGGTCAGCAGCTGCATGGGGCCCCGTGGACCCATGGATTCGAAACAGGTGCATCACCTCTCAGTTGGGACGCTCTCCATCTCCATCTTTTCCACCGTTTGTGGGGCAGGAGCAGGCCGCCGGCCTTGCAGCCACAACATGCCACCATGGCTGATTACTAGCTGATGACTAGCTGATGACTAGCTTCAAAGACTCTTCGGAAATGATTCAATACTATGGCATGGTGGCTAATCAGCTAATCTATGCTAATCTAATCTAATCAGCTCGCACTCAGCATGGGCTCCGGGCTCACGCACTCAGCATGGGCTCCGGGCTCAGTGTCTCTGCAGCTTTCTTTTGAACTCGGTCTATCTCTGCCAGCTGCTGGGTCAAATCATCCTTGGCTCAGCGGCAAGGCCCGGCAAGGCCAATTTCACTCTTGGCAGCTCTGAGGTTTCAACCGTGGAGGGCACCACGCCCAAGTCCTTGAGCTCTTGCCTCGCCAACTGGGTACAGTAATGGTACAGTAGTTCTTACAAGTTCTTACCCTCTGTCATCAGACCCACAAAATAAAAGAGGATCAAAATGGGTGGAAAAGATCAACCTTTGGATATCGTGGGAACCCCACCTTTATGTGAAGGATTCTGAGCTTGGGACTTGGAAGTGCTGAGTATTCCTGATCTCTCCTGAAAGGCGGAGCGGCTAGCAGAAAAGTTCTTCCAAAAATGAACGTCTGTCCAAGCCTCTCTGCGCGCTCCTCAGTGAGTCAAACAGCGCTCACAGCATCATAGTAAGCTGCAACACATTCGCACTTGGTGTAGGGCGAAACTCGGCAGTTCCAAGCCTCGATAATCTCGGGCATCAAGACAACATGATTGGCTGTGCAGGAGCTGGGCCCAAGCTGCTATCACCCATCTATCACCCAAGTTGATACAAGAATCGTCTTGACACCGTCGCTCATCATTCGACTCTGTGGCTGAGACTTCACTGGCAGCCTTCGACGAAAGGCTTGGCCCAAATCATGCCGGAGTTGAGGTCCTATCAAGCAGATGCCAGCAGAGGGTTTGGTTCCAACTTGAGTCTTGTGAGTTGTTTTCTGCCGGCCTCTGTCCGATGCCACCAAACGGAATTGTAACCTCAGCTCATCACCGAAAGCAAGTCCTACAAGTGTGAAGCTGGAAATAGCTGGGCCTGTTTTGACCCGTCAACTGGGTGGCAAACACAATCGCCAACAGACCGATGATGCAAACGGACACCGCTACCTCAAACTGATGCAGAGCTGGCCGGAAAATGGAATGATCAATGGCGTGAAAGATTCGAAATGCGTGGGTAACCTTTTGGACAGTCACACATCCAGAAAGGCACGCATCCAGAAAGCAAATCTGAAAGTGCAGGAAGCTGGGCACTGCAAGCTAGCAGTACTCGCGCGGCATTGCCGAAGTCAAGAGCTCAGGCCCTTTCAGGCCAGCTGAGTTGGGAGCGAGCTGAACAAAACCAAACGACGATGTATCTGCATCCTCCGAATCCTCGACAACCTGCAGGACGGTTACCAAAACAGCCCAAATGATAGTGAATTCAAGCAGTTGCTCTTGTCTTCCTTGGCTTGGCTTTCCAACTTGACAAAGGTCCCCTCACACTTTGCGACAATCCTGGGATTCTGCACCTGGCGACGCTTGTTTCTGCGCCTAGGCAGAGCTGTAAAAATTGCAAAGCAGAAAACCCGTTGGTACAGCACAGTCTTGCCTGCATGTATGTCACTGAGCCCCGGGCACAACGTGGCGTCGCATAGCTCCAGCCGAAAGGCCTTTGTCAGAGAAACGGCTGGGTGCGGATCTAGCATGTCGAGGGAAAGCATCATGTGAAGCCGGTTTGGTGAAGGTTCCCTTCAAATCCAAGAATGTCCAAGCAAAAGCCACAAGTTGAGATCCAGGCACTGGATAAACCAGGCAGGTGAATGCTGGGTGTTCCGCACATCATGATGGGCGGAATAATAAGAAGTGTGCTGAACACGTGCAGCATATTGTGGCTAGTGTGGCTATTGTGGCTGCTGATTCCTTCCCGCATTAATAAGGTTTCCATGAAATTATGAGGTTTAAAGACATGAGCTGAAAAGATGCTGAAAGTGTGTGGTTGCACATAAACCATCACAGAATAGTATGCGGCATCCCTAGGCTTTTCAGTCCGATTGGATACTAGGTTCCCAAGAAACCATGGCCAAGCTGAGCTTGATATAGTTTGGCAATTTTTGAGCAAAATGCTACGACGCACCAGGGTGATTCTGTTGGATGCCTGTAGTGAGGCCTGGAATTGTCACAGGGCATCAGTGTCCAAAGCACAATACTACACTTTAGACCGACGAGGAGGCTCCAGATAGCAAAAGGAAATTGTCAAATTCTTTTCATGTACGTACGCTTAAGAAACCCTTCAATTACGCTTTGCACAGCCAGCTTGGGAGACAAGCTTAAGAACCTCAAGACAGATCGGGAGAAATCATGGGATGTACAGACCACTAAGTGGGGAAATAAAACAACACCCCACCCCCCCCCGGACCCATCAGGCCACATGCTGGGAGACAAAGCAGGCAAGGCAACAAACTGCTGGACAAGCTTCAGACTTGGGGCCACAATCCCAATCCCGCACTATCCAAGCAAACCATGCTGCAAGACATAGATACATGGAAGCTGGACAAAGCCCATTCTAGATGATCATGCTGGACAACAAACTGGCAAACAGTTTGGACAGTACCCCAGGACCCTTATTAGATTCCAGGCCGCCATGCTGCATGTTGTGCGACAGAGACTCAGAGAGAGAGAGAGAGAGA
The DNA here is from genome assembly GCA_947184155.2 of Cladocopium goreaui. Taxonomy (NCBI): domain Eukaryota; class Dinophyceae; order Suessiales; family Symbiodiniaceae; genus Cladocopium; species Cladocopium goreaui. The sequence goes on along the minus strand of CAMXCT020000135.1, from coordinate 232,988 downwards.
CAGAAAGAAAGAAAGAAAGAAAGAAAGAAAGCAAGGAAGGAAGGAAGGAAGGAAAGAAAGAAGGAAAGAAAGAAAGAAAGAAAGCAAGAAACAAAGAAACAAAGAAAGCCAGGCAGGCATGCAGGCAGACAGACAGCGAGAAAAGGAGAAGCCATAGCATGCCTTGAGTTTTTTCCAAGAGATATGTGGGACGTTCTAAGTGTAGGCTTTGCAAAACATCTACACAAGGATCCAAGACACTATGTTGAAGGCTTAACACCCAGAGGGAGTCTATGCATCAGACCCCAAAATAAGAAATGGGAGCATGCCACAGCATGCCTCCAGATTTTTCAACCTCCAGATTTTTCAAAGAGATACGTGGGACGTTGTAAGTTCTACTGGGGTCCTGGACGTTACGGTATGTGAAAGGCTTGCAATCCAGGGAAAGTTCATGCAAAAAAACATCAAAAGAAAGAAACGGGAGCATGCCATAGCATGCCTTGATTTTTGTCAAAGAGATATGAGGGACGCTCTAAGTGTAGGTTTCGCAACCTATCTACAATTACAGGGGTCCCAGACGCAATGTTTAAGGCTTGCAACGGAGCCCAGGCATAAGATGTCAAAAATGAATTGCCAATTATTATTGCTGGACGATCTTAGTTTGCACCTCGAACGTTGGTAAAATAACGTTCTAACTGACTCTCTTAGAACATCCCTAACGTTTTTTCCAAATTACGTTCTAAGTGTTTTGCTGTCACTATAGATATGATAAGTTTGCGAATGCACTCTCATGTTGAGTGCTGCAGCTACGCAATACAGACAACATTTTAACAAGAAGAGACGGGGAGAGAGAGAGAGGGAGGGAGGGACAGGGACAGGGACAGGGACAGGGACAGGGACAGGGACAGGACAGCACAGCACAGGACAGGACAGGACAGAGAGAGAGAGAGACAGAGAGACAGAGAGACAGAGAGACAGAGAGACAGAGAGACAAAGAGACAAAGAGACAAAGAGACAAAGAGACAAAGAGACTGAGAGACTGAAAGACTGAGAGACTGAGAGGCTGGGAGACTGGGAGGCTGGGAGACTGGGAGACCGGACAGCACTCCACATTAGCCTTTCATGCCTTGAGAAGAGGAAGTCTTCTGGCTTGCAGCTACCCGGCGAACAAGTGAACGGGACCCAGCAGAAATACAGTAACTTGAACATCACCCTCTGTTTTGGCGCACAGGTGCCATTGCACCATTGTTGTTGACTCACTCCGCATAACAGAGGTTCTCAACTAGCGCCTAACATCATCCAACTAAGACTTGCCAGATCCATTCTGAAAGGACTCTTCTTGGCTGTACTTCCACGGCACACCATGAAGGCCTGGAGTGATGCTAGCTGGCGGAGGCTTAACCCGGTCCTTTTGTGAGCTCTGGCTGCCAACTGCAGTCTGCTGAGAGCTCTTTTCAAAGGACCTGATTTTGGTGGCACCAAGGGTCTGAACCACAGTTGGACCTTCCTCGGAAGTCTGGGACAGTAATTCGGTCATTGGAGCAGTTCGAAGTAGCTCCTCCAAATCGGTGATGTATTCCCCTGTCCATTTTCGTGCGCCAAGAGCCACTTCCAATTCGAAGGGCGTACAAACCGGGACCATCAAATCACGCACTTCCCAAGTAAACTGCTCGGGGCCCGAAAGCAAGACATAGCATTCGATATCAGGGAAGTTGCCCAGCTTCTCTTGGGTTGGCTGCCCCACCACCAGACGATATGACTGCCGTCCCGCCCTCGCGAGCAGCAGCTCCAAGCGACGAGCCAAGGCTCGACCTAAAGCAGTTGGACCACCTGCTGCCACCAGGAGCAGTCCTACGGTGCCAGCTGCCTTGGCCAGTTCCACGAAACGATATCTTTTCTGCAACAAGGCATGGCTGAAAATCCTTTCCAATGGAGCCTGTCTCCTGTCCGTTTCTTCCACACAGGATCTCTCCAGCCTCCAAACCGGACAGGTGGCTCCATAACCGAGAAGCACACAACGTTCCAAGGTGGACCCTCTGGGACCAACGTAGAGGATCGCGCTGTTGGGTGGCAAAGCTCTGCCTGCAACAGAGGCTGTCTCCTCGTTGGGCCCTAGAGCATGGACTTCCCTCCCACACACCTTCAACACGGGAGGTCTTGCAGCTCCAGCCAAAGTCAAAGTTCCGAGTGCAGACCACCACCCATCTGCTATGTCTAAGCATCCCCAACGAAAATCATGCCAAACTGGTACATCTCCAGAGAAGACCTCCAGTCGTGGGATGGCCATCAGAACATGCCATTGAGGCTGCCCTGAAGCGGAAGACTTGCCAAAGCCTTCAAGAAGAGCCGTTCCAAGCCGTTCTGCGAGGTGCTGGTTGGGCAGGTCGCAAAGAACTAGAAGGTGTGCATTCATCTCCTTGCACTTCATCACACGCGCACTGGCAAACGTAAAGGTTACGATAAATCTAGAGATAGAATTGTGTTTTAAATGTGTCACGCGTGTCATGTGTGTCATATATATATAGTATATAGACTGAATTATATATATAAGTGTATGTGTGCACAAAAATATACAATACATATCAATACATATCATATATATTCATATGTGTATATAATATATATATATATATACGTATAAAAATATATATATATATATAACTATATGTACATATAAATATGTTGTATAAGTATATCATTTCATAATGGCATTTTGATTCCCACAAGCTCAGAGTACTCCAGTGATAACTATAACAGAAATTAGAGTGTCTACACTCATGCATTTGCAAATGCATTTGAATTTGTGCATGAGCATGATAGATCTATTTTTAGATCCTTGAGTTCGAAAATGGGTCGGTGAATCTTTACAGGAGATAGTGATATCAGTAATTGATGGTTGATTTGAATGCACACCCACACGTGCAGCAAGATGGATACTCTGTGCATCTCTGGGTGTGGTGGGCAGGTGCATGGGTAGGTGGATGGGTAAGTGGGCGCTTAGGTGGGCAGGTTGGTAAGGACTAGATCTCAAAGTTCATTGGGACAAAAGTTATTGGATAAGAAAGGAAACTTACGCACTCCGCAGCAAGTCGAGAGGCATCAGCTTCAGAATGCCCTTGTTTTGCAAACAAGCCGTCAACGCGGCGAACCACTTCATCCGCATCTCCAACACAGAAAGCGTCCGAGCTGTCATCATCCCCAAACACAAAGAGAACGGGCAAGTCGCCACCTCTTTGCTGTTCTGCATTCCCAAAGCGTACGATGCAATCAGCCCCGTAGTGTAGTGCACCCACCTCATCAACACCACCTCCTCCGGAGGACGAGTCACCAAGAATAAAGACGCGTCGCTCCTTCAGAGCAAAGCAAACCTTTTGTAGTATTTCAGGTGCGTCAGCTAGAAGGGCGTCCGGGAATTGCAAGGCAATGCGTTCAAAGCCATACTTGGTGACCCAGTCTGCTATTTTCTGCGTCAGCGTTGCCATCTTTGGGCCTACGCGATGGCTGCAGGATGAAAAAGGCATTCCAATATTCCAATACCTTGTCCCAGGAATTGCAGCAACTCCAATGACTTCGCAGAGTTGGCCGCAGGAATTCTCAAGCGGTTTGGCCTCCTTTTTACTTCCGAAGCGGCCGCAGGCACCCAGCAATATTCTGCAGTGCAAACATCTCATATGTTGAGTCGCACAGAAGAGAATGCAAGTTGGAAGCAATGATCCATCCAACTAAATAAATTGATTTTCTCATCTGCCCTTCCGAAAATCTGTGAAAAATGATGTTGCATCTGCGTTGCTGGTGGGAACTCAAAGATTCCAAGCGATCTGCGACATCAAGTGATACGATTCTTGTGGGGCGGTGCTGTGGCCCCCCAAAGTGGCCAAGGGCTGAGTCTGATGCATTGCATCCCTCTGCCCGACAGCTGGAAGGACGGTTTATGGAGAACATCCCCAGCCAAGCGAAACACGGCCCATCCAGCACAACATCACAGGAACAAAGCCTGGAAAGAGAGGACGAGATATGACGAGAATGAACGAGATAGAAAGAGTACGAAAGAGTGTAACATAGCGTAACATAGTGTAACTTTGAAAGTTGTCAGTTCATGTTTTTCCGGCAGTCCCATGGCGATGTTTGCTGGATGCACGGGATTAGCCAATTGATACCGACGCCAAGAAAAGCTTCTTGGCTTGGTGCAAAGAGAACAATACTATTTCGTTGCCATATCAGCTGGTCATTTGTCTTGTGTAGGTACAGGGCTGTGCCGATTTGCAAAGCCGAAACCGCTTCTACACAACTGATTTTACTGACATGGCACCAAATACTATCCGCAAACACATGCCAGTCAAGAACCTCGCGCCTTTCGAATGCCTTGCCAGCAAAGTGCAGCAAGGTTCTCCAAAGTGTACTCTAGTTGTTCACAAAGTTCCGCCACGCCTGAAAGCACTGGCCTCAACGCTTGCCCTTTCCTTTGGACTTTCCGCCTTTTCCGGACGATAGTTGAGAAGTACAGCATGTGTTCGCGCGTGCTCGAGCAAGTTCCTGCATTCATTCAGGAAGTGCCTTGCCTTTTCCTTTTCCTTTGCTTTTTCCTTTGCCTCCTTTGCCTCCTTTGCCTCCTTTGTCTCCTTTGCCTCCTTTGCCTTTACCTCCTTTGCTTCCTTTGCCTTTGCTGCCTTTGCCTCCACCTTCCAAGCAGGTTTAGCAAGATGTGCACCAGCAAATATCCCAGGAACACTTTTCTGAAACTTATCTCTGGCACCATGGAAGTCAGAATGAGGACAACATCTTAAAGGCCTCCAGCTTTCTTTTCTCGCCTTCGCTGCTCCTGGCGCCGGAGTCACATCAGGCAGAAAGGCAACCATTTCGCCAGGTGCCAGGATGTACAAACAGCCAGTCGCAGAAATTGAATACCATCGAAGAGATCAAGGGACAGCCCACAATCACCACATTCACCATCCAACTTACTTGTAGCACGAATGTCCTCTTGGTCGAAAACAGACCTTCCGTTGAATTCCGCCTGGCAGGAGTATCAGCAGTCTGTACCAGTAAGTTTGTCGATTCAAGGGGTACTAGCTACTACTGCACAGTCTCACGTCAAACAGAGTCAATCTCAAGTGACAGTTCCTTGGCTTGTTTGGGTTTGTGCTTCTTCTTTCCTACCTGAGGATCAGCCATGGACACGTTGCCAGGATGTGATGAGAGTGATGCATGGTGAAGGCTAAGATGGCTAAGTGCCAGGCATCATACTCTTTATCCAGGGCGTCTCTTCGTTGCACCCGTGGCTGCATCTTTTCTTGCGCCTAGCAGCGAGGTCTGTCTCCCCCGCCTCTGCGGCTACTCGCGGCCACTCGCGGCCACTGGCATCCATCAACTGCTACTGCCTCTTCAAAGGTCTTTGAATCTGTCTGTGTGTCCACATCGTCCCAGTGATCCACCTGCCAGAAGTGGCCGCAAGCCACAGGCTGCCATCACAGGCTGACTTTCCATGACTTCTGACTTTCGATTTCCACCTGCAGCTTGACACTTGCCTCTGCCTGGCCATATTGCTGGGCATAGTTTGTTGTGGCGGCCACCTTCGAATTCAGACCGACATCGGAAAAATCATGAACCAGGAACGTCCAAACTGCCAGAAGGAAATACAACAATCCAAGGTTGTAACAAGTGTGAAGGCACAAGACTGGAAGCAACGCAAGCGAAAGGCCAACTCTTAGGCCACCCGTTCAGCAACATCTTGCTGCTCCACTTTTTGCTTTTTGGGAGGCCTTAGGCATGACACCTCACCAGACTAAACATCATTTAACAAATACATATATATATATATACACATATGTATGTATGTATGTATGTATGTATGTATGTATGTATGTATGTATGGTATGGTATGGTATGGTATGGTATGTAATGTAATGTAATGTAATGTAATGTATGTATAGTATGTATGGTATGTATGTAATGTAATGTGATGTAATGTAATGTAGCGTAATGTAGTGTAATGTAGTTCAATGTAGTGTAATGTAGTGTAATGTAGTGTAATGTAGTGTAATGTAATGGTATGTAATGGTATGTAATGGTATGTAATGGTATGTAATGGTATGTAATGGTATGTAATGGTATGTAATGGTATGTATGTATGTATGTATGCATCGATTTATGTATGTATGGTATGTTATTGTATTGGTTTGTGTTGTAATGTAATGTAATGCAATGCAATGGAATGGAGTGTAATGTCATGTAATGGAATGGAATGGAATGGAAGGAATTCAAAAATTGGAATGGATGGAATGCATGGAATGTTTGTAATGTATATAATGTATGAAATGAATGTAATGAATGTAATGAATGTAACGAACGTAATGTGCGTAATGTATGTAATTGTATGTCATAATGTATGTAATCTATGCAATTGTATGTAATTGTATGTAATTGTGTGTAATGTATGTAATGTATGTAATGTATGTAATGTATGTAATGTAAATGTATGTAATATTATGTAATGTATGTAATGTATGTAATGTAATGTAATGTAATGTAACGTAACGTAATGTAATGTAATGTAAGTAATGTAAGTAATGTACTGTACTGTATGTATGTATCAATGTATGTAATGTAGGTATGTCTGTCTGTCTGTTTGTCTATGTATGTCTGTCTGTGTATGTATGTCTATGTATGTATGTCTATGTATGTATGTCTATGTATGTCTATGTATGTATGTCTATGTATATATGTCTATGTATGTATGTATGTATGCATGCATGCATGTATGTATGTATGTATGTATGTCGTATGTATGTATGTATGTATGTACGTACGTACGTATGTATGTATGTATGTCCATGTATGTCCATGTATGTCCATGTATGTATGTATGTATGTCTGTCTGTCTGTCTGTCTGTCTGTGTGTATGTATGTATGTCCGTGTATGTCTGTGTATGTCTGTGCATGTCTGTGTATGTCTGTGTATGTCTGTGTATGTCTGTGTATGTCTGCGTATGTCTGTGTATGTCTGTGTATGTCTGTGTATGTCTGTTTATGTCCGTGTATGTCTGTGTATGTCTGTGTATGTCTGTGTATGTATGTATGTCTGTATGTCTGTATGTCTGTATGTCTGTATGTATGCATGTATGCATGTATGCATGTATGCATGTATGCATGTATGCATGTATGCATGTATGCATGTATGCATGTATGCATGTATGCATGTATGTATGTATGTATGTATGTATGTATGTATGTATGTATGTATGTATGTATGTACTGTATGTATGTACTGTATGTATGTATGTATGTATGTATGTAATGTAATGTAATGTAATGCAATGTAATGCAATGTAATGTAATGTAATGTATGTATGTATGTATGCATGCATGCATGTATGTATGTATGTATGTATATTATAGCATGTCGTAACAATCCACAACATGCTGACTGTCCTTACGCCTCTGCTCAAGTGATGTGGCACATTTTGGCCATAGGCTGAAGCTCGGACAGAGTCAATGGTGCCAACCTGTCATCACCTGCAAATGCTAAACCCCATCCCAAACCTTTCGCCATGATGTCTGATCACCTCTGATCGCTATTCTGCTAGGTGTATACAATATATGCATATAATTTTATGTATAATATACAGTATGCAGTAATATATACCCCAACTGAAAACTGAAAAAGCCTGTGGCTGAAGCCTTTCGCTTCTCAGTGCCAAGCCGATCCTGGCAAGGGATTCAACATGATTCAACTGGCTACTCTCCGCAAGCACGTTGGCCGACCGTTAGCCATTGTCAAATCACTGGAATCGATGCAAGTTCAGCCATGTTCAGCCATACGACCTGGTAGAATTTGAGCTTGAGAAGTGGCTTTGATCGTGACCTGCTGGACTGCTGCGTGGTTGGAAGGAGCTGCAGTATATTTCAGGTTCAGGTGATGGGGCCAACAAGCCCAACGCCTTGGGATTCGCCCAATCTCTTTCTTTCGGTCCGATTGGGAGGATTGCTCAGAGTGCTCCTGTCATCTGCGCATTGCACTGAGACCGCACCGTTTTCATCACATCTGAGTCAGCTGAATCTCTCCTTCTCACTGCTCTCACTCTTCTCTTTCTTCTCAGATAAGCGCAAACGTTTCACTTTTGGCCTGGATAGGGTACCCAACTAAAGCACAACAGGAGGATTGCAGCAAACTTAGCAAACTACAGCACGCTACGCTACGGTGTGGACTCAAGGACCCGCCTCTCCACCTCCAACCCCAGGTTCACTTCTTTGAGGTGCTCCCCTCAGGCAGCTCCACAGTCCGGTCCGGAGATGTGTTGGAAAATACTCGCTAAGCCCGGTGCCATTGTGCTTGAACCCATTCAGCGATGTTCCGTTGTGCACCTAACCAGGGTTCAAAGCCATGCAAAGCCAGGCGGTCACAGGGAAGGGATTCCAGCCTTCCCATTGGTCAGGAGATGCTCCTTGTTTAGGTCACTGGCGGCCTTTCCCAGATCCGAATAGAGAAGAACACGTGAATGCTGGGACAAGAAGGGCAACATAGGGTACACATCCGCTCAAATAGTGTACCAGAATGGCCCCATGCAAGGGATTGCCGAACTTGTCACACACGAAAGCCCGTCAGATTCGTGCAGCCTGCTTCACCGATGCCAGTAGGTCTGGAATGTCTGGAGAAGTCTGTGGAGGCTGTGGCGCCTTGGCCTTGCAAGTGCTCAACTCCTCCAATATTTGCAAAAGTAGTGGCACTGGAAAGGGTCTGGGGACCCGGCTGCTTGGTAGAAAAGCAGGTATGCCTTACAGGTAGCTCAGGTGACACCGGTGTAGCATCACAGGCAACTGGCGAGAGCATCAACTGGCCCAACCTGCCAAAAGCCCATCCCTTCCAGCCTCCTCTCGTAGAACTTGTTGCTCCTTGACTTGTCTCACGTCCTCCAGCGGAAGGCTGATACACAACTACAAAACTGCATGGGAAGAAGACAGCAGCTACCACATGGAACAGAAACAATTTGGCAACCATCAATAAGCATCCTGGTCATTGAAGCAGTACCAACTGCCATTGTGCTTGGCCTCCCGGCTTCATGCTAAGCAAAATCAAACTTTACCAGCTCACCAGCTGTTTGTGGAATTTCACTGCACACCAAGTTGCGTATGCTATGTAGTGCCCGCTTTTGGCGGATGACCCACCTGAGTTGACGTTTTGAGGAACAGCTGATTCTGCAGTTCTGTTTTACATTATCGTGCATCGCATTTGACCACCGTGCGGATGGCGCGTGAAACGTTCACAATATTTGCTTGAAAAGACCTCTGCACTATCTCAACAAACTTTTGAAGCAGCTGCCGGCGCTGATGCAAGTAAGCAGCAGTGCACCACTAGACCGTACAGGTTGTACTTTGCCTGCACTGACCAAGTCTCCACGCTCAGAACTTGGCAAAAATTCATAATATGAAATCCAATTCTGCGCAGTTATGTTCAGCAAATGCTGCAGAGTGGTTTGCAGCGCCAGCCTCTCTGTTTTTATGGCTGGTATACGGGGCTATGTTCAACGACCTTGAAGAAAACAGCTATGTCAAGAATTCTAGAACAAATTTGCAATGGTAAAAGCTAGGGAATGGACACTGGAAACTGCACCTTCTTCTTCAGCTTACCTTGTTTCACGTGATGAAATTCATGCCACGCCGCAAACTGGTGTGAGTACCATGTGCAGTATACACGCACATGCATGGATATGGTAACGCATGATAAATGATGCAACACGCTGAGAAAAAAAAAACAGTGCATGTTGCAATGACCCTGGAAGACGTACAAAAAGTAAGGTTTTAGAGAAAACAAATATTGTCACTCAACTACAAGGACTGAAGCAATAAGTGGCAATAGGCCCTTCACTGCTGCGTGCTCGACAACCCAAAAATTCTTGCAGACCAGCAGCCACGAAAACCGTGGAGAAAGTCAAAGCGCTTGAGTTGAAAGCTCAGCACTGGTGGTGCTGTGTGAATTGAAAACCTACAAGCAAGGAGGCCACATAGTCAAATTCGGTTGCACTTCTGCTTGCAGCGTGGGATGTTCATTTTGTCGTAGCATCATCACACATAAATATTCAAGTCATTTTGTTTTCAAGCATGGGTACCATGTTTCTCGTTTCAACTTGTTTCAACTTCTGCACATTCATTGCCCGTGACGAACTTCTGGGTGGCGAACGTCTTGGTGGCGTCAACCTTCTGTTGACATTTCTTGCACTGGTATTTGTTGGCACCCCTCAGCTGTTCACCTTAGATTTCTGCTTTGATATTGTCTGAGCTCTGCTCAACTATCAACTGCTGCACTTCTCCTGCAGCCATGCTGCTCTTCGTGAAAGCATCCAGGGCCTTTTCCAGGGTTGAAGCATTGTTTACCTCACAGCCCAGCTGCGACTCGAAGACAGAGTAACAAACAAATGACATTCCTATCCTATAGTACCATCGTGTACAATCAAACAAAACCAACAGTGCCTCCAGGCTGATGTCCATGAAAGGATCGAAAGTATTCGACCTGAGATGCCAAAACACGGTGCTCTTGAAGACCGGAACAGTTAAAAAGGTCTAAAATGCAATTGTGATAATTGTGTTCGAGGCCCAATACGAGTAATTAAACAAGGCCAAGGGCGCGGCGGATGTTTGCACTTCAGACACAATACCTGGTTATCTGCTGGTTATCTGCTGGTTAACTGCTGGTTCATACTGGTTCCAGTGCAGAAACTCATGCCATGCAAAATTGAACGATGCTGAATGAGCCGAGCCTGAGATCGCAAAAATCCACCAAAAAGCTGGCATATAGAAGTGGTCTGTTGCACCTAGGCATCCAACTATGGTCAATGCCCTTTCAAACTGAAGTGCAGGAATTGGGTGCACAATAAGAATACAGATGGATCATGACATGATATGGTGTCTATAATGAATAAGCATCAGCTCAATAGCTAACACCGGACCGGAGGAGATTAGGTCGGCAAAGAAAGATCTCCTACGTGATTGGAGAGGGCAGGGCCGGAGGTGGGAACGTGTGATTTGTTGCAAACTGCATTCCATAGAAAAGTTGAGGTGCTGCAGGCTTCCCCTGTTCTGAGAAAAACTGAGGGCAGACCTTGTGGCTACCCTTTGTGTTCCGGTTATTTCTGGTTAACCTTCACTGAGTTCTGCACTGGCCTTGGAACTGGTTGCTGTGCTGCTTGCTTCAGCAGAGATTTGTGGCACCTGGCAAGACAGGCACAACCCCAGGGAGGTTCGACACCGCGATTCCTGAAATTTGTAGCACGACTTCTGAACAAGAAAATACAGCAAATGAGAGAAACTCAGGGAAACATGCTGAGGGCACGAATCCAGAAAATGGATCAAGAACTCATGGGCATCCTCTTGACGCCCGTGTGCTTTGAATCTGCTGGCAATCTGCGGCATATGTTTCAATAGTTTCGCCGGCTTCATTGGTGCCTTGTTGCTGTCAAACACTTCGAGAGCATGGGACTCTAGCAAGCAGAGAGTACAAACAGTGCTCTCTCGCTTGCATTTGCATTCTGCCGTGTGCTGCTTGGAAAGCAGAAACCTCTGCAACGGTCCAGTGTACATTAGGACTTGCAGCACGCTGTTGAAAAAACACGTGTTGCCGAGATTATGCAATCCACGTCCGACTCTTCTGGGACTCACTTCCTCAAAGAGGGACAGGAAACGTTCACGCGAGAACAGGGAATACTGTGGTTGTGGAGGTTCATCCTCCACATCTTTGCTCTTCTGAGATATGCCTGCTCCGGATGCTTTGACAAACTCAATCACTCTGGGCAGCAAGGGTTTGTCCGTGAGCAATCCATTGATGCCGTTTTTCAACGTCGAATCCATGGCTCCGAAAAGTTTCGAGCAGCAATGCTTGGAAGTTTGAAATTTGTCTGCTGTTTTTTCTGCAAATGCCGTGCCGTGGGCCTGTGGGAAATTTTGATTGCAGCCCGAAAGTTGTTGTTTGGGGATTTCTGGACTTGAGTTCCTATCAGCATACTATAGCATACTACTGTTTCAGAACAATTTGCCATCCAACTATCTTCAAGGCTGCGACTCTGACCTCTGACCTTTGATTTCACAAAGCAAGAACTGCAGACACACTCAGGGTGGAAAGAAGTCAGTGATGACGAACCGATCGTGGACATCGGGACCCTATGGGACCCTTCAACAATGAAGCACCTCAAGCACTTGCACCGAATGGAAAAACATTTTTTGTCCGGAACTTCGCTGCACCCCACCAAGCCCGGTCAAAACCCGATTGACCTGAGCCCGACCCCAACCAGGTCACAGCCAACGGCCTAAAAAAACGCGATCAAATGGATTCTCAAATGGTTGCAACCTGCACTCTGAGAAGCAAACTCTTCTGCAGGTATGGATTGCCTCAAATCAAAACAGGAAAAAACAACATGTTGCATGAATGTTTTAAGAACAAAATGGCACCACACGATTGAGTTCCATACATGTTGGCACCCATACCTCCATTCAAGAAGTAACAACAACAAAATGTGAAGCTGAAACATTTCGAAACACAAACAAAAGCCTCCCATAGCCGACGTTTTGATCCCAGCTGCCTGCCATTGTGTCAAAAATGAATAAAAATGAAATGCGCGAACCCATGGCCACAAATCTGACAAATCTGACGGCATACGTCGTTCAAACATGTTCGCTCAATGTTCGTCCAACAAATCCGACAGGTTGGCAGAAAAAAATGCACCCAACAGGAATATCATAACCAATGCAAATGTTATAACCTGTGCAAATGTTACTCGAGTTTGGATTGACATTATCACGAGAACCACGGGCACTTACCCCGAGAAACGGCTGAATCGATAAATGCATGATTCCCGCATATTTGGTTTCGACCGATGTTCCCACCGGGTCGGAAGGAACTTGGCGCGTGTGCAATGTTGAGTTTTTGAGTTCGTGTTCCATGATGGGCACCATTCTTCGATCACATGTCAAAACGGGTGGCCATAGCACCTTTGCCCTTGTCCTTCAACGTTCAACACCGCAGCAAACGTTATAAGGCCGAAAGTGACAGGAGATGGGAAGGATTATCACTGGTTGGTAACATGGCCTCCCCTCGGCCCTCGGACTCATGCATTTCCGCACACGAGCTGTTATCCGAATCTCTTGATCATGCCAAGAGCGAACTGACCATGTACCAGCCTTATGACTTTGCCTGGTTGAATCAAGGGCATTGAGGGAGGTGCGGAGGGAGCTTAGGCCCCCAAAAATGCATACCTCACTCTGCTCCAAGCCTACAAGAAGAGGGGTGTGCAGGCTCACACAAAACGATCACAAAACGCACGGCTATCTTCTGGGGCGCGGCTGTTTTTCGTGGAAATTTTCGCGCCAAAAAGTTCTTCTGAAATGCCGAAATTCAGCAGCAGCAATGCATTTCGAAGGCATTTCGACTGCGCACGGCCGCACAACACGCACAGTTCACTTCTGAGGCGTAGCATTTTCCCCGTCAATTCTCGGCCACACAATGGCTCTGCTGAGATCCACCTGGTTTTCGACTGCGCAGGTTCGCACCAAACGTGCGGCTCTGAAATTGGATCGGGCAGGTCCTTGTGAGAAGATCCTCCCGAGATCTCAATCAAGCCCTGTATAAGAGGTCTTTGCATTATCTTGTACAGGTCCTTGTGAACAGAAATCGTGAAGATCCTGGTTTCCTCCCCAAGACGTCCCTACATGATCTTGCGCCGCTCGTAACGCGAAAATTTCTGAGAATCCGGGTGCGGCCCTCCCCCGCACAGGTCCTTCTGAGCAGATCTTGTGGAGGTCCTGGCGATGATGTCCGTGCTTCATTATGCACAGGTCCTCCTAAAGGATCTTGTGGGGATCGTGCAAAAGTCGTTGCCCGCCCTTGTGAGAAGATGTTTTTGAAATCTTACTGCAATCATTCAAGCAATTCTTGCATAATCTGGCACAGGTCCTGTGAGAAAATTTTGTGGAGATATATGGGGTTCCTAGTGAAAAGTTGTCTTGCATGATCCTGCACAGGTCCTTGTGAGAAGATCTTGAAGTAAAATCCTCTGCGTGTCCCTTGGCGACTTTTATGATTTGTACACATCCTTCTGAAAAAATGTGGAGATCCTGTTCTAATCCTCGCGACGAGGTTTTGCATTAAGATCTTGAAGATGCTTTGCATGATCCTGCGCAAATCTTTAGCAAGGGATCTTCAGCAGGTCCTCTTATTATGATCTTGTGACGTTCTCCTCGGGTGCCTGGCATGAAGATCTTGGTCAAGGTCTTGCACAAGTCCGTGTGAGCAGTTTTTGTCGAGATCCTGGTGTCATGCTGTCAGAAGCCATCGCATCACCTTGTACAAGTCTCTGCGCGGAGGTCTTCAAAAGTTTTGCTGAAATCTGTCCGGAATCCTTACATGATCTCATGGAAGTCCTTGCTTTTATACTTAAAACGCTTGACAACAGCCGAATTAACAACAGAGGGGTTTACTAAAACCACTAATCACAAACCGCACATGAGCCCGAGGCAGCGGCTGCGGTCTGTTTTCATCTTGAGCCAAACAAGCAATAACAACATTGTTCAGAAGGGGTCTTGACACTGAAAAATATGGGTATGATTTACACCATATTCTTCAAGTCCCCCCTGACGACGAACTGTACAGGGTTGCTATTCCTAACACTGATAAATGCATCCTACTCGTGGGTTGATCATGGCTTACGGACGAATGCAAATCTCATAGCTCTTCAAGATGGATTCCAGGCAAGAGATGGCAGAAATCAATTCGGTGATCTCGACATGCCTGGCGATTTCACGCACTACTGTGCGGATGCATTAATTAACGGATGCTTGAGAGGAGGCGCAAAGCAGCCAAACTCGGCATTAACTGGGCGGCACACGTGAATGTAGCGCTGACGCAGCCTAAAATTCACGGGCCAAAAGGGTGAAAGACAGTTACTGTCCAGGCGAAATTCGAGGAAGTGACTACGCAAAATCCGAGAAATCTATAAGAATTAAAGCAGATGGGACTTAGTCACATCCACTATACATGATGCACACTCGAGTGTGAAACAATGTCAGGTTTTTGATGCCATCGGTCGTGGAAAGAAAACGGACGTCCTGAATGCATACGGAATGTGACACTCACTTAGGAGAAAAAGCTTCAGGTCTTGAGCGACACTGTGTGAAGAAGCTTGAGTGCAGAATCCCACGCAGACACACTTCGGGACTGTGAGTACATCGGTTCGCTGCTTAAGCGTCTCAATGTATTCTGCATTGATGTCATGCTCGTTGAAAGCCTCACGGGTTGAAGCAACGTTGATTTTATGAAACTTGCTCAAATGCCTTAACTTGGGTGAGAACCCCCGGGCAATGATGGCGAGAACAGCCTGATTGTCCTCATAGCAATTCAACAGGATCTCGGGTGTGATGAGCTGCTGGCAAATCTCAAGCAACGGCACTGCTTCAGCAATTAGATATGTAGACACTGAAACGAATTCAGCTTCGGTGGTTGGTCTCGAACCTGCACGCTGCCGCTTGCTACACCATAAAATCAAAGCGAAAGATCGCGGACCTTCAAGTGCAAGCAGGTACCCGGAGGTTGATCTCATATCAGGTGCACTGCCAAAATCGGCATCAGCGTATAATGACAATCGCAGGTCAGACGGCTTGTCAAGAACACGCATGACATGACAGTGGTCCAGAGTTGCGGCAACATAGCCAGCAAGCCTGGTCATACGCTTGTCATCATTGACGGTCGATTTGGTGATGTGACCTGCACAAACATTGATCGCTACCACAAGGTCTGGTCTGCTGATACGACCAAGCCACATAAACTTCATCACAAGCTTGGGGGCGACGTTGGATAACTGCCCTCTGTCAGCCTGATCAGTAGCCAAAAGACTACCCTCATCCACATGAGGAGTGCGAACATGTTTGACAGGTTTACCTGAAAGTTCTTCGAAAAGTTTGACACACTGCCTTGCAAAATCAGCGGGGTGAAGAGCTAAGCCTCCATCATGCCTGACGTGACCTCTGCCCAAAACGTTTGAAAGTGGCGCTGGATCTTCAAGCTGCACAACCTTTCTCAAGACTTCCCAAAACTTGGAGTGATTGGCACTGGTACCAGACAATGTCAAGTCGTCCACGTAAACTGACAATGCCAAACGAAGACTTGGAAAATAAAAGCATGATGGTAGCTGTTCAAATTCAAACCCCCCTAATTCTTGGGCAAGGACTTTCGAGAGATGGTTCTTCCAAGACGCACTGGCCAACGGATGACCGTACAATGATTTGATGAGTGGGGTGCAAGGCTGATGGATATGCTTAGCATGATCTGGAACCAACTCGATGGGTAAAAATACATAAGTAGGTTCGGATGAATTCAAAAGAGACTGAACATATGCTTTGATGCAATCGCTGGTGGAAGTTTCATTGCCATCAAGGAGTTCATAAGCCACAATCAAGTCAAGTCCACCAAGGCTGGTGGAAGCTGAGGCTGCAATGTCGTCAAACACTGCTGCTTGATTCTCATCCTTGACTGCGTCTCCTCGAAACACAATTCGAGCTTTGACAATCCATTCACTGGATGGTTTTTCAAAACCTTGATGCTCACAATAACCATGAGAGACCCAATATGAATCTTATTGCCAGTTGATTGAGCCATAGTTTAAATCTCAGACTTTGGTCGAATGTTGGATTCATCCCATGTCCCATTGGCAAGAAGACCCCGTTTCTCATTTTCAATCGCTTTGAAAGCTTCTGGATGGCCCTTCCACTCATTGCGGTCCAGTAACTTGTGCACAAACGCATGCGGCGGGCTGAGGGTTGGATCAAACGGATGGAAGAGGCCAGTGGGAGCTGATGGGTTGATCCTTCAAAAAAAGGGAAGTATGCAGAATTATGCAGGTTAATATGGGTGGCCCAGATTGATTTGCCGCTTTGCCCTCTTGAGTTTGTAGAATGTGTGAGCATTAAATCCTTGGTGTTTTTTTCGCTGAAGTCTTCATTTCTGCGGATTTTTCCTGGTGACCAGGCCGCCAGGCCCCCAAGAACCCAGTGGGCCCCCAAGTTACTCTTCTTCTGCAGATGGGTTTGGAAGCCAATGTGGTGACCTACAACAGCGTGATCAATGCCTGCGCGCGCTGTGCCAATGGCGACCGGGCTGAGTTTTGGTTTCAGAAGATGATCCATGCAGGCACTCCCTGGATGCGGGTGGTAAAGTTGGTAAAGGAAAGGCCAATGACGGTTGGATTCAACTGATTCAACCACCATTTCACACTGTACCATCTCAAGGATTCTTGGATTCAGAATGATCACCATCCCGAGGAAGTTGGAACCGAGAAATTAACATGTATCAAACCAATTCACAGTGGCTGCAATCAGGCGGGCCAGCGGGGCCGAGCGGAAGACCTTTTGCACAGCATGCGAGAGCTCGGAGTGGCGGCGGATGCTGTGACCCAGTGCCGTCAAGGATTGGATCAGCGGTTCGGGCAGCTGTTGGGCACAACAAAAAACACCATATTACCATATTTTTATGACTAAAACAGACCAAAATCTACAGCCCCAAAGTGCTTGATAGACTCAGACCTGGTACCTGATGAAATTGAGAATTTGGGGCTTCAGATCTTTGACGCGTATCGCACGCGAGAACTGAAGATTCCCCGTGTCACCAAGGTTACATACAGCACATTGACCCACGGATGGGTCACAGCTGGTGATGTTCAGCGTGGGGAACATTGGCTGTTGAAGATGCAGAAGTATGACGTATGACATCACTCCCAATGCCTTTTGCTTTAATTCTGCGCCTTGCTGCAATTTGGAGGTTGGGTAGGAGTGCTGCGTGAGGCTTTGCAACTGGCGATTGAGACAAACATTTGGAGAATTCAGAATAGTGTGGCTTTGTTGCGGGTGGGTGGCTAGCCAATTTTTTACATCATGTAGAAATAGGACCGACATAAGTTGCATGGCATGATGATCTTTCAAGTTTTCAAGTTACCCAGCTATTCTGAAGTCATTCAAGCTTGGTGCACCGCAGGACATGTGGACCGTGCTTTGGACCACCTGAGGGTGGCCATCGCAACCAGTGGCATCAACAAGCCGGGTTTCAGTGTGCAGCCTGTGCTGTTGGCTTTTATCATGGTGCGCAATGGCGCCAATGGGGATGCGCATGCCCCAAACTTGGTTTCCTAGCAAATCCACCATGTGATGGCCGGCTTTGGGAAATTTGATTTCGTAACTTGACCAGTAGCAACTTCGGGGTTCGAGACAGCGAAAAACGAGTTAATTAGTTCAAGTCCAAATACTGGAAGGATAAGAGATCGATCCACGCATGGGTATGGTTGAACAATTGAACATATTGAGCACAACCCTTTGGAGTCTTGGAGCAAATAAAATCAGTTTTTTTTTCCCCCGCATGATGTCCATTTCTATGGCCAGCTGTTGGCCGTGATCCATTATAGCCACGATTTCAATTCGGCGTCCATCGGTGATGGGGCTGGCAAGGTTCATGTTTGCCACGGCAACATTGCGAGCTACTCGGCCTCCCGCTTCTCGGCAGATCCTGGCCACGGCGGTTTCCAGCGCCGGGGCTCTCGCCGCCAACGCGCTGGTTGTGGCGCACGCGGCCCGGTGGTCGCCATACTGTTCAAGGTCATTGCCACAGCCACACCGCCTTGGTGCGATGGGCAATGGCATCCGGAGGCGGCGCAACAGGGCCACACGGAACTGCTGGCTTGGGAGTTCTAATTCTGTAAATGCTCGACCTGCATAGCAACCTGCCTGGGAGTGCAGCAGGGCCTGAGATGCGGGGGTAAGGGTTGTAAAGAGCATCTCGGCCGCGCGCTCGTCAGCGGGCTGGCTGGCATGCCGTTGCCATCCGCGGATGGGGTCGCCTGGTTCAGGGGCAGCGTGTTCCGGATGAACGCCTGTCATGATGTCTTGCCATGGCGGCGGGTCAAAGCCTGTGGCTCGTAGGTGCGCGGTTGCGTGGGTGAGCGCCCTTAGCGCTGGTATGTTGGGCTGCTGCATGTAGTAACGCCAGCAAGCGCTCGGCTACGGCTGGTGCCCGTAGTTGGATGGCGGGGAGCGCATCGCTCCAAGATGCCCAGTAAGCCGCATGGCGTTGCTCAGCCGCTGAGCGGAGGCCGAGGCCACCAAGTCGGGTGGGAAGGCGTGCTTGGGCGGCAGCTTGTGGCGGGAGCGGTGTGGCATCTCCTGTGATCAAGTTTGCCAGGCAGGTCAAGATTGCCGTGTGTCATGGGCTTCGGCAAAAGGCTGTGCCAAGTCGGGGGGCACCAGTCGCAGCAGGTAGGTGCTACGCGCGTTGGCGCTGATAAGCCCAGAGCCAAGCACACTGTAGATCAGCCACGTCTGGTATGTGTTCCAGTAGGCGCGCGTGGCGGTGGAGGGCGTCGGTCAACGCTGCTCTGTGCCTATTGGCGCGCCCAGAACCTGGAGTCCTTGTTGGACTGGGGGGAGCGCCCAGTTTCCAACCCAAATCGGGTTTCCGTCTTGTGGCTGAAGGTCTTGGATGTGCGGCGGCTTCTCACCCGCCATGTTCCACACCCGTGTTTTTGCGGCGTTGACTTGGACACGCGCGTGGTGCCACAAGGCTTCGGCCAGGGCGTTATACAATGGCCGGATGCGGTGGGGGTGGGCGAGTATGTACACGTCGTCAAGATATGCGAACACGGCTTCTCCATCTTCCAGTTGGGGCTGGAGGGCAGCCAGTGCCGGGTGTTGTGCGAGGCTATACAGGGCAGGCATCAAGGGGTTGCCCTGTTCCCCGCCCTCGGCCTGCCGTATGCAATGGGAAGCCCCGGTCTCATCTGTCCATGTGTACGTGCTGGGCCCCCCGTACCTTTGTTGGGCGTAAGCGTGCAAGGGTGCCAGGTCGGCATGTCGCGTCAACCCAGTCAGCATTGCTCCTCTCGACACATGGTCATATGCTCCGACCGCGTCCAGGGACAATATTGTTGCTCTATAGGGTCGACTTGGGTTGCAGCTTGAAGGCATTTGTACAATGCCTCGGTCCCGGACCGGTATTGGTGTGGGAGGCATGCGCGCTGTAAGGGTTCTGCGTAGTGTCGGGCCAGCGCCCTGCCTACAACGCGGCGGAAGGTGTCGCCGACCACCAATCCTCTCACTCTTCCGTTCGGTTTGCGCAAGGCGATGAGCCGACCCAACTTCAGGACCGGTAGGACCGCGGCCGGGATGGCTGCATTGGCCAGCCGGTTCGCGGCTGCGTGGAGCAGGCGTAAGTCGTCCCCTTCTGCAAGTAGCAGCCGGAGATGTTCGTTCGTAGTCCCGGTCGGGCCCGGTGCTGCCCCTCGCCGTGCTGTTCGGACCGCATTGAGGACTGTGGCCATTGGTAGTTCGATGGGCTGTGGCGGCTCAGCGGGGGTTGGGGTTGGGATGTCGTATGGCTGGTTTGGTCGGAAGGCTGGGTTTGTCAGTTCTGCTGAGGTAGTTGCCGTGCCTGGTGCCGTGGGTTCCGCTGTGAGGGCATGGCTGGCAGCAGATAGCTCTCCGAGGTGGGCCAGTGCTGTTGCCCTGGCCGCACGCGCTGCGTTGGTGAGCTGGCGGCTGGGTGCGGTGGGGGCCCTTGCCATCGCACAGGATTCGGCGAGCAGGGTGCCCCATGCGCCTGCTTGGTATAAGGCTGCGCGTCGGTCGAGTTCTTCGGGTGGGATTCGTGTTTGGCCGGGGTCCCGGCGCAACGGCATTCGCGATGCAAAGAGGAACAGCAACCACCCGCGCGTCTCGTCCGCTAGGGTGTTGCGTTGGGAGATGAGGGGCAAGCACGGTATGTGCCTCGGATTCGTGCTGGCACCCCTTGGAGTGTAAGCACGCGGGTTGCCAGGAGAGTTGGGACGTCAAGCTCTTCCAACACAGTGGCCCTTTCGGTTGGGGGTTGTTCGGCCGGGGTGGCCGCCGGGCTGGTGGGGCCAAGGGGCACTGCTGTTGGTCTTCGCCCTTGGCCTCGGCCTCCGCGCCGTGGGCGTGTGCGAGGGGCGGGGGTTGGGTCATTAGCGTCGTCTGGGCTCTGGTGAGTGGGCGCTGCGGTTCCGGCACTGGCGGTGTTTGGAGCTGTGCCAGTGTATGTTCTAACTCGGCGGCTGTTCCGGGTGCAAGCCACAGGTGCAAGAGGAGTTCTTGGTATGGAGCTGGGATGTAATACCCTTGGTCTGGGCAAGCGAGGAGCTGGACCGCCATGGGCATTGTGATGGTGTCGCGGGGGTGTTCTTGGAGCCATTGTACCAGGCGGCCGCCAGGCGCTGTGGTAAGCATACTTTCGCCATGGACGGCAGCGATGGGGAGCAGTGCTTCTTGTACGAGGCGTGCCGGCTGGAAAGGCGTGGTCTGGAGCGCCGCTAGCACGCAGGTCCATAAGGCACTGAAGTGGCTGTCTTGGGCCCAGCTCTGTGCGGCAGCGGGGTGTTGGAGGCCTGCCGCTGCGAGGAGAAGGGGCACATAGACAGCCGACAAGGTCCGGCCTGTCAGCGGTATTGGTCCCAATCGCCGGTAATCCACATGGTGGGGGCCTGCCATGGCTCAGGTTGGGCCAAGGCTGCCTCACAGTTTTGGCACCTCCACGTGTTCACGCAGTTGGCACAATCGATCTCGAACACCGGATCGGAGCAACAGTGCGGGCACGCGGGGGGTGGGGTGTCTGGAGTGTTCTCGTTGGGCACTGGGAGTTGTCGGAGGCAAATGTGACATAGCCATTGGCCAGTCCATGCATTGATCCCTTCTGCACCTCTGTGTGGGATAGGGGCCCATGTCATGTCTCGCAGTGGCAATGAGATGAAACCTAATGCAGGCGCCGCTACGCGTGGGCAGCACAAAGCGCGGATCTGGCGAGGGGGCGCTGGTTCGGGGGCATCAGCGTTGGAAAAGGTGCGGGCCGCATAGTCTTGCACCACACTGTGTGTTGTGTCTGGAGGGGTGCAAGGTACTGCTTCACATGGGATGCCTGCCGCGCTGCACGCAGCTTCGAGACCGTCCGGTGGGAACGCTTCTGCTATGGGTGCGCGGCAATTCGGACACGAACCGTGATACGTCGCACACTGCACCAAGCATTGCACGTGGGTTGCGGGTATCGGACCATCCGGTCCTTCCGTAATTGCGTGCACCTCGCGTAGGCACACCGGGCACATGGCGTTGGCATTGTGCTGGGGCGGTGTGGTTTCCCCTGGCGGTAGCGGGGCCATTTCTCCGCCGAGGGTGTCGTCGTGCGAAGGTGAAACTGTTGTGAGATCAATGTATGTGCCGTCAACTTGCTCTGTATCATTGTGGGCGCGCACGGGCGAGGCCATTTTTTTTGTTTTTGTTTTTGTTTTGGTTGGACAGTGTTTGTTTGCGCGAAGAAGAAAAGGTTCAATCCCCTCCCGTGCACAAGTATTTTCCCTCCAGCAGCGGCGTCGGCGCTGCGTGAAACCCCGATCAACAAACGGACGCACTAGGCAGGCGGCTCAGGATTGAAATATTTCAGATGGATTACGGCCTGCAGCCAGAACCATGGGAGATTGGACAATCCTAGTGACTTGCTGCAGGAAGAGCGCCTTGATGAAGCGATCTATTGGTCTAGCCAGCAGTTGTCGGTGGGGACCTGGGAGAGTGAGACAGGCAGGTTTGAGGGATGTGTGCGATGGCCAAAGAGTTACTCGTACTTTACCTATGGATACCTACGGACCTATGGTATCTACTCAGGTGGTAGAGGCAATTTTTTCTGATGCTTGCAGTTTCTGTTGGTTTCTTCCATCCGTTATGAAGAGCATTAGTGTCTTGCTGGACGTACTGGGTTTTCACCCTAATGGGACTGTTGCGAACCACACTGCTGATGCAAAGCTCCGTTAATGATTTGAATGGCGCTCCTGGTTTCTGAAACCTATCTTCTCTGTAGTCCTGTCTAGTCATGGAAAGTGAAATAGGGCGATGCCACTGACTTTGACGCTGAAAGATGCATGATGATGTATGATGATGCATGATGATGCATGATGATTCATGATAATGGCTATTACAGTACGTTCATGCGTATGAAAGATTATGAAAGAAGTGGCAAGAGAATCACATCTCATCTGGTTCCACTTTGGGAGGTGCCTCGCTACGGTCCTGGCAGCTTGGCGCATCTTAGAGCTGTTCTGGAGGCCAGCTGGCTCCGCACCCGCCGCTTTAGCGAGCCTACTTTTCGACCTTCCGGAACCACAAGTCATTGGAAAAAGATAGGGAATCGCGACTTTCCTACCTTTTCGCACATCTCCATTTGTTTTTTTCTTACTTTTTCTCTTCTACTCTTCTACTCTTCTACTCATCTACTCTTCTACTCTTCTACTCTTCTCTCTTCTGATCTGTCTCTTCTCTCTGCCTCGGCCCTGCTGTGCTTTTCATCTGTCCATATTGTCGGAAGTTTGACTTCTAAACTTCCTTCGCTTAGTACAATACTACAAGGAGCAAATAGGTTTGGGGCCAAACCCACGGCCTGAGAAAAAACCTTCAAACTTCAGCACCCAAATTTGTCCTGCCGAAATAGAAACGTCGTGGGCATCCAGATTTGCCGATATGGTTCTAGATGATTCTAGATGTCTAGTTTTGGTGACATTCCGTTTCATATTTCCTTGCCCAAGAACATCTGAAAACTGCATGTTTCATGGACACTATACCCCCCCCCCTAGACCACCCCCCCTGAAATCACAGGTTGGGAAATGAGTTGGCTGTTTGAGACTACTTTTCGCAAGGTTGGTTTAAACAAGGAGCCAAAACATCATTCGGATGTAAGATTCGATTTGTGTTTTTTCCGGATTCTATTGCAGCTCACTGGAGCCCCCACTGAGCCCTTACTAAAGCCTTACTAAGGCCTTACTAAGGCCTTACTAAGGCCTTACTAAGCCACTGCTGCGTGTTTACTGAAACTCCTGAGACGTTTTTTCTTAGAGGATCCTGTTCCTCTTTTCCGCCTTCACCACTTTTCGCAAACACATGAAGTTACTAAGGAGTCCAGGGTACTTAGTAAGCATTCCTGACCTGGGTAAGTGGCTAGGAAGTAGATCCTAAGGTGTAAAGGCTGCTAAGGCCTTACTAAGTAGGTAGTAGCTACTTAACATATATGCTAGTAGGGGGGGGGGGTCTAGGGGGAGGGGGGTATAGTGTCCATGAATGTTTGCAGCTGGGTGCTAGGTTGTTGGTTAATTTGCGCGGTTTTTTTTAGACGCAAAAAAATGCACCAAACAAGCTGTCGACCCAGGTTACTTAGGTTATCTTAGCGCAAGTTTTACAAAAAGAAGTATACTAGGCGCACATGACACGGGACTTAGCGGCCAATTTAGCCGAGGTTTTTTGGCACATGACATGGGATTTATGTATCGATTTTTTTTTACACATGACATGGGAGTTATGCGCCGACCTAACGGGCAGGTATTTTTCCATTTTATTGACAGATGACATGGGGATAAGTAATCAAATTTACACATGACATGGGACTTCCAGGAAAACACAGACGTCCAAAATGGGAAATGGCAGGTAAATTCCCTTAAATTCCTCTAAAATCGTTTAATGTTTTTTTAATTTCCCTAAAACTCCTTAAATTCATTTAAGTTCCTTTAGATTCCTTAAAATTCTTTAAAACTGCTTTAAATTCCTTTAATTTCCTTAAAAAACGAATTTATACCACATGACATGGAACTTCCAATATCTCAAAATTCCTTTAAGTTCATGTAATTTCCTTTAAATTCCTTAGAAGACGAATGTACCACATGACATGGGACTTCCAATCCCTTAATTCCTTAAATTTCCCTTATATATTCCTTTAAATATCCCCCTTGCAATTTGGGGGGTGGTGCTGGGACCCCTGATTCTGTAGAGGGCCCCAACGTCAGGCACCAAAAAATTCTTTACTAAACCAATCTCTGCTCTCCAGGGTAGGAAGTTACCTTCTACAAAATCAAGAGCCTTCCACAGCAAAAATATCTGACAAGGAAAATTCATGTTTTCGACAAAATCAAGAACCTCACATGTGAAAGCATCAAAACAAATCAAAAAATATCATTTGTTGAGTTAAAACCTCCCAGGATGATTCTGTAGAGATTTGTGTTAGGGTCGATTCTGTAGAGATGTTCTGTTGGCCCTTGATTTTGTAGCATGAATATGTGTTTACAAGTTTGACAAGTCCCATCCAAAGTCCCAAAGTGCCTGGCTTTGATTTTGTAGCATGGTTTTACAAGTTGTAAAGTCTCATCCAAAGTCCCATGCCTGCCTTTGATTTTGTGGGTTCATACTACAGCTTCCGTTGCTTCAGTTCCCCAAATGCAGAATTATGTGCATGACATTCCAAACATGTATATCAAGGCAGCTGCGCAGGTGCTTTCTGTTTTAAGCGTGGTGCAAAGGAGGTCCAATCTGTACAAAATGTATTAGAACCAGCGGGTCCAATATTGGTACAGCTAGACCTAGAAACTGACCCCTATCCAAACTGACACCAGTCAACAACCCAAGAACCGGGGTATGTTGGGGTCAACCAGTAGAGGTGGGGAGTTCCAAAAGCACCAAACCAATCGACCATCGACCAGCCGGAGTAAGAACTCCCCAAAACACAATCGATGGAAGCACCCAGTCAGCGGACTGCAGCCGGCCTTTTTCTCGCAGGTGAATGTCAAAATACGAAGGCCATTTTCGACCTGTTTGGGTGATCTCAATACCTGATGACTGCAGGAGCTGAATCCAAGGGATAGATTGCTGCGACCTTGGATCAATGGCAACAGAGAGCGGTTCTTTGCAGCGACTCAATTCATCTGCCAACACATTCAACCTGCCAGGAATATGCGTGAGTTGAGGGTATACTTGACTTCGCCGCATAAATTGGAAGTATGGAGTCAGCACCGCTGCCAGGGCTGGGGTCATGGTAAGGCCTTTGGCTGTGGCAGCGTCTGCTGCGCTATTGTCTGTGGCTTGGTGACATGCGATTGGCCCACGGGTACAAGGCAAGTGGGTGGCAATGCAGAAGGATAGTGCATATTGGGCTAGAAGTTCCCAAGCTGCGATGTGCTTTTGCTCAAGTGAGATGCGAAACTGGAACCAGATCGAAGACCCATCAGGAAAAATAGCTGCCCCACCTAGCCCGGCCAAGGATTGCGATGCCATTGCATCAGCGGTGGCGTTAACTTGAATCCAAACTGGATGGCACATCGTCAATGAGAAAGGCGTTGAAGTCAGCAACTGTAGCCATATTTTGAGGGTTTCGGCAGCTTCATCATCCAGTTTTCGGTTTGGTGTAGAAGGATCAGAAAGACCTACCCAAACACGGCGGGATTTGATGTGCAACAGTTGAACTTGCTTCAACGTAAGGACATTGGTGTTAGCAACACGACACAATGTAATGCCCTTTCTCAATGACTGATGCTTGTGGGTCAACGAGGTACCCAGCTGTAGCTGCTCATCCAAGTGAGCCGTCAGTGTTTGAAACGTCACATGATCCATTCCCACCATAGTAATGGGAATGCGATGCAAAGCCTTGTACAGTGGGATGAGAAGTGGACGAAGGTGTCGCCACGCTGAAGTCAACCACAAAAGGCGTCCCACCAGTGACTGCATCTCCCGTAGTGTCAAACGTTCAGAGCGTTGTATGGACCTGATCTGAGCTGTGATACGCTCCATCTTCTCGATTGGGACGTCAATCGTCCAATAAGCGACAGAAATTCGCCAGCCAATCCAGTCCACAGTGTCTGACAGTGCGGCTTTATGCCACGACATGGGTACTCCCAAAATCAGGAGGAGAACCACAAGCAAAGAGGCCCACAAGGGGGATGAGACCTTATCCAACCAGGCAAGAAGGTCGTCAACATACTGCCAAAGAGCATGACCATGAGCCAGGAGTGAATGGCAAGACCTCACCATGATGCCCGCTAATCGCCCCCAATACCAGCCGCTGGCACGAGCACCGAAATTGAGAGTAATGCATCGGTAAAGTTCCCCATTCGCATGAAAGCACAGGAGGCCGCCGTCGTCAGGATGAACCAAAATTCTGCGATGAGTTTTCGCCACATCCAGTGTGAGTTGTGTCATCTGTTGGCTCGCCATGCTGTCAGGGGCACATTGGATGACATCTGATATACGTGGCAAAAGCATATGGTTTGGGAGAACCGTATTGGCTGTGACCATGCTGATGGAGCTGTCAACCACCAAGCGAGGTGAGCGGCCTGGTGCAAGGACCACACCCAGCTTGCCAATGGCCGTTTTGGAATACATCTGTTTGAGTTGTGGGATGCCCCCTGGGACGTGTGCAATGAACCCTGCATCGAGCTCCTCTTGAATCAGGGATTGAACAATCTCTGGATGATCTTGGGCACTTTTCCAACTGTCGCTACAATCCTGAAGTGGTACCTCCTCGGGTAACATACCAGAATGTTGTGGCCACGCCGGAGAGGGCGTTAGTGGCTCATTGACACCCAGGCGCACTCCTGTAGGGAGTCGAAGAAGGAAATCTGCGTCAGGATCATGCAAGAATGTTGCCAAACGATGCCACAACTGTAAGCGAAAGGGTTGACCAGGCGAGATATCCAGGAGAAAATCACCTGGTGGGCAATCCAAAATCTCAAGCATGTCGTCCAAGTATGGTTTGAGCTCATCCTCAGAGAGAGGTGGCTCTTTGCATCCTGACAGTAATGCCGCAGTAATTTTGAGGCACTGTCTGCTGTCGCTAAGGCGTCTGAACCATCTTGAGCGCAAAGCCACCATCTTGTCATGTCGTTGCGGTTGCATGTGGAGTGCTGTGCTCGGCAAACCACCACCGTCCTCGATTCGACCTGGTGGGTCTGGCCAAGACAGTTGCTTCGGCAAAATGGATTGCCAGTCAGCCACCTGTAGCACTTGGTGACCTGACGTCAAATACGGTCTGATGATCGATGCCAATGCTTGTGCCAGTAGAGCAGGGTACTCTGCAGTGATCCTGCTTTTGAACGTACCATCAGGGAGACGGACTCCAACAATAGGTTCATGCGTCCCTGCTGGGTGAGGACAAGATCTGGCAAGGTGACAAATGGCTGGTCTGTTTGACACAAACATCCATGCTTTGGCCCAGTCCTTGTCAAATTGACAGGCACAGGCTTGAGCAGCATAGGGTGCGACTGCATGGACCCACTCATACATGAGGGGGTCGTCCCAAGTCATCGATGTGGAAGGGTTCTCCAAAATGATCAGTCCCGCATGTCGATCAACAGCAGGTAGTAGGATTCTAGATCTGTCATGGATAGTCGAGCTTTCTTGTACCGCGATCTGCTGCTGGGTCGTGTTGGAGGGCAAGCCATCAAGGAACTCCGGAGTACGAACTGGGGCGGGCCCATTCGGTCTCAAGGTAGCCCTGCTATGTTTGCAGCAGTATGGAGCTGCAAGTGCTGCCCCAATACGTCCAGATGAAGCCAATCGAAGTAAACTTTCGAACATGTCATCGTCCAAAAGGTCCAATCCATGAATAAGGTCGACCGGTTCCACCCGATCGCCATCAAGTTCTTGGACTGCGATGCTCAGTGGCATTGAGGCACCCGAAAAAATGTCAAGAAAAAATCTGGCTGTACTCTGCGATGAAAATTTTCTGCTTTGAGAACATAAGCTTGGCAAAGATGAGGAGACTGAAACCAAAGACATAGGAAAAACTTCTGTAGGAAGCTCCTCTGAATTGCATGCATCGTGCACTGTATCATGCACGCAAGGTCAGTGTGGCGACTCTTTGTGCCTGGAGGCCGGATGAAATCCACCGCAAGCTTCCCCATTCGCTTTGGCCACTGGGCATTGGTGCGCATACCGACACTGTTGGCCTGACTTGCACTTGCCAAGGTGATATCTGATGCAGATGCCCTTGCCGTCACTGGTCTTCTTCAGCCACGCATCATTCCATTTTGGGTTTTCCCCCGCTGGGGTAGAAGGCTTGTCCACAGCTGATGCCTTTGGCTCCGGCTTCGGCTTCTTGGGGATCGGTTTGGGAAGCTCCGGCTTGCGCTTCGGTTGGTCGGCCCTGGGGTTCTGCAGAGGTTTGGGCCTTGGGGCCAATGACGTGTGGAATACCTGACGGCAAAATGCCACTTCATTCAGCACATCATTCAGGGACCATTTGGAGTCAGAGAGCAACTCGACCACGGCTGTCCATGCAACTCGGTCTGCATCCAAGATCTCCGTCAGCGAAGGGGAGCGTAAGTGCTGGTCCCTAGGTTTGAGTAGTGCGATCTCAGGGAACTTGGCATGAAAACGTTTGAGGACCAGGAGGTGTGCCTGCCCAAGCATTGCCAATGCCGTAGAAATCAGACCTTGAAAACGGGTCACCACGACTTCCGGGGAGAGCTGGTGGTTGATGACTGCCTCCGGTTGATCATGAAGTGCCGTTTCCCCTTCCGCCAGTAAGGAGCGGAGGAGCTGCCGTTCATTGCGTGGCCGTCTATGTTCCAGAAAAGCCTGCTCATCTGATTCCGATGTACGGTTCTTACAAGGGACCCAGGCCAAGCAATTCCCATCGATGGCTTCTTTAAGAATGCTCAAAAAGGAGAGAGATGGCATCGATTGGGGTGTCAGCAACTCTCCAGGATAATTCTGACAGAAGTCGGCTCGGAGGGTTTTCACATCAGCCATCGACAGCTTGGATTTCACCAAGGGTGCTGATGATGTTTCAGTGTTGGAATCTCTACCTGATTGAACACACCGGCTGATGCATTCCTTCAGGACCCGGCGGATCGACGCTGATCGAGGTGAAAACGTAGAGAATGTTTCCCCAGCTGGAATCAGGCTGAGATACTCAACAAATTCTTCCATTTTGGATTCATCGTGCACCCCATGCGCCAGGAGAGCGATTGTCGTGTAACCTGATGTCACAATATGGTCGATCTGTATGGATGGCATGTGGCATTCAATCATGAGAGCCCGGAACGAAGCTGGGTCATCCAGTGGTGAACTCTGCAAAGCCATGGTTGATGGCCCACCGACACTTGGCCACAACAATGATCGCTCCGGAGCTAAAATAATTGAAACACAAGAGAATAAGCAAATTGAAAATATGCTAGAAGAATGATGAAAGATGAGAATAAAACCTAATCCAGACAATGCCAGCTCATGGTGCCGGTGTTCTGCACAAGCCACAACCACATCACCGCGGGATGAAGCATGAACACAACGAGAATACGATGACCATTACCGTGTGACAAGTTGATAATCGAAACTGCCACATTGGTCAAGGATCCTCTTTTTCCGGCAGCTCACGCTCGAGCCTGGTCTGTTGCCTGGCACACATGAGACCGGAGATTGGAAAATAAGGACTCTGCTGCTTGTCCACCCGCTGCGAGACGGACTGGTACAAGAATGTCGAACAGGGAGGTCTTCAAGTGCTTGAATGTGAGGCGTGCCTCAGGGCTAATCAACGCGGAGTCAGCCATGAGCCACTGAGCCACCATCTCTGATGCCGCAGCCAGCTGGAAGGCTAACAGATGGGCCTGGGCTTGTGTTAACGACAAGACCCATGTGATGACCGAGCAGGGGTGTGCTCTCTCTGGCACCCAGTGGGCCGGTGAGAGATCTCCTGCCTCTGGATCACCGGCTGCCAAGATGTGTCCAGCCACAGAGCAAAGCACAGCCAGCAGGGAATGATTGTACTGAGATCCCACTGCCAGCATAAGGGCTGCCACACCAGCCAGGGCCACCTCCAATTGATCCCTGTGGGCTTGGACCCTGGACCATTCTTCGACAAACGGCAGAGATGCCAGCACCATATCATTCAATTTGCGAAAATCGCACATGGGTAACGTGTCCGGCGGGAACCACGCTACTGAGATGATGCTGTGAGCCTGAGACAAATCCTCCAGCGGGAGTGAAATGACTATCTCACCAATTAATGCCAATGAGGTAAGTGAAATGATTGAAACGGTTGGACAAGTATGCACCTACTGCA
This sequence comes from Cladocopium goreaui, assembly GCA_947184155.2. Lineage (NCBI taxonomy): Eukaryota > Dinophyceae > Suessiales > Symbiodiniaceae > Cladocopium > Cladocopium goreaui. The sequence goes on along the minus strand of CAMXCT020000135.1, from coordinate 202,126 downwards.
CTCACAACGCGCCTTTTTCCGAACTTGCTCAGTCGAAAATTTTGGAGCACGGTGGCCGCATACACAGTTTATAGTCAGAAGGAAAAACTTCAGCCGGAACTATCTGACCATCCAATGCTGATCTTCTGACATTGCAAGCAAATCGAAACGCTCTCATCTGGTCTCCATCTTGAGCTTGGACAACGCATGCTGGATCATCTGGTTCACAGCACGCAGCAACATGGGCAACCAACGATGATGTATTAAGCAGAAAGATGCAGTCAGTAGACTTGGCTTGTACCACAGTCATAGTGAGTTCAGGGGAGCCATCTTGCCGGATCTCCTCTTCGGATGATGAACCTGAGTCCGTATCTGCGAGATCGTCCAGTGCTGGCAAGCAGTTCACACTTGGAGCTTCCCCATCAATCTGCACTGTGGTAGATGGGAGTGTGACTGGAGCATCAGAGACGGGTTTGGCCCCTCCACGTAGCATAGGAATCACAGGTCGAAACCCCTTTGAGATACGATGGACAATCAACTTCTGAAGGTTGATTGCTTCATGTACATCATCGCGCCCATACAAGGAGACATTGAGGCGCGCGCCTGCAGCTCTATGGTGGCCCTGAGCCATTCTGGCTTCTTCCGATGCTCCCACTTGTCGGGCCCAGCTCAAGAAAGTGACCTTGGGAGAGTGGGCCCCAATGCTCACTAGCGATGTGTCAGGAGACGCCGTCTTGAGCAGTCTGCGCAAGATCAAGATACCTTGGGATCTAGGCATAGGAGCCACGAACATTGGGTGGTCAGGGTTCGGACCACACATAGGGAGCAGGAAATCCGGTACAAACCCCGGAAAAGCCTCTGCTGTTCTCTGTAGTGCTGCCTGAACAAGGTTCAGCCATTTCGTAGTCCATGATATTGATGTCATCCCAGAGAGGAAACCCACAAGTCAGGAATGCAAATGGCATCCCTCGTGTTGTGGTTTTGGTCTTATTGGCCACCCCTCTGGTGGCATCATCATCGATAGTCAACGACGAAGGTGACACCCAAGTGGCGTCGCTCCACCGGAGGGAGCTCCATACCAACACAAGCAGGCACCCCATGATGAGCCTGTCTGCTGCGGCGCCTTGATCACGTAGAATCTGTGTTTCAAGAAAGACCACGAAGCTCAAGGGGAGAGGGGCAGCTTCTCTCCTCAACACCACCTCAGAAGGAACAGTGTAAGACTTGATGATGGGTGAGGAGAGGGCATCCCTGAGCATTGGGAGGCCTGCATATCGTGCCACCCATGTGAGCGCTCTAGATTGAGCAGTCGCGACCCCCAGTGAACTCTTGGTCGAGGAGACTTGGAGATAGTCTGCAACTGTCAATGCCGACGGCTGAAAAGGACAAACCCCAGAACATTCGCAAAATTCAGACCACTGGTTCCATGACTTCAAGTATGCCGCCAGAGTCGATGGCGCAAAACGCGCGATGACTTTCGATCTGTGCAAGTTTGCATTCAGACTGTCGTTGGTGGTCGCAAACAACTCACTTAGAAGACCAGCTCTATCAAGTAGCTTCAGCCAATCTTGTATATGCTGAGATTTGAGTTGCTTGTGCAGAGCCAGCATCGTTGTTGAGTCCGCCAAAGTGGGACGTACAACCATCGCATCCAAAGAAAGTGGCTGAGAGGTCGGCGTCGATACCTCCAATGACAATATGCCCACTGGAGGCGCAGATTTCTTGGGTAGAGACTCAGGTAGTGCCATTTGACAGGCCAACGAGGTTGAGCGCATACCAGGTGATGGGGCGGAGCTCACATTAGGCAGACCACCACAAGCAAAATCTTCCGAACCTCCGGCACGACGGGCCAGTGATGGTGGGGCCAAACCCCCTACAGACAAGGTGATCCCACCAGATGGTTTGTAGTTGGGACTGATCATTCCCTCCTCCCAACGATTAAGCTGATGCCGAGGTGAAGTAAGTCACTGATGCCTTGGGGCACGCCAGCAGCAAAGAAGGAGGTTGCGGAGGGTCACGCCTCCATCTCTTGATTCGAAATCGTGGTTGTGATTGAGAAGCAGTGTCATCTGCATCTGGATCACCGGTCCTAAGTGAACCGCTGGCAGAGCGCTGCCCCAGTTCCCTAGTAGGGAATGACAGTTCCAGCGGGGAGTCCATGGTGCGACCACCCTAGACCAAGCAAAAACAGCTTGAACCCATAAATGAAAATGGGCTGCAATTTATTTGGGGAATTTTTCCCGTTTTTTTTTGGGATTTTTTTCCCGTTTTTTGGGGTTTGATGGTTTTGATTGGTATTTGCAGCGTTTTGCAGCTAAGCTCTCTGATTTGCATGGTGTTGTTGTTGTTGTGGTTGGATGGATGGATGGATGGATAGATGGATGGATGGATGGTTGGTTGGTTGTTTGGTTGGTTAGTTAGTTGGTTGGTTGCTTGGTTGGTTGGTTGGTTGGTTGCTTGGTTGGTTGGTTGGTTGCTTGGTTGGTTGGTTGGTTGGTTGGTTGGTGTTGGTTGGTTGTGGTTGTTGTTGTGGTTGGTGGTTGTGGTTGTGGTTGTGGTTGTGGTTGTGGTTGCGGTTGCGGTTGTTGTTGTTGTTGTTGTTGTTGCTGTTGCTGTTGCTGTTGCTGTTGTTGTTGTTGTTGTTGGTTGTTGATTGTTGTTGTTGGTTGTTGGTTGTTGGTTGTTGGTTGTTGGTTGTTGGTTGTTGGTTGTTGGTTGTTGGTTGTTGGTTTGTTGGTTGTTGGTTGTTTGGTTGTTGGTTGATTGGTTGTTGTTTGTTGTTTTGTTGTTTGTTGTTTTGTTTTTTTGTTTGTTGTTTGTTGTTTGTTGTTTGTTGTTGTGTTTGTTGGTTGTTGGTTGTTGGTTGTTGTTGTTGGTTTTGGTTGTTTGGTTGTTGGTTGTTGGTTGTTGGTTTTTTGGTTGTTAGTTGTTGGTTGTTGGTTGTTGGTTGTTGGTTGTTGTTGTTGTGTTGTTGGTGTCTGGTTGTTTGGTTGTTGGTTTGTTGGTTGTTGGTTTTGTTGTTGTTGGTTTGTGTGGTTGTTTGTTTGTTGTTTGTTGTTGTTGTTTGTTTGTTTGTTGTTTGTTGTTTGGTTGTTTGTTGTTTGTTTTTGTTGTTGTTGTTGGTTGTTGGTATGTTGGTTGTTGGTTGTTGGTTGTGGTTGTTGGTGTGTGGTTGTTGTTGTTGTTGTTGGTTGTTGTTTGTTTGGTTGTTGTTAGTTGTTGGTTGTTGTTGTTGTTGTTGTTGTTGTTGTTGTTGTTGTTGTCGTTGTCGTTGTCGTTGTCGTTGTCGTTGTGGTGGTTGTTGTTGTTGTTGTTGTTGGTTGTTGGTTGTTGGTTGTTGGTTGTTGGTTGTTGGTTGTTGGTGTTGTTGTTGTTGTGATTGTGGTTGTTGTTGTTGTTGGTTCTTGTTGTTGGTTCTTGTTGTTGGTTCTTGTTGTTGGTTCTTGTTGTTGGTTCTTGTTGTTGGTTCTTGTTGTTGTTGTGGTGGTTGTTGGTTGTGGTTGTGGTTGTGGTTGTGGTTGTGGTTGTGGTTGTGGTTGTGGTTGTTGTTGTTGTTGTTGTTGTTGTTGTTGTTGTTGTTGTTGTTGTTGTTGTGGTTGTTGTTGGTTGTTGTTGTTGTTGTTGGTGGTGGTGCTGCTGCTGCTGCTGCTCTTGTTACGTTGCGTTCTTTTGTGTATTGTTGCGGTGCAGATGTGAAAGCAAAGTGCAAAAGACAGTCAAACGCATTGGCAAGATTATCCTTCCTTCCTTCCTTCCTTCCTTCCTTCCTTCCTTCCGTCCTTCCTTCCTTCCTTCCTTCCTTCCTTCCTTCCTTCCTTCCTTCCTTCCTTCCTTCCTTCCTTCCCTCGCACCTTCCTTCCACCAGAAAACGGGAAAAAAAACCCAAAAAAAATGGCCCTCCAATGAAAATTGGCACAAACGATAAAATGAATGCATTGATGGCAACGAATGATCTGAAAAAATTTGTCAGCAGACAACATGGCAACTGACACTTCAGACGGAAGAATCAGTTTTTTAGAGAGCAATGTCAATGTGTCGCGAGATACCACCAGTGCATATGACTGAGTAATTAAGACCTAAAGGCCACTGCGCTACCCGGGGCCGCAGCTGCACGACTACCGGCAACTAACAGCCAGCAGGCCGCATATTCAGTACTCCTCCGGTGGGGAGATCCAACTCTGCGGAGTATCGGGGTGCATCTCGTCCACCAGACCGGGATGTACCGAGACCAAGGTCTTTGTGAGCACCGCTGCATTGTGTGTGATCATCTCCAATGACCTTTCCAATGCCTTGATGCGCAGTCTGGTGTCGTCCAGTTCGTGCATCTGGGTCCACAGGCGATAGGTCACGTCCACCAAAGAGATTGGTTTGATGACCAAGTCGACGCCAACGACACGTCCTGGGCCCGAGAACGAGACGATCCGATTTGGAAACGCCTTATTGCAGTGTTCCCAGACGTGGGAGAAGGCAGGCTCCGGCAGGAAGATGCGATAGTCATACTCCTCATCAAATGGTGCCTCCCACCCTGAACGATACTGCCAGAATTGCTCAATGGTGGGCTCCAGCGGGAGGTCCTTGGGCAGTTTCAGTGGCAGAAGCACCTGATTTGGGTTAATTGCAAGGTTCTCCAAGCCGAAGGCCTTGAACAGGCGCTCCACTGGGATAACCTCCTCAGACCCAAAGGTCACCGTGAGGTTAAATTGTGCCGGAGGGAGTGCGACTCCCACTAGAGCCATTGCAACAACGCACAAGGTACCCAGCGGACAAATGAAAATAAATAAATGGATTGAGCCAGCAGCGGCTGGGCTACAACCACTGTCAATGTGGCATCATGCTATGGCAGATGCAAAAAAACCACACGGTGAAATGATGTTCAAGGAACATATTGTAGATCAAAACACAACCCAAGCCTCACAGGTGCACCCATTTTTTTTTTAGATGCGCGAAGGTAAGGGGCTGCTACAGATGCCACTTTGAGCAAGAACCTGCACTGAATATTGCACCAGTCAAGCCAGGTCAGCCTCATCGGTGTGTGATGGACCATCTGGAGGTGGACCTCGTGGCCGTCGCGGAGTGTCGACGACCACAGGCTGACGTAGGTCCTCTAAAGAGCGTGCAATGTAGGCCCTGGTAGTGAGCCAGGCCGCCGCTGCATACTCAGAAGATGGTGGGCCTGTACCCCGACTTCTCATGAGCCTTTGGTGAATGTGCAGCGCAAAATCAGCAAGGAACTGATGCTCATTCACTGTGAGCATAGTGTCCTCGATGGTCGCCGCATGTTGGCCAACTAAGTTGGGAGGTTGGCGCCCCTCACGGTTCCGACTCCGCCGATCAGACATGGAAGAGCCTGCTGCCCCCAAACGTGGGGTGTCCCCAACCAGAGGCCGTGGAGTCATACAGGACGAAATGGGTGCACTTGTATACGCTGTGATCTGGATCCCATGTACCGCTGATGTAAGACAGCCCTCATGCTCGATGCCCTGAACCAGATCATGCAGAGATGACGATGGAGAGGCTTCGATTGTACCATGGGAAATCACTGAAGGTTGTACTTCAGAATCACCTAAAAATCGTATGGACACCCGCCAAATGTCCGGGGTATCCGAATGAGCCCGCAGCGGAGGCAACGGTGTGGCTGAAGCCATGATAAAAATACCAGAAATGGACTGAACACCAGCGGGTGCTAAGCCAAAACACAGCGGTGCAAAAAAACAGCATCAGCACAACCGAACTAAATGCAAGTTCAACTCAAAGTCAGTCTAGATTGAAATGAGGAATAGAAAGCCGCATCACTACTTTTTTCCAAGCGGAAGACAGCAGTGATGAATCCCTGATTGTACAAGAAACAAGATGATTGTGCAAAATAGACCGGCGGGTCAACAACCATCTCGACTGCATAGTGACAAGCCCGGCATGTGATGAGGATCGTCATGTACGCAGCTGCAGAACCTAAATACCCAAATGTTGTCGAAGCAGTTGAATGGAGGCTTCAGCAATCTGCAGGCGATGTTTTAAAACACGAACTTGCTGTGACAGTTGGGATACCAGCTCCATCAGTAAGATCAATGGAATCTGACGAATAACCACCAATGTCTGCGAACGATCAGCAACAAGAGTGTCAGAAGAGACCATCTGGATGTGACCCTGAAGCATATCAGATAGCGAGGCCAGCTCTTCGTAGAGCGGAAGCAGGGCGACATAGATGTGGACCTCATAAGTAGATGACAATGGCTCATCCCAGGGGACCCAACCTTGAGCTAACTCTGACAACGGGGGGTCATGAAGGCGACCCGCTGGCCAAGAGGATGGAAATAAAAGCTGATTCACATCACATTCTCTGTCCCCAAGGCCGAAGTGATTGAGAAGCCGGTTGAGATCATGTCCATCGTCATCTGTTCTGAACTCGATTGTAAAACGGATCTCCTCACGAGGAATGTCTACATCCATAACTGAAGCCAAGAAAGGTCACAAATGAGATGACCAATCCAGCAAAGAGCTGGACCAAGAAGGAAGACAAATGCCAGTATGACACGGAAACTTCAGGATGTAGAATGACCGGGCAATAGGAGGCCACAGGACCACGATGCAGCACACGGCGAGGTCGAATGGCCATGAAAGAAACAAACGGATCAGGGGAAACTTGAAGCAAAAATAGCCACGGACCAGATACTGAAATTTCCGGGTCCAAAGTATGAACACATATGTACAACTTATATATTCCTTTAAATATCCCCCTTGCAATTTGGGGGGTGGTGCTGGGACCCCTGATTCTGTAGAGGGCCCCAACGTCAGGCACCAAAAAATTCTTTACTAAACCAATCTCTGCTCTCCAGGGTAGGGAGTTACCTTCTACAAAATCAAGAGCCTTCCACAGCAAAAATATCTGACAAGGAAAATACATGTTTTCGACAAAATCAAGAACCTCACATGTGAAAGCATCAAAACAAATCAAAAAATATCATTTGTTGAGTTAAAACCTCCCAGGATGATTCTGTAGAAATTTGTGTTAGAGTCGATTCTGTAGAGATGTTTTGTTGGCCCTTGATTTTGTAGCATGAATATGTGTTTACAAGTTTGACAAGTCCCATCCAAAGTCCCAAAGTGCCTGGCTTTGATTTTGTAGCATGGTTTTACAAGTTGTAAAGTCTCATCCAAAGTCCCATGCCTGCCTTTGATTTTGTGGCATGAGTGTGCTGACAAGTTTTACACGTTTTACAAGCCCCTCCAAAGTCCCAAGTGCCTGCCTTTGATTTTGTAGTATGACTTTCTTTACGAGTTTCACAAGTCAGTCCAAGATGTCCCAAATGGCCAGCCTTTGATTTTGTAGCATGAGTTCCTTTACAAGATCTTACAAGTCAGTCCAAGATGTCCAAAATGGCCAGCCTTTGATTTTGTAGTCCCAACACCCATGGCAGGCTACCTCAAGATGGAACAAAACCTGAGAAGAGGGGACGAAAGCCAGGAACTAGTTGGAACGGGGAGACGAGAGTGGAGAGGATGGGACAGATTTCGGCGGGGGTTGGTGGAGGAGGCGGCAGTGCGAGGCTATATTGAGTGCCGTTTTGGAATCCGTGGGGAGAGGGAAGGAATGTGCAGGAAACTTGACGTACTATACTTGACACTCCATATGTGGCATTTTACATTCCACACTGGACTGGTTCGACGTTAGACTTAGCAGTCTATACTATAGAATCGACACCCCTACATTTCATACTGTACAAGTTATATTTTACATTCCTGGTTCCTCACTGCACACCGGACACTCCACAGGAACAGGAAAAAATTCGATTTTCTAATTTTTCCATCAAGTATGACAATGATGGGGTTCCATAGATTTTGCTGAAGGTAAGCTAAGAGGGAACCATGCAAAAGTAAGAAATATTACCAGTACGAGTAGATTCTGCAGATGGTGGATTCATCCAAGTGTGTATCAAGTTCCTCATTTGCTAGCTTCTATTTGTCAAAATCCATGACGAGACGATGTCTCAGAGTTTCAAAATTGAGCTATGTCGAGCAACTTCCGGCAAACTACTTTGGAGTCTACATGCCTGCTTTAGAGGTCATCAGTCCCTGAATGGCGTTGATTGACCCACCAGCAAACCTAACTTGCACAGTGCACACCATTTTTTTGGGCCACGATGCCTCTCGTCGTACGTACATACGTACGTAGGTCTGTATGTATGTATGTATGTATGCATGCATGCATGCATGCATGTCTGTATGTATGTATGTATGTATGTATGTATGTCACCGGAAATGCCTGAATAGAAACCAACGAACGCGCATGCTGGGCTCTACAAGACCGCAAATCAATTCTCAACACTTTTTTAAAAGTGTTTAAAATTCTTAGCATCGTTCAAGACCGACAAAAAGCGTAATGAGTTGCCCGAAAAGGAGGTGGAGGTCACTTTTGGGTATGTATAACCGAGAAATTAAACGTGATCCACTACAGGATGACAACAAAATTATTTATGAAAATCACAATAACAGCTTCATTTCGGTATGTTTGTCGGGATCAAAATCTAGTGCCCCAAAATATATTGACATCTTGTAGACATATATACATAGATGCATACATATACATATACAGTATACATATACATATGTGTGTGTGTAATCTATACACGATATGATATGATACTATGTTGTACACTGGTGGAATACATCGAATCCCATCCGGTGGATATCAAATGCTGTCTGGTTGCAAACCGCAATACTGCAAAACTGTGGGCTACACATGGTTATACACATGTGATTGCAAAGCTTTCGGATCAGACACCCGTTTTGGCGACCTCAAAATCGGGGCCGGCATTGAAGCCATGCATGCAGTTGGGTTACAAAATTACTTATGAACAAAAAAGGGGCGATGGTTCGAGACAGCAATAGTTTGCAGAGCAGCTGCAAGGCCGATGCTGCACTAGTGGGCCATGTGAGACTCCGTTCTTGCTTCATTTGCCCCTCCATTCCCGTCGCCCCCAATGCACGTTTTTCCGTGCCCCCAATGCACGTCACTGGACGGACGAGGGGGGAATCGAACCCCGTCGTGCAATTGCCACCTGGCACATCAGCCTCAAAATCGACCACGGTGGCCACCCTATTCAGTTGGGGAAGTGCCTCAAAATGGTCCGTTTTGAAGCGACCGCCCCCCGGACCCCCTATTCTCACTTCGTTCGCAAAGAGCAACTTAAGCCAAACTTGACAGCTGGTTTTCGTAATGACCCCACTACAGAATCAAGGTCGTTCCCTCTAACTATCTCTCACCACTACAGAATCAAGATCCGATAGATCTAAAGAAAAATGGTCATATGGAACTGATATTACTACAGAATCAAGAACCTGAATTCTACATCTGACATCTCTCTACAAAATCAAACGCCCATACATGTTGGGCAAAAGGGGTTTCAGGGGAATTATCCTTTACAGAATCAGCGTCATTCCCTCTCACCATCTCTCACCACTACAGAATCAAGATCTGAAGATATGACATTGATGAGCATGCTTTGGCTACAAAATCAAAGGCCTTAGGACGTCACCAGCCTTATTTCTACAAAATCAATCCCTTCCCAAAATGTAAGGTTTTGTGCACTTCTTGCTCAATGTTGGGGCCCCCATTACAGAATCAGGGACCTAACAAGATACAGTCCAAAAATGACCAAAATTGGTGGTTTTTGGGTGTTTGCCAGCCCATGGTCCTTGATTTTGTAGCACAGTAAGGGTGCAGACTGGCTCTCCAGAATCGAAGGTTTTTGGGGTGTCAACACCCCTGATTCTGTAGAGGAAATTGCAACCAGGACCTTTAAATTCCTTAAAAGACGAATTTACCACATGACATGGGACGTCCAATTCCTTAAAATTCCTTTAAATTCATCTAAATTCCTTTAGATTTCTTAAAATTCTTTAAAAGTGTTTTAAATTCATTTAAATTCCTTTAAATTCGTTAAAAGACGAATTTACCACATGACATGGGACTTCCAATTCCAGCTGCTCAGCTCCGACCCGTCCAGCTGCTCAACTACTAAATAGGTGCTAAATAGCTGCTAAATAGTTTCGAAATAGCTGCTAAATAGTTGTTGAATAACTCCTAAATAGGTGCTACAGTAAATAGCTGCTAAATAGCTTCGAAATAGCTGCTAAATAGCTGCTAAGTAGCTGCTAAATAGCTGCTCAATAGCTGCTAAATAGTTGCTAAATAGTTGTTGAATAACTACTACATTGGTGCTAAATAGTTGCTAAGTAGCTGCTAAATAGCTGCTCAATAGCTGCAAAATAGTTGCTAAATAGTTGCTGAATACCTGCTAAATAGCTGCTAAATAGTTGCAACATAGTTTCCAAATAGTCGCTGAATAATTGATAAATGGTTTCTAAATAGCTTCGAAATAGCTGCTAAATAGCTTCTAAATAGCTGGTAAATAGCTGCTGAATAAATGCTAAAGAGTTGCTAAATAGTTTCTGAATAGCTGCTAATTAGTTGCTAAATAGAACAAGGAGGTGAATGGATTCATGTGACTTTGGAATATTCTAACTGCTGACGTATAATTTTGGATTATTCCAAGTGCTAGTAGGTAGTCATACACTCATATACTATCTTTGTTCATGTGGGATGTGAAATGTACAGTGTGTGTGAGTTAGTTGACATGACATGTTTTGCATCTTTTTGGATGCAGAGGTCCCATGTCATGTGGTTTTTTTTTCCGAGGCACTTTACAGATGACACGGGACTTATGCATGTTTCTGCTTTTTTCACTTTGCAGATGACATGGGAGTTTGCGTTTTTTGGGCATGTCCGACAACTCCCATGTCATTGCAGGTACTATACAACTTTTGCATCCTCTTCTCAGCCTACGTTCTACTCAATGGATCTTCTATTTGGCACTGAAACGCTACAGTTTTTGCCTGGATCCGGGATTCCTGAGACCTCCCTTCTTTTTGCAGTTCCCGACTGAAATGTTGCTGAAAGTGAGATCTTTGGGTTTCGGCCTAGATTCCTAGTTTTGACGGCGATATCCTTTTCATACCTCACACAAAAAGTTTGGAATTGCATGTGCGTAACTGGGTGCAATATTGTTACCAACCGGTGTTGTTTTTACACGCCAAGAAATGCATTGAAGAGTTGTTGGCCAAGCTACTTGAGTTGTCTTGGCGCCATTTTCAGCAAAAAACGCAACTCTTTCACCCTCCTCTATTCAGTCTACGTTCTACTGAATGGATCCTCTATTTGTTCTGGCGCTCAAAGTCTCAATTTCTTGTGTTTGATCCACGACCACGCTATTTGTAATATAGATTATATAACAAAGAACAATAAAAGAACGCATTGAAACTGCGCAAGTAGAAACGCTGCCACGTCCACCGTCGCCCACACTGTTCCAACGCGAACGAGCAGATTGCGTGTCAGTGGAAGCCATTTCTTGTTCGGTTTCAAGCGGCGGGGCCGAGGCTAAAGCCAAAACTTGCCGCAACAAGTCAATACAATCGCCTGACGGTTTTACTTCACCACGCCGCTTTGCACTACGGAGTTTGGACAGGTTGGAACTTTTTCCATGTGCCGTTGCGTGTCTTCTGAGTATCAATGAAGGCTTCGAATCGTGAGAAGGGTCTGGGCACGTGGTTTTTATAACCTTGTGAGCGCCTTGTGACCGCCTTCGATGTCGGTACAAAGGGGTCCGATAGGGCGATGTGGCCACGTCCTAAAGTTTCCTAAAGCAGGATTGCTACTGTACGTATATGTAAGTATGCTACACGGGAGTGTGCCACTTGAGTACGTTGTAGCGAATCACTTGCCGCCGCCAGGCCTGTTAAACATTCACGGTCCTGACTCAGATTCAAATTCACCCCAAACAAACGGTCCCATTGCTGAATTTGAGTGTTTGAGGATGGTTGCAAACAAAGGTTGATCCTCGCCTGAGTCCCGCTCGAAGTGAACCAGGTCAAAGTAGAAAGTGCAAAGCCGCGGCGCAGTTGTTTATGCGCCAGTGCATAGCCATCAAGGTGAAAACCGGTCCCTCCCTATCAATTGGGATTGGGCCGATACAAAAGGAAGGTGAAGCTGGCACCTGAACAAGTTGCGTGGAGCGAAACTCACACGGGTGGTGAAATATCGCTACTAGAAACGGTATACATGGCCACTCAGTCAGTGCTAGCTCGAGAGAGCGATTGGTCTCGGAAGCATCTCGCTAGGACTTCTCGCACTTCTCCATCTGGAATTCGTGGTGCTAGAGTGTGGGCACACACCTTGCAAGGTCTTCTGCTGAACTTGGTCGTGTTTGGCCTGGTCAAGGCTTCACACTGTGGGTCTGCATGCCACACAGTACCGTGGGGTGCAAAGTGCACAGGTCTGTTGGCTGCCTTTTCTATTCCTGCTGCAACGTGACGGTCCACAACTTGGTTGAATTTTGTCTGGCGGCTGAGAACATCAGCGGCCATCGTGTCTCGTGCTTCCTTGGCACGAAGATGTATCTCCTTGTTCTTTTCCAGCTCGGTGGCATACTTCCTTTTGAAAAGGTTGAGGTGCTCTTCTAGCCTCTGGGATCTGTGGTGTTCTTGCTGGTATTGTTGTTCCAGGTGCTGAAGCTGCCGCTGGACTCGCTCCAGCTGTTGCTGGAGGTCAGGATCCTCCCTGGTTGTCTGCGTTTCCACCTCATTGGTAGATGTCATAGACAAGGGCGATGTCATACGTCTGAATGTAGCGTAACTGAGTCGCAGGAGTAGATGAAGGATGATGATCACTGCAAAGGTGATAAGAATGATGAAGGTGAGGTCGAAGTAGGTGAGTTGGTCAGGGTCGTGTGGTGGTAGTTGTGTCAGTTGGTCGCTGCTAAGTGATTGTGAGTCTGACTGCATTACTAGGTAGGCTGTGGCAAGTAAGGCTTGCATTGCTCGTTGGGGTTTTCGCAGTGCAAACTGCTCAGCGCTTTTCTTTCTGTCTGCTGCGCTTTTCTTTTTTGCTGCTATGAACTGGTCGTCGGGCTTGACGCTGGTGTAGTGTGTGCGTAGCCGCTGGGCAAGTAGTGCTGCTGCTGATGCTTTTGTCATGCCGTCTGCGTATTGTAGTTCTGATGAGACCCATTTTGTCTCTGCCTGCATGCATTTGAGCTTGTCTTGTGTAACGAGTAGTTCCACAGACGTTCGTTTGTCTGCTCCACTGTTTGGCTGGAGCTCTTGTTTCGTGAGTAGGTCGTATAGTGCTTTTGCATCTGTAACGATGCAAGGCTTGTGTGGTAGCTGACATGCGGTCATGTCGTCGATTGCCAGTGTTGGGTGCCAAATTAGCTGCCAGAAGGTGATGTTGTACATCATGGCGTCTGCTGTTTCTGACGCTGCTTGTGCTTCGGCACTCAAGCTGCTGCGTGCTACACGGGGTAGTTTCCAGCTGCGCCAGTCGACTAGGCAGTAGGGGACTGCTGCTCCATCTTTGATGCTTTTGTGCGTCATGAGGATAAGGTATCCTCCTTGGGAGGTGTTGTCGTGTCTGCATGCAAATGCTGCGTCACAGTATGCTGTGAAGGTGACGTCTGCTCTTTCTCCCAGCTTTTGGAATTGCAAACTGGCATCCGAGTGTTGCTTTGCGAATCGAAGGATTTTGTTGGCCTCCTTCAGGGTGTTTGTGGTTGCTGTGGTAACCTGACCTGCCAGTTGAGAGATCATTGCCTGTAGGTGTGGGCTTGATTGGCCCGAAGGCCATTGTAGTGCTCCGATTGTTGCTCGCAAGTTGGTTCTTTCTTTCTCAGTCACTGGTCTGTCCTTGTTATCATCAGTGAAACTGATGGGTTTTTGCTTCGAAAGGTACTTGGTGTGTTCCAAAGTGTAGTGGTTGGGTGATATTTTGTTGATTTGTGCACCGCAATACTCGAAGGAAACTCCTTCCTCCCAGGTTCTGAAATTGAACCGTTCTTGAAGTTGTGTTTTGAAGTGCTGGTAGGTGGAATTGTTGATGTTGGCACAGCCGATGATGTCGTCAACGTGTAGGCCAAAAATGGCACAGAGTGGTGGTGATGTGTGTTGATTGCCCTTGCTGTCTGTGGTGGTGGTCCATTGTTCATACGGTGCTTTGTGGTCGTAAAGTAGATATAGACATGCGTCCAGTGGATGTTGTTGTGCACCTAGTGAAATCAAGCGTTCCTTGGCTTCTAGGAACCATGCTCGTGGGGCATCACACAACCCATACATAGGTTTCTTCAGTCGTAGAAGCTTTGAGCCATCGCTTGGTAGGCCCAACATTCTGTTTGCTTCGTTGCTGAGTCGTATCCACAGGGTTCTGCTTGCTTCGTGCTCTTTGCCTTGGAGGAAGGCTGTGGATATGTCTGCTGAGAATGTGAGCCAGCCGCTCATTGCTGCTATGACCAGGATGTAGTTGCGTGCTAAACGGCTGAATGTAGGAGACTCTGTTGTGAGAACACCTGCGAGGGCGTCGGGGTCGCGAAACCCCTGGGTGATCAGGCGTGCCTTGGCGCGTGGTGTGCCATCGGCATGTTTGCTCCACTTTAGGATGAAGTGGGCCTTCAAGACTCTTCCTTCTGGAGCACTGCTTTGGTCATCAATTTCCCACACATCATTTTGGAAGAAAGATGCCAATTCTGCTTTCTTTGCTTCGGCAAAGCTGAGTCGGTCTTCCAGGGTCATATTTTTCTCACTGAGTTGTTCTTTTCTTGCTTTGGCCTTGGCCTTTGTTTGTGGCTGACGTTTGTTCTTGCTGGTGTTGGTGCTGCTAGGCTCAATGTATGTGCTGTGGCCATTGCTTGCTGTGTAGAAGCAAGTTGCTGCTTGCTGCCGACTTGCCTGGAGGATTTTGAAACAGGTGCTACCTGTCCATGGCTGTGCTTCCTCCTGTTGCTGCTGGTGTGTGGTGTCACGCTTGTTGCGCCATCTGTCATGGCTTGTATATGCTGGGTACTTCGTGACCCGGTCTTTGCCTAGGTAGGCAAGTGGTATGGGGCAAGTGGCCTCATCTGGCTCATACTTGCTGGTTCGTGCCAAGTAGTGCTTCCTAATGAGCCATCCTTTCTTGAGTTGCCACTCGTCTTGAGTGTCACCGAGTTCAATGGTGCCATCGCTGATGATATGCCATCCAGGTGGGAGACTTTGGTTGGAGTCTGACAGTAGGTCGATGTTATCGTAGGTGTGGTATGTTTGCTCTGTGATGTCTTTCTCCTCAGGCTGCGTTGCTCTGTGGTAAGGTGTGCTGGTATTGTGTGGTCGTTCTTCTCTTGCAAAGGTCTCTCTGTTGGGGCCATAGGTGACCATGCCATGGTGTGGCTGGTAGAGAGACAATGTCTCTTGCCTGTCAACTCGTGCTCTGAGTTGTTCAAAGGTTTCGCCCGGCTGCCTGGGCTGGTAGAGTTGTTGTTGGTGCGCAGGTATGGCTGGTGTGTTTGCTGCTGGGAGTGTTGCCGCAGTGGTTGGTGGATCTGGCTCATGTTGTGGCTCTGTCGTCCCTGTTGAATCAGTTGGTGTTGGTGGAATTGCTGGTAGATCTGCGCTGTGATTGGGCTCATGGTCTGTTTCTATGGTCATATCCTCTGTTGTAGGAGTGTTCAGAACGGTTGGGAAATTGCTGGTAGTGGTTGGTGGTGTTGTGGTAGTGTGGGTAGAATTGTGGTTGCTTCGGACTGTGAAGGTGGTGGTGCCTGTCCAGTTGTAGGGCATCTCGCGGCCCGCAGTCTCTTCAGTCCAGTCATCTTGCATCACAAACCTCTGGGAGTGTGGCGGTGATCTCCTGATGGTTGTGAGTCTATCATTCCTGAATGTCAGGCATGGCACATTGGGGTCTTCAGTGGGCACAAATAGTTCACGTCGTGGTTGTACGTGAATTCGGATCCAAGTGATGCCGTCTTCGGAGACGTCCCAGTGATCCGCTGCGTCAACGATGGCCATTGGTTGATCTCCGTCGGGATCTGGTGGCGGTGCTTCTTGCTCAATGGCGTCCTCTTCCTCATCTTCGGTCACAACTTCTTCCCTTTTCCTTTTGTTGCTCTTGTTGAGGTCGTAGTAGAGTGTTGTGCTTCGGTTGCGCACTGCTTCGAGTGCTTGTTTTGCTTTGTGTGTGGTAGTGGTGGTGGGGTCATCGGTGGTGGTCGTGTGGGGTGTATTTGGTCGTAGGTGTTCTGCTGATGCTCTGAGAAGAGTTGTGCCGTGAACAAGCCAGTAGTTGTTTGTGGTTGGACCTGCCCGGCCTGGCTCGACCATCGTGATGATGGCTGGGCCCTTCCACCGGATTTTTGGTCCTGCACCTCCTGGCGCGTCACGCCAATAAAACACCTCTTGCCCTGTGTGGAAGATGTGCTGCTGTGCTTGGTGCTGTCGTAGGAGGGCTCGTCTGAGCCGGGCATCGTTGTCAGCCTTTGTGACGGCTGTAGCTGCTTGTTGTTTCAGGTGGAGCTTGTGGAGCATTTGCTCACTGGGGGTGAGTTGGGCAATGGTGAGGTCTTCATCCATCAGGTGGCCTGGTAGCTTTGGGACAAATCCAAATGTCCATTGTGTTGCTGAATATCCTTGTAAATTGGGTGTGTTGTTGATTTGAGGTATGACGTATGTGAGTGCCTGTGAGATGCTGTCTCTGGTGATTGGTGTTGCATTGTCTGCCAGGTATAATTCGACGGCTCGTCTCAGAACCTGATGTCGCCGCTCGAGTAGCCCCAGGCGGGCATGTGCTTGTCCTGGGTTGATGTTGGGGAAGACCCCGTGGTCAGATGCCCAATTGCGAAGGGCCTCGCTGGACCATCCTCTGTGGTCGTCGATTTGTAGGGTTGTAGGTGGTCCGAAGTGTCGGATCCAAGCTCGTTCGAGAGCTTGGATGAAGTCTGGAGTCTTTTCCGAATCGAGGACTCGTGCGGCCATCAACTTGGTGTTAGCATCCATGATGGCAAGGATTGGGATGGTCTTGTCCTGCTTGGTGTCTTGTTTGTTGTGGCTGTTGGTTGAAATCCAAAGTGTGTCTGCCAGTATGCGGTCGTTGAAGGTGGTGCCGTGTCGTAGCGTGCTCTTGGATAGTTGTGGTGGTGGTTTGTGGAGGTAGCATAGGTCGCAGTGGTGGTTTGCTGCTGCTTCAAGTAGCTTGTTGCTGGCATTGCGGCTCTTGAGGAGTCTTGTCAACTCCTTGTTTGTTGGATGTCCAAGGTTCCTGTGTAGTCGCTGTATGGTGCGCTCTGCTGCCTGCTTGTTGGTCTCGTCGAGACGTGTGAGAATGCCAGTGTTGTCTGTTGTGGGTGCTTGCTCTACTGGTACCATGCTGGCATCGGCTGATTCTGCCGGAGTGTTTTCTGCTGCTTCTGCTGGTCGCTCTGATGGAGCCTGTGATTGTGCTGCTGATGGCTCTGCTTCCTCGTCGCTGTTGCCTTGGTATGCACTCTCGGTGGTGACGTAGTGGTGGTGGAGAAACTCATCTATGAGCTGTGCCCATTGTCCACACATTACTGGGGCATAGACGCCCGCTGCTGCTGCTCCGGAACCAGTGCCAGGTGAGGTGCCTTCGATCGGAAGGTGATAGTGGTTGTCGCGACATGTCCAGTGGAAGGCTTGGGCCAGGCGCTGATCGGTGAATCTGAGAGTTGTTGGTCTCTTGATGAACTGTGGTTGCCCTTGGTGGTCTGGTAGTGTTGCGCCGTATTGGCACTGGTGGATGAGGGCATCATACCCGGGTGTTTGTTGGAAGGTTGTGGTTTCCCATGCTGCTGAGGGCTGTGGTTGCTCAATGGTGCCATGTCGCTTGCCTTGCTGTTGCTTGCGAAACACCTTGCTGGTGAATGCCAAATGTGTGTGTTCCTCGTAATCACGAGTGGCCTGTAGAAATTCTGCTTGTGCTGAGCTGCGGACTGCAAGTCGTTGAAGTGGAGACCACTTCTTGCATGGTGGTGCTAGCCAGACATAATCGGGCTGGACTTGGTAGTACAAGCGCATGAACTGCTGCCTGTGTTGTGAGGACGTGAAGTCCCAGCCATTTGCCCGATCAAATATCTGGACACTGTAGCCGCGCTGTTGCATAGCCTTGGCAAGGTTGCCACTGCCGGAGTAGACTTCCCAGAACTGGAGTTGCTTCCTATCGTGAGCTCTGAGGATGCTCTCAATTGCTGCTTGCCTTCTGTTCTCGGTGGTGGAGATGTTGTATTGGATGCTGTCAAGCATCTTGCTGGTGAGTGGTCTGCTGACCAGGTCGTGGTCGGTGTTGTATGGTGGTGTTGTTTGTTGATTGTCGTGGATAGTGGTGTTGTTGTTGTCGTGAGTGGTAGTGTTGTTCACAGTTACAACTGATGGTTGAGTGGTGGTTGTATCATCGTAGCAAGTCATGGCGACGTCTGGGGCGCTTCTGCCAGTTGTAGTGATGTAGTGGTTGAGGTCGTAGGTGTTATCGTCGTTGTGAGTTGAATGGTTGTTGAGGACCTCGTAGGTCTCAGTTGTCACAAGGTCGTAATGGTAGTCAGTGGTGGAAGGTTCTGTTGTCTGTAGGTCGTCAAGTTGTAGTAGGTGCTCCTGTCGCTTGCCAAGTGGTATCTTTTGCCAGTTTATGCCATCTGTGGAATAGGTGTCAGTCGTGTAGTCGACCTTGAGCTGGAGAGCTTTCAAAATTGGTCTGCCGACCAGAAGTGGTGTGGCGCCCTCCACGATGAAGCATTGGATTCGCCCAGCTATGCCGTTGATGAAGGTTGGCATGTGCACAGACCAGGCTGAGTGCATCTCGGTGTCGCCGCCAAAGTGGAAGAGCTTGTCGGCCGCTCGAAACCTGAAATGCTCCACTGGGACACCAAGGTTGTGAACATGTTGCAGGTAGGCCATCAAGGTGTGGTGGCCAGCTACCATGGTGCTTGCTCCTCCATCCTGAGTCGCGTAGTAGTGGAGGTCAGGTGTGGTAGTGTTGATGTAGGTGCTGGTGCTGTCGTCATGGATCATGAAGGCAGAGTGGCTGGTGGTTCTGGTCTTTTTGGCTGGTGAATTGTTGCCTGAGTTGTTGGGTCGAGTTGCGCGTTGTGGGCAGTCGGCTGCATAGTGGCCAGGTTGGTTGCAACGAAGACAAACTACGTTGTTGTCGCCACCAAGTGCTGCTCGTCCTCGAGACTTCGCATCGCCTTTCTGTGGTGGTGATGCATTCTTTCCTCCTCCTTTGCCCTTTCCTTTGTTCTTGCCCTTCTTGCCGCCCTTGTTGTTGGGAGGGAAAGGACGTTGCTGGGAGGATGAGCTGGTGGTTGTCTCAGGACCTAGAGCCACCACGGGCCAAAAGCCACGATTGGCTTTGATTTCTGCAAATCTTCGTCGTGCGTCCAAGTAGGTCGCATATGCTTCCTCGGCCTCAGGGTCGTTGTTTTCTGGCAGATCATAGTCTGGGTAGTAGTCCTCGGCCGCCGTCATGCCGTCTTCATGTTCATAGGCGTCCTCAAACTCAAGGACGTCGTTGGACTCAAACACCTCGTCATACTGTGTGTCATCAGCATCATCGCCGTAGAAATCGGCAGTCTCATAGTATGCCTCATCAGCGAAGTCTTCGTCAGCGACATAGGCAGTCTGCCGTCTTGTCCATTGGGATGATCTGTGTGTTCCTTTTCCACGCTGGTCAAAAGTTGTTCTTCCTCGGTAGTCTTGGCCGAGGAGGTAGTAGAGGGCTTCCTCAACTGCGTTCTCAGTCATTCTGCTATCGCCAATCTTTGTCAGCACGAGTTGTCGCTGCTCCTGGGTCAGATTGGCTCGCTTCAGAAGTGTGTACGCTCTGATCTCCTCTGGGATGACAATGCCATGCTTCTCAATCTCCTGTCTCGCGTCACGGAATTCCGTGGCAAAGGACATCAAGGTTTGCTCTGGCCTTCGGGTCAACTGGTAGAAGAAGCGGTCAATGGCCTTCGGGCACTCCACGCGGTCATTGTACTTGAAACTCCTGTCAAGTAGTGCGATGGTATCATCAAAGCCACTCTCAGACTCAATCAACTTCTCCGCATCACGCTCAACAAGCTTCCAGGCTGCTCCCGTCAGGGAGGTGAGCAGATTGATCACTGCTTCCTTGGGTTTCTTTTGTAGCTTCATCTTCATCTTGTAGAGCAAGACACGGGCTCGATACTCCCTGTAGTCAGCTGGTCGATTGCTGAAAATTGGGATGTAGTTGTCCTTCAAAGTGTCAGGGCTGACTGTCTCCTGCTTAGAGCCAGACATCTTCGGCGGCCCCTTCACGGGGCTCCGCCTACCAATTTGAGGATGGTTGCAAACAAAGGTTGATCCTCGCCTGAGTCCCGCTCGAAGTGAACCAGG
This sequence comes from Cladocopium goreaui, assembly GCA_947184155.2. Taxonomy (NCBI): domain Eukaryota; class Dinophyceae; order Suessiales; family Symbiodiniaceae; genus Cladocopium; species Cladocopium goreaui. Next base: position 181,927 of record CAMXCT020000135.1, on the reverse strand, counting down.
TCAAAGTAGAAAGTGCAAAGCCGCGGCGCAGTTGTTTATGCGCCAGTGCATAGCCATCAAGGTGAAAACCGGTCCCTCCCTATCAATTGGGATTGGGCCGATACAAAAGGAAGGTGAAGCTGGCACCTGAACAAGTTGCGTGGAGCGAAACTCACAGAGTGCAAGTGCAGAAGTGGTTGCTAGTTTTGAAACACTGGTTTTGAAGGATTTTGAAGGCATCATGCAAATGAAGAATGCAGACTTCCTTCATTGCGCCAGGATCTGGGAGCTGCAAATAATCTTGCTGGCATTGCGTGGGTGCTGGTTAGAGTCATCTTGGTCTGGTTTTGGGAGTGCCAAATCGCTGCGCTTGTCAAATGTCCCTGAAGAAATTCAACATTGTTTAATATTGTTTAATGGTTTTGGTTCAGACAGGGCAAATTACATTGTCCCCAGGTGTCCAAACGGCATCCTAGCGTCGGGTTTGGCCGACAACGGGTCATGGAAGTCATTCACAAACGCATCTTGCCACAACGGAAAGCACGCTTACGCACCGCATCGCACTGCTATAGTTTTGCCGTGCCACAGATGTGTTGCTGTGCGAAATGACTTTTGGCGATGGAGCCGAGTAGCGAAAGCTTTATGGAGCTTTATGGAGCTTTATGGAGCTTTATGGAGCTTTCTTGACAAGGCGTTGCGCACTTCCAACGTTGTGATCCCACGTGATTGTTTTCGAGTGGCTTGTGCCTCTGTGTTGACACAATCCGAATCCGAAACCTTCACCGCGAAGAACCTCAACAACCTCAACACATCGCAATACCTACACCGTAGCCACCGTAGCCACCGTCGCCTACACCTATCACCTATCCCGCAGCCACCATAGCCTCTGCCATGGGACAAATCAAGGCCTGCCAGGAACAGGATCCGGCAAGTGATGCATGTGATTGCATGTGTGGGTTTTTTGAGCTAAGCTCTTAGCCACTGAGGAAGTCATGAAACTACACAGAATGACAAGAGAAATTTATATGCATAAAAATCATAGAAATCCAGAAGTCAAAGGCTTTGGAGTCTTTTTGCTACAATCTGTGCCTCGCAAAGAAGCTGTCTCCTGCGGCTTTTGAGGATGAACCTGGAATATGTGTTCCGATTGACGATAACCCCCTTGCCAAGGGAATCCAAGGGACAGGTCCTGTCATGTTTTTTCGTAAATTGTGGCAGTAGCACACATGCCTGAGCTATTGGATTAGACAACCCAGAATCTATGTTGCTCAATATTATGCATAGTCTCGCTATTCCTCTCCTTACTCTGAGGGAGGCACTGGTTGCTCATGACGCCTTCTTGATTGAAGCGGACCTGCAGTCATCTGCAGTCTACCAGTTGTTCGGTTTCTTGGAATCTCCTCCCGTGCAGGGTCGTCAGCCCTGCCTTCAATCCTCGAGATTCTTTGGCTGCTTTGAGGCATCCACCAAGCACGCTGCTCAGCAAATAACTGCCCAAGGAAATGCGAGGTCGCATCGAAAACCACTCTATCAAAAAGGCGTTGGTTCTCTTAGGGAACTAGTCTTTCACATTTTGCCCACTAAACGTCAAGCCTGTCATGACAGGTGAAATGCCGTCGACTTGCATTCACCCCATAGATTGAGGACTAGCTGTCTAGCTAGGGTTACTGAGTCAACCAGCAAAACAGAAGTGGCTGGATCAAACAAGTACAAAAATCCCGAGTGAAGTATCCTGTCATTTCCTGTCAAAATCGATCCAGCTCAGAATGTCCTACACCTTTGTCCGCACCAAAACCAGGTGACAAAAGCCCAAGGCCCAGGACAGGCCGCAGATTGCAGCAGTCTTTTTCTCGCAATGTTGAAATGCGCCCGCTCTGAAGTCGAGCGTTGCGCACGGTCTATGTCTATGTGCTGTTCCTTTTCTTTTGCAAAGCACGGAAAGCAATCCTGAAAACAAATATGAAAACCATGAAAAAATCAAGACTTTTCAAATGCAGCAGCTATTGCAAAGGAAAGGAATCGGCAGTACCAGAATCCCTGGCCTGTTCCTGCTCAGGAAAACACGCTTCCGCCCTTGGCAGATCAAATTATCGTTAAGTTCATGTGCAACGTGATGTCGCTGAGCCTTTGTCTTTTCGGCCCGTGACTTCTCGACATGTGGCACAAATTCATGGTCCAATGCTTCCAGGCATCGTCAGCAAACTACAGTCAGAGTGCAAGCAAAATCGGCATAACAATGCATAACAGTACAGCTGGATCCACATCTTTCCTAAACAAGGTATCGAAGCACTCAAACATAAACTCAGATTTGAAACAAGTTATCCCTTGTTTATCAGGTTTATAATCAGCTTGTTTTACTTGTGGTCTTGCCTCTGGTCCCACCCAAACTGCGCAGTGAAACGCCTCAGGTTAGGGCGAGGCTCACAGCCTAGCCCGCCTTAGAGCTCTGCCTGATGCCGAACTCAGGGAGCGCAAAGAAGAGAGAGAGAGAGAGAGACTGAGACCGAAAAAATGAGACCAAAGTGATCAAACTTATGGTTTTTATATGTTGTTATAATACTTTATAACAGAGTTCGACTGTGTTCAATGTCCATTCTAGTTGTGGATGCTCAACACGGTTGTATGTTGATGAGGTTGGACACATGATATATCTGAAAAAAAAAAACACCAAAAGTCAACTCGTGCATTCAAATGCTCCCTTGTGACTGGCACCCAAGGTGACACACCTGCCAATCTGGTGATGTCAAGTTAAATTCATCTAAAATGACAACAAATTCGACATGTGGGCAACGGTATGCAACGGTTGTGTAACCACTCCGCCTTCTTGCCGGCTGCAGCCTCGCGCTGCGCCCATCCTGGAAGTTTTTGGCCTTTGACCATGGTGAATCTTGCATCTCCACCTCAGTTCACCGCCAAATTCGCAAGAAAAGGAATCAAACCAAGTTTGGTTCGTCTGAAAATATGGTATCCATGGGTATCCTATTCCATCCCATGTTTCATCATTTTCCCCATCAAAATTGCCATAGAATGTGGTTTGTAGGCTTTTCATGCCAATCATTCAGGTCTTCCCCATTGAAATGGCTAACTTAGCCGCACTAACTGTGGTTTTCCATTAACTTGCCACAATTGAGTTTTCCATAGTTTTCCTCATGCAATGTGTTTTTACGGTGGTAAGATCTCCATGTTTGGAGAAATCCCATGGTCAGCCACCGAGTGCAGCTCAGTGACCAAGGACTTTGTCCAGGAGCTTTGTGATGCCCTGTTCATCACCCTTCACCTTGCACGATGCATAAAATCCATAAGAGCTCAGCGACTCTGATGGATATATACAGACATATACAGTACATGTTATCTATATAGTGTGTATATGTATATATATATATGTATATTATATAGTATGTATATATATATGCAGTATGTGTGTGTGTAGTGTGTATACATATGGTGTATAGGTTGTGTTTATATGTGTATGTATACATCAGCAGGGATCACCACACACACCCCACCCCCCAGCCAGATGGTTCCCTCCCCGTGGCTTTGGAGGGGGCCCAGCAGTTCAACAACGGTCCTACATGGGCTGTAAGTGTAAGTATTTGTGCAGCTGTAAGTGGTTGATGTCCAGTTTATAGGGAGTATATGGAGAGTATTTAGGGAGTTTACGGGGAGTATATTATTACGTATTATAGTATATGGGCACGCAATGAGTCGTATATAGGTACACCATGAAACATGTGTAGGTAGTAAATGTAGGGTGTATGGAGCATATAGGTAGTGATGAAGCAATGTACATATTACGCACAAGCATGAAACGTTAGGTGGGTATCTATACTTAGGTAGTATATTTGTAGGTACATACTGCATCCGAGCATATATAGGATTACAAGTATGCATAGGTACGCTATGTATGGTATACATAAGTGGTAAACCATGTGTGATGTAGTTATAGGCATTGCATAAACAGGTTTTGGGTACAGTAGTATGTGAGGTCGTGGCTTTCAAATGCTGCAAATAGCATCAAATAGCATGCAAACGCAAGGTTTGGTGGGATGGAGTGGGGGGGTCCATACCATTTAAGGCGAGGGAGGAGGGGTGTGTGGGTACCGGGGCTGGACTCACATATACATATACATATGTATATATATATATATGTGTGTGTGTTTATACATATATATATACATATATGTGTATACATATATATATATATAATGTATATAATATATAATGTATATAATATATAATGTATATAATCATATAGATATAGATATAGATATAGATATAGATATAGATATAATATATATATATGTATATATATAGATATAGATATAGATATAGATATAGATATAGATGTGGATATAGATATAGATATGGATAAGATAGATAGGTAGGTAGCTAGCTAGATAGACAGATAGATATACATGTATATAGAGACGATCTAGAGCACGATTTTTGGCACGAAGGAGAGGGCCAAAAAGCACGATCTAGAGCACGATTTTTGGCACGAGGGAGAGCACCAAAAAGCACGATTTTTGGCACGAGGGACAACAACAAAAAGCACGGTCTTGTGCACGAAGGAGAGCACCAAAAAACACGATCCAGAGCACGATGTTTGGATAAAGGAGAGCAATGCACTAAGGAGAGCACCAAAAAGCACGATCTTGTGCACGAAGGAGTGTGCCCAAAAGCACGATCTCGAGCACGATTTTTGGCACGAGGGAAAGCACCAAAAAGCACGATTCTTGGCACGAGGGAGAGGACCAAAAAGCACGATTTTTTGCACGAGGGAGAGCACCAAAAAGCACGATCTAGAGCACCATTTTTTGCACGAGGGGAAGCACCGAAAAGCACGATTTTGTGCACGAAGCAAAACCCTCAGAACAACATTTGCCCGAAATATAAAGAAATCCTTTTTTTGACTGTTACAGCTATTAGGACTGACGCAAGAGATACAGAAATAGATATAGATATAGATACAAATATAGATATAGAGATACATATAGATTTAGATATTGCATATTAGATATTAGATATTAGATATAGATTTAGATATTCGATACTAGGGATTAGATATTAGATACACACATATTATAGATATAGATATATATATATATATAGATTTAAATATTAGATATTAGGTACTAGGTATTAGGTATTAGATATAGATATTATAGATATGTAATGATATGTATAATATATATATAATTATATAATATAGATACATAGTGTGCAGATATACAAAGATTGTGTTGTTTGTCTTGAGTTGAACTCACCGCCTCGCCATCTTCACCATGGTCCATGAGAGTGAAGCGGAGTCTGGAGGGCAGAGGGCGCGAAGCCAGGTTTGCTGAGTGGGTCTGGAAGGGGTCCTAACAGAATAGGAATAAACATGGTAAACATCGTAAACATACACATTCCTCAGCAAAATTGAGTTCTCTTCCAAAATCCATTTCAGTCGCAGACTTTTCAGATTTGCTGCACAGCAACAGACCAACATGGTCCCGTCGCACCTCTTGTGAGGGTTGAAGACAGCAGCCGATGGAAGCTGCGCAGCTCCAAAGAGATCCTGGAACATGCAGGAACTGCATCTCCAGCCATGGGAAAAACTGCAACATATCAATGTCAAGTATGACAAATCGTGCCTTATTATGTGTACTATATATGTAAATACTATACATGAATATACAATACGTCATATGTATAATTTATGTATTGTATGATTATAATTGTTCGTCATCATACATAACTGTAGACAGTCTATACATGTCCTTGTATGCGGACTCAATGGCCAAATTCATCCACATCCTCAGTTTTGGAGGAGTTTCAACGTCAAAATCAAGAGTAGAACCAGGTAGCAGGTAGATTAAAGTTGATGAAAGTTGATGAAAGTAGGTATGCTGGGAAGTACCCTTTGCCATGGGCCGGAGCTGCAAGGGTCTGGCGAGTGGTGTACGCGGTGTTTCAAGAACTGGCTACAAATGCTGCGTCTTCCATTGTCTTCTTGCCTCATTACTTCCTCATTCAAGGCCAAGCTGCCACTTCATCTTCGCACCACGGTCGGACAGCTGGGAGGTGTACTTCTTAGACAAACCTGGACCGAGACCATCTTGGTGCTCTGGATTGGTATTTGGTTTATCTTGATTTGCAACTTGAAAATTCAAGAGAAGCAAAGTGAGCCTGTGAGCATGTCAATCTCAGCTGGCGTTGCTTCACCATCCTGATCGAATGTCGGGGTCCCCAGGGAAGCTAAACTGCCATGGGTTTGCTCTGGTGCTCTCCTTGAGGTAGATGACACACAAGCCCTCGCCCTTGAAGCAAACATCCTGCGCTTGTCAATAGATCTGGCGTATTCTGGAACTCTAAGAATTCTACAGGAGTACTCGGTACTATCTCAGTACTATCTCAGTATCTCAGTCACATGTTCAAATTGTTCAACGACATGTTCCCTTCGATTCCGGTGACAAAGGTCTTGGGAGGCCAACGATACCGAGTAACGCCACGGCACCTGATGGGACTTGGCAGTCAGCTCTGGAACCTCCGGGCGCGCCGCGGTCTGACATGACCAAAAATACTGCTGCATGTACCAAACGATCACCAAAAATACCAGCAGTATCCAGAAGTGGCATCTCTTAAACAATTGTATCACCAATCCACGAGGATAGAAAAATGAAGAAACAGTTCAACATCGATCAACTGGGTCACACACCTCCTGCACCAACCAGGGCTTTGCCTCCTGGCTGAAGGGAAGCCATATGTGCTTCATTGACTGTAGCTGTGCAAGAGTGCTGTTTTGTCTCATTTCTCAATATATATATATATTAGATATATATATATTATATATATTATATATATTATATATATAAATCATGTAAATTCAAATTATATTCAGATTATATATATATATATATATTATGTACAAAAATGTACAAAATATATCAAAATATAATTTCGTATAATTTCGATAGTCTATTGAGTATTGACTTCGCATGACCTATTTGAAAAATTTCTCCCGAGGCCAGAGAGGCCAGTGCCTCGACACTCTCCTCCTTTGCACCGCCAGCGCTTGAGACCTTGTCACCTGACAAAATCATTGAAACATTGACAAAATCGTGACAAAATCGTGACAATGTTTCAACAAAACTCAATTCTCACATATTCTTGAAACATCTTGAAACATTGTGAGATGCGAGGAGATTTCTGTTGACAAACAGAAACATGTTGAAACATGTTGAAACGTGTTGAAACATGTTGAAACTGTCTCTTGTTGTCACTCATGCACAATGAAAGTGCCGCTTGTCGCCGGAGGCTTCCGGTTTCAGGTCTTTTCAGGTCAAAGTTCAGCCTGAGTCCAGCACCCATGCCAGACTCAGAGTGCAGGTTCACCCAGTCTTTGAGCGGCAGGAACTTCAACTCACCTGTGTAGGTGTCCTTCGCTGAAGAGAGACTCAAACTAAGAAAAACTAAACAATGCTAAATGCCCGATGCGCAAAATGTTTGCGGGATATCAATTACTTCTATAGTTTCTAGTATTGTATTCTTTTACTGTGACATCCAATCTCCGGACCTTCTTCTCTCCTTTTGCGCCTTGCTGGATAATCACCTCATCTTAGAGCATCTGCACTAAAATTATGAAGACTTTTGGCGATGACCTACTTTATCCAAAATCAGGATCTGGCAGTAGGAAACTTCTTGACCTGGCACACTCCACAAACTCAACCAACTCCACTTTGGCGCAGGTTGTAATGACAAAGTTGATACAAAATTAATGCACTTTGGGTGCCACTGTGGATACCTTGTAGCGTTGAACGATGTCGCTCATGTCTTCCGTCACAAAGCCAAACTTCACAGTGCGCTTGAAGACCTGATGCCATTTCATGAAAACTGCATGTAAGCTGAAACCATCTGACTCTGTACAAACCGCATACAATCTTCCTTAGATCTGTCCGATCAGCACCTGTCCAGCCCACCGCAAACTTTCTGGTCTTGCTGCCAAGGCGCTGTTTCTGAGGACAGAGCCTGCACAAAGCATCAAGCATCGCCAACAGGTGTACTGATGCCCTCTATTGGCCTCTCACTGGAAACCAAACCTTTTCCACTGTTCCACTCTTTCCCACTTGTTCGACGTTCCTTTTGGGATTGGGAGTGAATCCGACAGCCACCTTCCAAATGAGGGGCACCGACTTCTTGTTCGAGAAAAGGAGAGCCTGTTGCCCAAAAAAAAACAATAGACTCAATAGACTCAATAGACTCAGCGTGTCTGTTTGTGTGCCAAGAAAATGGGACTTTACTTGCCTTGGGCTTGGTGACGTCTGTTGTCAAGAACTTGTCCACATTGTCCTCAAAACATCTCGAAACTACAAGTTTTCAAACTTTCAGCAAAACTGTTTGTGCTATCTTTGTGCTTGCTGGCGGCGAAAAATGGTTCATCTTGCTGTGCAAAAAGGGACATGACATAGTGATCCATAGTGTCCTTTGTGATCTTTTCTGTCTGATCTGGCATAAACTTCGCAAGTTTGTTGAAGACAGCCTGGAAATAGCAGATGGCAAAAGCTGGCAGGATCTGGCAACAGACTGACTCTTCCCCATCTGCCAAGCTCTGCCAGAGCTCTGCCAAGCCTTGCCCTCTAACTTGCCCTCGAGTTTGAAGGCAGGCACTGGATTGGGAGGGTAGATCATGACAGTTGGAGTCTCCTGACAGAGATGCCACTGCATCACTGCCACTAGGGCGTATCTCACTCCGAGTAACCAGCCTTCACGCCCTGCTTCTCGCAGAAGACAGAGTACCTGTGGTCGACACTGAGAGATGCACGGGACATTTTGGATATGTTATGAATTGTTGATGTGTTTGGATGTCATTGGTTGGATCTTCTTGGCTCAAGGTCTGGAGGGTCACTCGTTGCAATTGATCGCACAAACCTTTGCCATGCCCTTCATTTCGCCAGCGACCTTGAGCGTACGTAAATGTATGCAACAAGCTGGAAACGTTTCAATAACATTGTACTTTCCAAGTTCTACCTCACATAGCACACAGGAAAACTCAAAATAGCCGGCCTTGTTGTACTCGTCCAGGAACTTTTCATCATCCTTGTTCTCATCCTTGAAGAACCACAAACCTGAATGGATGATAATGGATGGACGTGTTTGATGACTATGTGGTTGAAGGTGACGAAATCACTGTGTCAATTCTGTCCCAAACCCTTCCAATTTTTCCAAACCCATTATATATATATATAATATCCATTAGCTACATGCTGCTTCAGACAAGGTACTAGCAACGGAACTATCTCTAAACTTGGAGATGATGCCATCGAAAGTCGATGCCTCCAGGACGTGTTGACGTCCCAAAACACTGGCCAGAAATGGAATGAATTGAATTGAATTGACATGTTGACACATCATGTTGACACACGTTGATCATCTTCTGCATATCATCATTGAAAAAATTGTAGTCCCCCTGTAGTGAACCTGCCAAAAAATAAAAGCACCAAAGCCTGAATCTGCATGATGTCATGTTCCATCGCCTGGTGCCAGGTGAAGGAACACAAAGTTGTTTTTCCAATTGTTGTTGTCCAATGTTTTCCAGAGGGTTCACATTCTGATCCCGTAATGTATCACAATGTCAGTGACAATGTCCTTGCCTCTATCACAACTTTGGCCGTTGCGGGGCTCGCGGCCAGCGCCGACAGCAAAAACCACCGCATTGCCTTGTTAACGAATTGAGTGACACAAGGGGTGTGTCAGCGGGGTGTCCGAAAGCTCTTTGGACATGTCATGAAATGGCAAATACCTTCAACCTGAATGATTGAATTGTTCTGTTGCTGCACTGTCGCAAGATGTTTTTCACTGAGGTTTCGGCTCCCATCCAAAACAAGAAATACCAGGGACCAGGGTCTGAAAAATGCAAGCCTGGCGCCTGTGAACCAGGCTCTGAGCCAAAATCACGGTTGAACACACGCACGAATTTCCAATGGACTGAGACCATCGCAGGAAATGTTTTGCCTGCACGCAATGAATGACGACAGTTCTGTACTACTGCCAGCGCCTGTGCGTGATTTGACCAGCCTTTGGAGATCATATGGAAAGAGAATGGCAGAAATGTCACAAATCACAAGATTCCACAAATTTGGGTGAAGTTGGTCTGAGTTTGCTCGCCACGGCTGCATGTTCAGCCAATTCGACATCTTCAAGGCTGCTTTGTGAGAGTTCCACCTTTCATTGGTGAATTGATGTCCCGCCCTGCCCCCCCCCGAACAAAAAGATCAAGAAGGCTTTGGGCACTTTCAAAAACATTCAAAAACTACATGTTTCATCAAATTTCCAAGTTCATGCATGATATTTCATGTTTTTTTTGGTGCCATGATGATCATGACCTTTTGGTACCATGATGTGTGTGTGTGTTTGTTGCACGAATGGCTTACAATCCATAGGCCTCCGCATCGCTTCCTATGGTGCTTGCTCGCAATGTCACAATGGGAGCATCCGGTGCCTCAGCTTCACTAGCTGCGCATCGTCACAAGCGAAGTTAATGTGTGCGCCAAGACACAGTGGCTGGACGAAATGTCACCTTCAAGACCTTGGATCGTAGGGTCATGGGTTATCTATGGTTATCTCGCATCATCCAGCTGCTCCAGGTGCGGTGTGCCGCCATTTTGGCATTGAGGAGGCAGCCACATCAGGAGCTTCAAGCTCATGGAATTCACTCAAGGCAGCATGCCATATCTGGCAGTGTTGATAGTGCCAATCAAAAATCACTGAAACTCCTCCAGCACAGGAAGGGGCTCCCGTGGACCACATGAATTGCTCAGCAAAAAAGCGCGAAAACATGCGAAAACACTCAATGCTGCCTCAGGCTGCTTCGCTCGAAAAATGCTGAGCCTTGTGAGGCTCAGTGCCATAACTCTGCCATGTCAACAACAATCAAATCTTGTTCAAATATCAACATAGCTGACGCCTTTCATTTTCCGCTCGGAAGGTGGCAATTGGCACTGGAGCCTGGCGTTGGCACCGAATCAAATCCAGATGAATCTTGTCGCTGCCAGTTGCAAAGGAGGTGTTTTTCAAGGTATTTGCACCACTAAGTGTTGTGAACGGAGGAAAATCCTGAAGCGCTTTCCACCGGATTTTGCCTCATCCAGCAGTAGGGTTCTCAATCGACATTCAGTGGTGGCGCCATCCTCCTGGTGATCGGAAAGGATGCCCCACTCCGTTCACATCGTTTCACTATCGATATGATGCAAGGAGACCAGGGTGATAATATTAATTTAATGTTGATTTCATATTAGGATGATAGGATTAATGACACTGACACTGACTGTGCATGAAACCCGGCCTCTAACGTGAAGCGCAGCTCGTGTGCTCCAGCTGGGAACCTCTCAGTGCAGCCCTCGTCTTCTTGCTACATCTTGCTTCATTGTATTGTCGTTTTACAGGATCCAAAGGGTTCATGGAAGGCAGCTGAAGCACGCTTTTCAGCAACTTTGGCAGTTTTGCGACCTGCTCCACACGCTTGGGTTTTCCCCAAAAAGGCTTCGTTGAGCCACGTGCTGGCAGTGGCCTACTTAGGCCTACTTTTCTGGCCTACTTTTCTGTTTTGCTGCTGCATCACAACCAGCCAAAAAGACTACAACGGCAAGGTCATGGCCGGTATTACCTTAGAGACTTCTGGGCTACTGTCAAGGAAAGTTCACCAAAACAGGGGAAAATTCATGCATGGCATCATAGGTTAAACGGCTTTGATCCAAAGCTCTTGCGCAGTGCTGCTGGTGAATCTGGTTTCAGCCCAGCCACATTGTCTGAGTCTGCATGAGGTCTTGGCAAATCCACTGTGTTCCCCATCAAGGCAATCCACCATGAAGGCCTCACAAGCCAAAGAAAGATAAAGAAAGTATCGAAACGGCCGGCCCAGACTTGAAGCCAAGCCGCTGTAAGAGTCACTTCAACCAATGAAAAAAACGGAGAAACCAAATGTTTTTTGAAGATTTCATTGAAAGTGGGAATCATATTGAAAGCATGCAGGAAACAAACATATACATCACATATACATCACATATACATCACATATACATCACATATACACATATATATATATACATCACATATACATCACATATACATCACATATACATCATATATACATCATATACCTCCAAAAAAAGAAGTCAAATATGATCCAACAATGATCCAAACAACGGTCGAAATATTGGACTGGCGGCCTCAGAGCTCCAGCTGGAAGTACTTCTACCGTGGCCGATCCACCAGGACCACCGAGCGTACACAACGCTTCCACGTCCAAATCGAAAGTTGGCAAAAAGAGTGGGTTATATCCTGAACTCATTGAGAATATTGAGATAAATTGAGATATATTGAGATATATTGAGATATATTGAGATATATTGAGATATATTGAGATTACGAGATTGAGAATCAATATGTCATTGAAACAAAAATGAAACTGATTGACACTGATTGACAGATTAGGCATTGTTGTCTGATTGAAAATGATTCCAACATATTCCAACACTATTAACACGGCTAGCTCGGCCACAGTCCTGCTCCTCTCATGCTGTTCTGCAGCACGATGCCGTGCTTCAGGTCTTGCTGCAAGCAGTCCTCCAACCTCCACCTCCTCAAAAAGGGCCTGTGCTGAACAAAGTGCGCCGCAGCCACTGGAAGCGTCGGCTTCGACTCCTTCTCTATTTTCTCCAACTCCTTGGCCACAAGAAATTTCAAAGTTCTAAGATGTTCTAAGGTCTCTGCAAGTTGGGGCAGCAGTTGAAAGCTCGTAAGTCTTCCTCCAAAAGAAAATGCCACTTTTGAAAGCTAGGTACGCCAGCAACCTGTTGTGAGTCTTTGCCGCTTTCATCCTCGTCATTGGCTTCGCCCTCATCACATTCATCTTCTGCAAATACACCGTATGGCTTGGTGAATGTTGCATCCACCGCCACCCGCATTTCCTTGAGGTGGGGCTCCAAAACAACGATCAGGAAGCAGTCAAAAAAGCCTCCTGGAGGCCACTCCAACGGAAGATCACACTCTCCAAGCGCCGACTCCATTTGATCAGGTCGAAATCTCGCAACTTCGGTGAGAGTACCAAGCATCTTTTCGTTTTTGGTCTTGAATGTTACTCCCTGATCTTCGTCCCCAAGCATGCTCTGCGCAGGATTTGTGAATATGCCTGTTGAGATCTGGAAGGCATCTGCAAACTTGCGGCTTACTGCCTTTGTAAGGATTGGAGTTGAGGCAACCCTGCTTGAAGAGGGCAACGGTCGCCTCACGAGAACTCTGAACCTGAGAGCATTCGCACAAGTCTATTAAATGCATGGCCAGAAGATGCCAGAAATGGTTGCAAATTGATGGGAACAGAAAAAGAGGAAAGTCAGTAGCAGCCAGTATGTGGATGCATGATGATGCATGATGATGCATGATGATGCATGATGATGCATGTTTCAGGTTTCTGGCGTGCTCAAGCATCAAAGGCACAAGAACTCATGGCGTCCAGCAGAAATCTGCCGGATTGCAGTCAGTCGAGCCAACCGGCCTTAGAAACTTTAGAAGGCGAGTCCCTCAAGGTGATGGCACTCTCAAAGGTTCACAGGATTGCGGTGGGAAAAGTCACTTTCCGAAAGGTGATTGCTATGATTCCTTCTCCAATCTTCTCCATGTCTCTGAGGAGATGCCGAGTTGGATAATTTGTTCGAACAATATCGAACATGTGTTATCTCGCTTGCACCCCATCTGCAGAAGGTAGGGGGAACTTTCACTTGAAACCCGGCAACACGCTGCCTGTATCAAGTGTGGCAAGTGTAGAAAAAATAGAACAGACATGAACAAACTATGTAACTATATCATATCATATAATATAATATAATATAAATTAATATAATATAAATTCATATAATGCAAACACGTGGCCGTTGTTTGAAAACAACGCCTCCATCTCTTGCGCGTTCATATCCTCTGACGGACTCGAGGCCTTCGACCTGACCTCCTCAGCCTGAGCATCAGGCACCTGAGACGCCTCTGCCGCCTCTGCCGCGTCTGTTGCCTCACCCTCCGCAGTTGCCTTAGGCGATGCCTCAGCGGTTGCTTCGGGATCTTCAGCTTAAGCCTCGGATGATGACGATGACGAAGATGGTGCTTTTTGAAGCTCGAATAACCTCAGAATGTCAGAGCCAACAAAGCCAGCCAACCTGCAGTTCGTCTTACTTGGTAACCTGCTGCAGCTGGATGTCATGTGCTCTGCAAGAATTTCGAGGAAGTGAAAAATTGCTTGAACGAATCTCACAAGAAAGGGAGCCATATGAGCCACATAACTACTCAAAAAAAACGAATCGCTGAATTCAGAATAGTCAACATGCTTGCAGGTGAGTGGCTGGTTCCCTTCAAAAAACAGTCCAGAAGACCTGCACCAGTCACACCGCATCATTAAAAGTCTGGACACATCTCGCGGCCATCGAACAACAACTCAACGCTAAGAAACAGGTAGGCCTGCGACGCCCTGTCCGCATGTTGTTGCCAAGATCAGGGTCTAATTTTGGCGGCTCGCCTTTGGCAAGGTCAACAAAGATCAACAAAGTAGTCTTCTTGAATTCCGGTCCTGATCTTTGGATGATTGCTGGGAATCCTGTCACAACCACGGCTTTGCTTTACCATGTTCAGTACCCTTCTACACTGCTTGGCATGGCCTCGACATTGTAGAGTTGTGCGGCCATTAAAGATCGCTTTGGAAAAGAATTCCCAAGGGTGATTGGGCAAAGCCAACTCAGCATGAAAGCAACGTCTTCTACTCATCCAGGAACAAGTTGGTGGAATGTAAGCAACAAGCTTTCCAGCAAGCCTCAGCTCCGCAACTGGCAAGAGTTTGCAGGGATTGACAACTTCACTTCAAAGGGCGATTCAAAGTTCATTGTATGTCAGAAACCCTTGGAAAACCCTATGCAAGCCCACTTTTCCCACATTTTCTAAATGATCCCCGGAAAGTCTGAAAGCAGCGCGGCCATGAACTCTTGACTGTTGGATCTGCCTGTGATAAACCCTGTGCTTGGGGGGAAGACATGTTCATTAATTACACTACTAAGCTTTCACCGTTCAACTCCGTTGGTACTGTATAGAATAATTAGAACATACATAATATGTCCACCGTTTTCCGCCTAAGTTTCAACACCGTGCCGTTTTACCCCTGCACCGAGGCCACGGCTTTTTTGCAGCTCTCAGTTCTTCTGACACCTCCATACTTCCCTCGTCTTTTTGGTTCTCTCCATCCCTTCGCATCGCTGTGATCATGGTGCTCGTGTTGTATTGGATGCCAAAGCGGCCATCTATAGCATCACAAAGGGACCGGGTGCCTCGTCAAATCGGCGATTCGCGAATGTTTGGAATTGTTTCAAATGAGATTCTCTGTAGCAAGGATGTGGTCTTGCTCCCAAACAGCTTTGCTTCCCAGATTGTTTGAATTTGTTCGAGGAGCCTTGCAAAAAGGCATCTTTTGCAGATTGTGCATCCAGTTGCACCGATTGTGTCCGCCATTCTGTGGTCTCAGGCGAGATTGGTACAGAAGATCCGTGAGCGACTTTGGCCTGAGTTCTGTGGGTGGAACCCAGGTGCCCGTGTGCATCTGTAGGACAGGGGAACCACATCGTATCCCACTGGCATGGCATCGGTTTCTCCAATGGTTAAAGGGCTTGCGTCCAAGACTCTGAAAGGATGAGTCTAATCGCGCTGCTTGGGCCCACTGTTTAAATGTCATTCATTTGAACCATGTTGGATCCAAATCCGCCCACACCGCTTTGGCGGTGAAGGCGTGCTTATTGGGAGGCAAAACAGCAACACTAAATGCTCAATCACATTTGTTAATATAGCAGTCGCTATATCAGCTTTAGCTGGGGGGGGCCAAAAACGGTTTCGCACCGAGACCAGAATTTGGTGGTGTTTTCGACATTTTTCGAGGATTTTTGGGTGTCTGAGCGCACGAGGGTATTGAAATGGAATTTTGGGTCATTTTGGTAGCTTTCCGGCAATGGAAAAACGGCCAAAAATGAAAAAAACATGGTACATAGCAAGATTTTGCAGTGTTTTTGGATGCCAGAGCATTGAAAACACTGCAAAAACAAGTGTTTTGGACTGACGTTATAGCAAAAAACGTGTAAATTACCGTATGCTTGACTGGAAGCATTACAAAAACACTGTCAAAAGCAATGTTTTGGAAGGATTTACTGCCTTTATGGCAAAAAATTACCGTATGCTTGACTGGAAGCATTACAAAAACACTGTCAAAAGCTATGTTTTGGAAGGATTTACTGCCTTTATGGCAAAAAACGTGTAAATTACCGTCTGTTTGACTGGAAACATTGGAAAAACACTGTCAAAAACAATGTTTTGGAAGGATTTCTTATATATATGTTGGAGTTGGCTACCGGCATTGGAACATGGAAAAATTGAAGAAAACACTGTAAATAGCGGTATTTTCAACGGTTGGGGAGATAAGGGAATTGGATGCATTGTCGAACATGATGTTTTCGACCGGTTTTATGGCGACAAAAGTGTAAAGTACCGTGCTTTGAAGGAAACCATTGCAAAAACATGGAAACACATTCAAAGAACACGGGATTTGGGGGACTATCTAGGCGTCGTTGTCTAGCTATTTGAAATTCCGCAGCTTGGAGAGCCTCCAAGGGAGGGAAAAGTGAAAATTCCATAGCTTGGGAAGCTGTCACGGCGGGGAAAAGTGAAAATTCCCTAGCTTGGGAAGCCCCCACGGGGGGGAAAAGTGAAAATTCCCTAGCTTGGGGAGCCCCCACGGGGGGGAAAAGTGAAAATTCCCTAGCTTGGGGAGCCCCCACGGAGGGGAAAAGTGAAAATTCCCTAGCTTGGGGAGCCCCCACGGGGGGGAAAAGTGAAAATTCCCTAGCTTGGGGAGCCCCCACGGGGGGGAAAGTGAAAATTCCCTAGCTTGGGGAGCCCCCACGGGGGGGAAAAGTGAAAATTCCCTAGCTTGGGGAGCCCCCACGGGGGGGGAAAGTGAAAATTCTTAGCTTGGGAAGCCCCCACGGGGAGGAAAAGCGAAAATTCCCTCGCTTGGGAAGCCTCCACGGGGGTGATTCCACACCACCCTTAGCCCCTCTCACGGACCGAAATAAACCTGCGGTGTGGGCGGCCACCCCACGCGAAGCGGGGTGAATATTTGTCTGCATGTGCTGAAACAATATACGGATATATTATATGATATACGTATCTCTCTCTCTCTCTCCCCATCGCCTTCTGCCTCAGCCTTACTGAGGAGTATAATGTTTATATTCATCGTTGTATCCTAAAGTGATGGCTACTGGCATCACTGAGAGATTGGGCACCCAAGGATTAACTTATCACTATTACAAATATAATCAACCATAACTGACATGACAACTCTACATTGTCTTTGCAGCTTGCGTGAAGTTGCTCACGGCTCGCTCTGCACCACTCGTTTGGTCATCAGAGGATGGCCCCTGCTTCAGATCTTCAATGTTCCTCGTTTTTTTGCGTTCCTTTCGACTGCTGCCTCATCGGGCACCACAGCATCCACACTTTCCATAATTATCTGATATGATCATCTACAGTATCATCTAGTGCATCCCATCTGGTTGGTAGATAGTCCATATTACCTCTCTTGGAATATCATTTGAATTTTCCGCAGGCATCATATCTGAGTGGTGCTTGACTAATATAGCCTTCCTGCGATTTGGTTCCCTAGTAATTTATGTGAGCCGTATCCAATTCACTTCATTTAAGATTCAGCCTGATTGAAGTACCTGGATATGCAGCGTTTTCCAAGTTTGACCATTTTGAGCAATGATAGCTGGTGCACAAAGACTGCACCTCTGACCATCCAGGTGCTTTCATCCATTTGATTTGAGCACAAAGTTGGAGATATGCCAAATCCCGCCTCTGCGTGGCGAATCCAGAAGACTCTTTTCAGCCTCCTTTTGACTGCTTCTCCGGTCATCTTGGGCAAATTCAAGGGGCAATGGAGGCAAAACAACTCCTGAACGGTCATGAAACTGGAACTCAGGGCATCTGCG
This sequence comes from Cladocopium goreaui, assembly GCA_947184155.2. Lineage (NCBI taxonomy): Eukaryota > Dinophyceae > Suessiales > Symbiodiniaceae > Cladocopium > Cladocopium goreaui. Next base: position 163,901 of record CAMXCT020000135.1, on the reverse strand, counting down.
ATCGTAATGACTCTCAGGGAAGTCTGATCAGCCGCAAATGACATAGTGAGATTGGGACAATAGAATAGAAACAAAATGAAACAGCAAATGTCCTGCAGAGGAGCGCCACCTGTCAATGTCACTCGCCAGTGTTTCCGGGACAATTGAATTGCTCATCAACTTCTCCATCAACCTTAGCCGCTGACAAATCAACATCCGAACTGATGTTTGGGAAACGTTTGGGAGACCTTTGCCGCCAGGCCACTTGGCATGCACATGACCCCAGCGGATACCCCACTTGGCGGAGGCTGCAAAAACCTCCGGGGGAGCCACGACCTTCTCCTTGTCCCTGTCCCTCTTGGCCCAGTTGACCCACGGCTGCCCCTTCAACCAAGTCTGGAGAGGTGAGAAAAGTTCGGCTTCCATCGAAACAATCCAGGCATCACTGCAAAGTAAATGGGTCAAAGCATCCACATGAAGTGCATGCAAGACGGGCAAGGTTGCCAAGCGACACTTGGCACTATGTCGTGCCAAGACCTGTCAGGATCTGTTGGATGACATCAAATCTACCTACAAGAGTGGCTAAATGCTGCAGGGAAACAACAAGCACAGGCATCATGACACGCCTCTGAGCAGTGATGCGTCTCCTCTTTCAGGTTGTGCGCATGGGCCAATGACAGCAATGCCCACGTCATGTCAAGTGGAACTTGGTTGGGCAAATCCAGAATCATTTTCCTGCAGCGCGATCTTCGTGACTTTTAGGTTCCAATGTGCATGACTTGCATGTTTCTGTGCACACACGCATGCGCGCGTTCCCTACAAGTCTAATATACATATACAGACACATACATGTGTGTCTGTGTGTGTGTGTCACATGTATGATATATATATATACATGTAGTATGTATGTTCTTGATAAAGAAAACAAACAAGCAAATAAATGAATAAAGAAAAAATATAAATAAAAATTTAAAAAAAAAAACAAATAAATAAACAAATATTTTATAAAGAATAAATGAATAAATAAACAAAAAACAAGGAAAAACTGTGTATCTATATGTGTGTGTGTGTGGGCGTGTGTGAGTGTGCGCGTGTGTGCATGTAAAAGGTATGTCTGTGGGCGTGTGTGTGTGTGAAACCCATTTAGGTATCATGCGGGAAAGAACTATTTAAGTAAAAATTCGGCAGGGGGCCATGGCTCCATTCATCAGTCCGTGGCCAACGAAGCTTCTGATGCTTGGAGAGGATATGCAATCTGATCAACTGCACGTAACTGCGATTGGAACTGTTGATTTCTGTTTCTCCATGAAGCTATTTGCTTTAAAAGTTTGACATTTCACCGTGTCTGGTATGGATTTTGAGTTAGGCATCCTCAAGGCATCGATTATTTCAACATTCTCACCTTCCATCTCGGAGTACTTCCTCTATATATCAGCACTGTGTGTATGTCCATATGCGTGAACATGTATGTGTATATATCTATTATAAATGTCTGTGTGATTGTGTGTGCGTGTGCATATATCATATATCATATATCTCTTGGCCATTATATCATATCCGTCTATTCGTGGGTGTGATAAAAACAAAATACAGTTGTTTTTGGTAAATCTACAATATTTACTGATCTATTTGGTAATCCACATGTCATACTTACAAGTTATGCATGTGCGTTTGCCTGTGCATGCCCGGTGCTCTTCAAAGCCCCCAACAACGCTGAAGAATAGGATAGCTCTAAGTTGATTTTGCATAGAGAGAGGTAGCAGTGACAAAACTCCAGGGGTGACAAGTGCAATGGTCACAGAGAGCAAACCAGGAAGTTTATTGATGTGATCCAGCAAATGTAGATGCATTCCAAGAAAAAGAATGTGGGTTGACGTAGGTGAGAGAAAAAACTGCAGCTACAGCCACTGATCAATACTCTTCTTTCCGTGTTTGACTGGATTCGTTGCCTACAATGGAGCAGTATCAAGCAATCAGCAACTGAAAGCAAGACCACGTTAAACATCATTAAACTCTGGGATCCCATGGCATGAAACAAGTCTGACAGAGTCTATTGTGAAGAACTGTCCTGAGACCTGCTTCAATATCAGGAAGTTGGAGTTCTTTGGACAAGGCAAGTGCTGGCCACCAACGTTTCGTACACCACCTCTTCATTTCCCCGTGCGTCACCTGCACGTAGGCCAATCGGCCAAGCCAGCACAGTCACACGCAGCACAACATCATAAAACTGTTTCTTGCACTCTTTGTCAACATCTCCACGGCGCAGTGGAAAATGACCTTCAGGGGCATCCCGTACAGCAGCGCCAAGATATCAGCAAAAGCACTTGGATCTTCACGAATACCTTGGAGATCTTGGATGATGAGTGTTGCTCTACTGATGTCTACCGGGCTTCACCCAGCTGCCAAGGTCTGAGTGCTGTTTCATCTTGTTTCGCCAGCATTTCCTACCATTAGCACCTGTTTGCCCGAACAAAGAAAGCGAAACAAATGGCAAACCGTATGCCTTGTTGTTTGTCAAAGATCCAATTCTGTCCAAAGAACTCAATTTGAATTCCAAAATGGACGGCCGCGACACACGCAGCTTCTGTGGCTGAAATTTCCTGCATGGGATGGAGAGAACATGAGAGAACTACATAAACTGCATGGCAGGCTTAGACAGAAACAGCGTGAACGATGACTCGGGCAAAGCCTGCACAAATGCAAAAAGATTGCTGCGGCTCTACCTGCCTAGGGACAAGTTGCTGCCTGAAAATAAATTTTAACACACACGCACTGCCCCCCAATATGTGTCAACCCATGTTCCCAGTCCTTGGTGGTCTTGCAACCTGAGGATGTCACATCGTGTCAGGGTCAAGCGGCATGACATGCAAAAATGTCACACGAGTGTGTCGGGTCACTTTTTGAGCCCTTTCCTTTTGCCTTCCTTCGGCCGCTTCCTCTCTTGGCTCGAACTGGGGCAAAGGCCTCGCGTACAAACAATGCAGCTTTAGCACAACACACCCAAGGCATCATTTCTTACATGTTTTAGTCATAATCTATTATGACTTATATTGATGTTTTTCCAATTTTAGCCTTGTCCAGCCATGTTCTCTCTCTCTCTCTCTCTGTGATCTGATGTGTTTTCGTTTCTTCTCCGGACATGTTTCAGGTGCGGTAACGAAAACACAACAGGTCGCAGCAATGCACAGTCGCACCTTAGGCCCTTTGCTTGCAGTGCAGCTTCGGCAGTTTTGATTCTGTAGCGCAAGGTCAGCGACGCACGGCTCAAGATGTGCTTGTGGCACCTGAGGCAGGCCCCACGCACGTCCTGAATATTCCGCTAAGGCCCACAATTGATCCACAATTGATATCAATTGATCCACTAGACTCAGGTTTTGCAATGTGCTGCATTGATTTTTCTGTTTTTTCTCCAACCGAGCTGCAAAAAAGCTTTCACCCTCTGCTTACGTTTCGCAATTGAAATCACAACGTCGGCTTTCATGGTGTCGGCTTCACCTTCCGATATCCTTGGCTTCGGAATGTTTAGGCGGGCTGGCTGTGCTTACACGAATCCCAGTCCGCTGTGTCTTCAGAAGCTAGATATATAAATTATACAAGTAGTACCCGGGCAAGCCGGGGGCGGAAGTTTCAAATTTGAAACGCTTAAAGCCTATAGAGCGGAGCAAAGGATGTGCCTATAGGTGACAGGCAAGCCTCCTGTGTTTCGCAGCAACAATCTCTTGACTTTCAATCTGATGCCATGCCATGTCTTTTGAATGTTGAATATTTTCTCAGTTCATTTGATCTCATCACATCGCAGCTCCTCTTGCAAATTGCTCACTGCATCCCACTGTCACCGCAGTCTGTGTCATCCCATTTCATCTCAACTCATCTCCTGTCTTCTCAATTTTTTCACTGCATCTCACCTCATCCCATCTCACGTCCTCTCTCCCATTCTCAGCTCTTCACAGCTGATCACGACTGGTCTCTTCTCTTCTCATGTCATTTGAGCTTCTCTCATCTCTTTTCATCTCAGTTTCTCTAAGCTTTTCTCAGATTTTCAAAACTCTTCTCAGCTCTCCGCAGCTCATGTCAGCTCACCTTACGTCTTCTCATCTCCTCTTCCCTCTTCTCACATCTCCAAAGCTCTTCTCACACCTCCTCAGCTGATCTCAGCTCTTGTCAGCTCGTCACACCTCATCTCAGCTCTTCTCGGCACACTCTCAAATCATCTCCACTCTCCTCTAGCTGAAAACCTGCTCCAGAAACGGTTCTCGGCACCCAAGCAAACGACCCTAATGCTTTCCACGGAGAAGATTTGACACAGAGAAAATTTTACGTTTTACACACAGCAAGCTTTTGCACAGAGAAGCTTTTACACACAGCAAACTTGAACACGCAGAAGCTTTTACACAGAGAACCCTTTACACAGCTTTTCCACACAGCAATCTTTGACACAAAGAAGCTCCTACACAGAAAAGCTTTTACACAGGGGAGCGTTTACACACTGCAAACTTTTACACACAGAGAGCCTTTACACACAGCAGCTTTCACACAGAGAAGCATTTACACAGCTTTTACACACAGAAGCTTTTACACACAGCAAGCCTTCACGCAGAGAAGCTCCTACACAGAGAGGCTTTTACACAGCGAAGCTTTTACACAGCAAGCTTTCACACAGAGAATCTTTTATACACAGACACTTTTACACACAGAAACCTTTACCCACAGCCAGCTTTTACACAGAGAAGTTTTTACACAGAGTTAGGGAAGCTTTTATTCACAGAACGCTTTTACACAGAGCCAACTTTTACACAGAGAAGCCCTTACACTACACAGAGAAGCATTTAATTTACACACAGAAGTACACACCGCCAGCTTTTACACACAGAAACTTTTAGACACAGCAAGCTGTCACAGGGAGAAGCCTTAGCACAGAGAAGCCTTTGCACAGCCAAGCCTTTACACACAGCGAGCTTTTACACACAGCAAATTTTTACACAGAGAAGCTTTTACACAGAAAAACTTTTGCACACAGAAGCCTTTACACATAGGATGCTTTCACACAGAGAAGCCCTAACACAGAGAAGCATTTACACAGAGGAGCTTTTACACACAGAAGCCTTTACACACAGAAGCCTTTACACACAGAAGCTTTTACACACAGCAAGCTTTTGCACAGAGAAGCTTTTACACAGAGTTAGGGAAGCTTTCACTCACAGAAAGCTTGTACACAGAGAAGCATTTACACAGAGAAGCTTTTACACACGGCAAACTGTTACACACAGAAGCTTTACACACAGCCAGCTTTTACACAGAGAAGCCCTTTCACAGGAGCTTTACACAGAGAAGGTTTTACACACAGCAAGCTTTTAAACTGAGAAAATCTGCTAACAAATCACTATCCCAACCTTGATGCGGCCACTCCAATACGATTTACGATGTCCAGCTGCAAAAGACAATAGTATTACGCACACAGCCGCGGCGCCAAGCAACCTAGACGCAGCCACGACAATGCGATCTGCAAAGACTGACTTACAAAACGCAAAAGAACTACGCGCAATGGCGTCGGAAATTGCAGCTCCAAAACCGGGATGGATCTCGATGCCAAAGCAAAAAAAAAAAGACGATTTTGAAACACTTTTGAAAAGAAATTTCAAAAGGTAAGTCACCAGTGCCAAAATTGGGAAAATCTGCTGACAAATCAGTATCGCAGCCTTGATGGAGCCACTCCAATACGATTTACGATGTCCAGTTGACGCAGCCACTACAATGTGATTTACAAAGACCGGGTTGCAAAACACAATGGAACTACGCGCAACGCCATCAAAAATTGCAGCTCCAAAACCGGATCTCGATTTTGAAGCACTTTTTAAAAGGAGTTTAAAAAGGAAAATCACCAGTGCCAAAATTGAGAAAATCTGCTGACAAATCAGTATCGCAGCCTTGATGCAGCCACTCCAATACGATTTACGATGTCCAGCTGCAAAAGACAATAGTATTACGCACACAGCCGCGGCGCCACGCAACATAGACGCAGCCACGACAACGCGATCTGCAGAGACTGACTTACAAAACACAAAAGAACTACGCGCAAGAACGTTAGCAAAACGACACCTGAACTGTCAACTCCACTACGCGGCCGATCCGAGCATGATCCCGGTTGAAAGGAACGTGTTACGCAACCGCCCACCGGACAAGCTTCCCCACACATCTTCCGAGGCACGTTTCAAAACACACCATTTCGTGCATCTACTCTCTCTCACAAACGCATTTCGCGCGAGACTTCCCTCCAAAAGTGAAAGTGGAAGATATGAAAACGAAGCTGTCGTGCGAGACTTCCCTCAAAATCCTCCAAAAATGAAAATGGAAGATATGAAAACGAAGCTCTAGGGCGAGACTTCCCTCAAAAAGTGAAAGTTGAAGATGTGAACGCGAAGCTTTAGTGCGAGACTTCCTTCAAATTAAAATCTGATAGCGGAACATGTGGAAACGAAGCTGTCGTGCGAGACTTCCCTCAAAAAGTGAAAGCGGAAGATGTGGAAACAAAGCTGTCGTGCAAGACTTCCCTCAAAAAGTGAAAGTGGAAAATGTGAGAACGAAGCTGTCGTGCAAGACTTCCCTCAAAATCGGAAAGTTGAAGGTGTGAAAGCGAAGCTTTAGTGCGAGACTTCCTTCAAATCTGAAAGTCGAAGAGTCAAAATGAAAACGAAGCTTTCGTGCGAGACTTCCCTCAACATCTGAAAGTGGAAGATACGAAACGGAGTTTTCGTGCGAGACTTCCCTCAAATTTTGAAAGTTCAAATTGTGAAAATGAAGCCTGAACTCGCAGTTCCAATGCGGGGCCCATCCGACCATGATCCGAACATAGCCGACACCGTCTCGCACCCGTCCGCCTGACAAGCTTCCCCGTCCTTCTTCCGAGACACGTTCTGTCCTGCAAAACACAGCATTTCGTGCATCTAATCTACTATCTCTCAAAAACGCCTTTCATGCGAGACTTCCCTCAAAAAGTGAAAGTGGAAGATATGAAAACGAAGGTTTTGCGCGAGACTTCCCTCAAAAAGTCAAAGTGGAAGATGTATATATGAAGATGTGAAGACGAAGCTTTCGTGCGAGACTTCCCTCAAAAAGTGAAAGTGGAAGATGTGGAAACAAAGCTGTCGTGCAAGACTTCCCTCAAAAAGTGAAAGTGGAAGATGTGAGAACGAAGCTGTCGTGCGAAACTTCCCTCAAAGAGTGAAAGTAGCAAATGTGAAAACGGAGTTTTCGTGCGAGACTTCCCTCAAATTTTGAAAATTCAAAGTGCGAAAATTCAGCCTGAACACGCAGTTTCAATGCGGGGCCGCTCCGACCATGATCCGAGCATAGCCGGGACCGTCTCGCACCCGTCCGCCTGACAAGCTTCCCCGTCCTTCTTCCGAGACACGTTCTGTCCTGCAAAACACAGCATTTCGTGCATCTACTATCTCTCAAAAACGCCTTTCATGCGAGACTTCCCTCAAAAAGTGAAAGTGGAAGATATGAAAACGAAGGTTTTGCGCGAGACTTCCCTCAAAAAGTGAAAGTGGAAAATGTGAGAACGAAGCTGTCGTGCAAGACTTCCCTCAAAATCGGAAAGTTGAGGTGTGAAAGCGAAGCTTTAGTGCGAGACTTCCTTCAAATCAAAATCTGAAAGCCGAAGAGTGAAAATGAAAACGAAGCTTTCGTGCGAGACTTCCCTCAACATCTGAAAGTGGAAGATACGAAACGGAGTTTTCGTGCGAGACTTCCCTCAAATTTTGAAAGTTCAAATTGTGAAAGTGAAGCCTGAACTCGCAGTTCCAATGCGGGGCCCATCCGACCATGATCCGAACATAGCCGACACCGTCTCGCACCCGTCCGCCTGACAAGCTTCCCCGTCCTTCTTCCGAGACACGTTCTGTCCTGCAAAACACAGCATTTCGTGCATCTAATCTACTATCTCTCAAAAACGCCTTTCATGCGAGACTTCCCTCAAAAAGTGAAAGTGGAAGATATGAAAACGAAGGTTTTGCGCGAGACTTCCCTCAAAAAGTCAAAGTGGAAGATGTATATATGAAGATGTGAAGACGAAGCTTTCGTGCGAGACTTCCCTCAAAAAGTGAAAGTGGAAGATGTGAAAACGAAGCTGTCGTGCGAGCCGTCCCTCAAAGAGTTAAAAAGGAAGATGTGAGAACGAAGCTGTCGTGCAAGTTTTCCCTCAAAAAGTGGAAGTAGCAAACAATGTGAAAACGAAGCTTTCGTGCGAGACTTCCTCAGTTCAAAGTGTGAAAATGGAAGCCTGAACTTGCAGTTTCAATGCGGGGCCGATCCGACCATGATCCAAGCATAGCCGGGACCGTCTCGCACCCGTCTGCCGGACAAGCTTCCCCGTCCCTCTTCCGAGACACGTTTTGTCCTGCAAAACACAGCATTTTGTGCATCTACTATCTCTCAAAAACCCCTTTCATGCGAGACTTCCCTCAAAAAGTGAAAGTGGAAGATATGAAAACGAAGGTTTTGCGCCAGACTTCCCTCAAAAAGTCAAAGTGGAAGATGTGAGAAGGAAGCTTTCGTGCGAGACTTCCCTCAAAAAGTGAAAGTGGAAAATGTGAGAACGAAGCTGTCGTGCCAGACTTCCCTCAAAGAGTGAAAGTGGAAGATGTGAAAACGAAGCTTGGCTGTGAGACCTCTTGGCTGTGAGATCTCTTGGCTGTGAGATCTCTTGGCTGAGATCTGTTGGCTGCGAGATCTCTCGGCTGAGAGATCTCTTGGCTGTGAGATCACTTGGCTGTGAGATCTCTTGGCTGTGGGATCCCGTGGCTGTGTGGGATCTCTTGGCTGTGAGATCTCTTGGCTGAAATCTCTTGTCTGTGAGATCCCTTGGCCGTGAGATCTCTTGGCTGCGAGATCTCATGGCTGAGATCTCTTGGCTGTGAGATCTCTTGGCTGAGAGATCTCTTGGCTTTGAGATCTCTTGGCTGTGAGATCTCTTGGCTCTGAGATCTCGTCGCTGAGATCTCATCGCTGAGATCTCTTGGCTGTGGCAAAAAAAATAGAAAAATCCGTAACTCAGAAGTTAGACCTTCAAACTTCCTTGGATAACAGACTTCCTCCAGCAGCATGTTCAAAAAAAGAAACACACCAATGAAGTGATTGCCTAGTCTCGCTGAGCAGTCTGCTTTGTCCAGGGCTGAGCTCAGATTGTAGAGGAGTTTGCTTGGTGAGGATGGAGACACTGGCGTCTCCGGAGCTGCCACTACAACTGGGTCCTGCTGAACCACCCACAAGCGCATGTCTGCTGAACCCAGCAGAGTCTTCCTGGCCAACTCCTGCATCACATCAAAACAAATCTGGGTCGCAACTCTGAAGCGCAGCATGGCAACGCTCTTGTCATCTGTGGCCTCGCTGGCTCCATGCCATGCAACGTGGTGATCAAGGTGCCTCACGAAAATCTGCTGTGGATCGATGAATGTCACATGGGGATTCAGTGGGATCCATCTCTGAAGTTGCAGGCAATCTTGGCACCTGCCTTGATGGTGGTTGCGGCGGCTGTCGCGACTGGGGCCGCACAATAGCTGGCATGTACCTGATTTGAGCAACTTTGAGCAGTAATTAGAGGCTCCCTCCGCAGAGGGAGTCATGCATTACCATGCTTGAAGCAACATGTTCGGTCAAAGCCACAAGTCATCTTGCCAGGGCTCAACTTTCCTGAGCTGAGAAGCTCTCCCTGACAAAGGATTCTCAATTCAGGGTTAGAATTTGGTTCATGGAAAATGGTGAGAATTAGCTGCATTCCTTGCTTCTGAGGCTCTCATTCGATACTCGGATAGCTGCCAATTCAGCAAACACGGGAATTTCATCGTGCAAAGGGACACTCTCCCGACTTAACATGGCATTGTCATCGCCAGCGCCATGGTCTGAGCCAAGCTGCCTGCAAAAAAGATGTGCTGTATGGTAATCCGGAATGCGTATTTCCTACCCAAAGAAAGAAGCCGCACCAAAACGAACGAAATCAAACATCCGGGGGTGGTGTTATAACTGGCGTGTGTGTGTGTGCATGTGTGTACACATGTGGAAAACATTGGAAAACCATATGGGCATATCTGTTCATACGCTTTTGAACTTGGAAGCTTTTGTGTTCACTATATATACGTGGTTTCCCCCAAATCCGGCCATAAATACCACCCATTCGTCAAAATCTTGGATTCCCGTCATGGAAGCTTCAATGGTGCAGCAACCACTTAGAATCGATTTTTTGGCAGCAGCCACCACCTCACACATCTATTTGGACCTTCGTTTCACGAGGGTCCGAACGAAAAAAGAAGTCAGAGATTCACCACTTGTGCAGCATGGTGACGGTGCAGCTGCAATTGGCGAGCAGGTTTGAGAAAACCACAAAATGAATAAACTGATCATAATGTAATTCAAAAAATTGAATTCCTCAATAATTACTCTTGTCAATTTGTCAAAGTTTTTTACGGCTGGGTTGCTAAATCATGATAAATAAAGCCATTTTTTGGTCGAAAATGATTCTGCCTTTGCAGCTGCTTGACTACTGGCGCAGCATGAGCCAGTGAGGGGCTCAATCCCGGAGTTCGGAAGCCACGCTACCATTCACATGGTGAGTGTATGTGATTGGTGTGTATTCATCTACCTGAGTCCTCCAACCTTAGTCTTAGAAAACTGGAGGTTCAGGTAGGCTCAGAGATTCAGAGTGTGACGACGCAACAGCCCGTCTGTCTGTACAACTCTGTGCTACATCAAATTCAGTCCTCCGGCTGAGCGCGACAGCAACCGAAGAGTGACGCCATCCTGATTGCAGAATTGCTGTGCTTTCGATAAGGGCGGACCACTTGCAGCTGCAAAGAAATCCAAGTATAAAGCGCACACAAGTCTCAACTATGAGCATCTCCCCTCAAGAAAGTTCTATGTGAAGAAAGCTCTTCTGTTCATCCAGTAGGCACAATTCAAATGATCATTATAGCCACAGTGAGGGAATATATGAAACATCATGAAAGGGGTGGATATCTTTTGTGTGTTTTTCCCCAGCCAGGTGAGGGCTGTTAGATTTTTCGGAGTTGTTCTCCTCATCCTCCTCCTCATCCTCCTCCTCTTCCTCCTCCTCCTATTCCTCCTCCTCCAGTTTCTCCTCGACCATGTCTGCATCAACTTCCACGTCCACTTCCGCCTTGCCAACTTGTCGCCAATCTCTTCGCTAACTTCCGCGCGCAGTGGGCTGGACCTCAACCGCCAGGTTCTGAGCGCAGTGGAGGTTCTGAGCGCAGTGGGCACTGCTGGACCTCAACTGCCGGCTTCCGAGCCCAGTGGGCACCGCTGGACCCCAACCTGGGACCTTCAGAGCGCAGTGGGCACCGCTGGACCTCAACCTGGGACCTTCCGAGCTCAGTGGGCACCGCTGGACCTCAACGGCCAGATAGAATGCCAGAAGATATGCCAGATAGAACGCCAAATAGAATGTCACAAAAGAATGCCAGAAGATATACCAGATAAAATGCCAGAAGATATGCCAGATAGAATGCCAGAAGATATGCCAGATAGAATGCCAAAAGATATGCCAGATAGAATGTCAGATAGGATGCCAGAAGGTATGCCAGATAAAGTGCCAGAATGTTTGCCAGATAGAACGCCAGAAGATTTGCCAGATAGAATGCCAGATAGAATGTCAGAAGATATGCCAGAAGATATGCCAAATAGAGTGCCAGAAGATATGCCAGAACATATGCCAGAAGATATGCCAGGTAGAATGCCAGAAGATATGCCAGATAGAATGCCAAAAGATATGCCAGATAGAATGCCAGAAGATATGCCAGATAGAAGGCCAGATAACGTGCCAGAAAGTATGCCAGATAAAGTGCCAGAATGTTTGCCAGATAGAATGCCAGAAGATTTGCCAGATAGAATGCCAGATAGGATGTCAGAAGATATGCCAGAAGATATGCCAAATAGAGTGCCAGAAGATATGCCAGAAGATATGCCAGATAGAATATGCCAAAAGATTGCCAGATAGAATGTCAGAAGATTGCCAATAACAAAACGTATAAATATCATGGTGGGGATCACACGAAGTAAAGTATCCGCCGACCCCGGCCGACGGCAAGGGGGAGCGCGTCAGGGCAGAGAGGGTTTTGGAAGCCAGCAGCAGCAGCAGCAGCAGCAGCGAGGCCTGCAGCGCCAGCTCCAGCAGCAGCAGCAGGAACAGCAGGAACAGCAGGAACAGCAGCAGCAGCAGCAGGCCCGGCAGCTGCAATCGTTTTGCTCTGAACAGAATCCAGAAGGGACGTCAAGCCTCGGGGCAGCATGTTTTTGGAGGTCGTTCCGTCCTTCAGTAGCATGGTGTTTCGGTGTGGCGAGGGGTACGTTGTGGAGGCCTGCAGCACCAGCTCCAGCAGCACCAGCAGCAGCAGCAGCAGCAGGAAACAGGAGGAAAAAGTAGCTAAAAAAATCATCTTTTTCTATGGGTTTCAGAAGTTACATTAGGCAGTTTTTGGGTACAATTTTGATGCTTTTCCGTCCTTCACTGCCATGGGGATTTGCTGCTGGGAGTGGTTCGAATTCTGGCGTCAGCAGCACCAGCAGGAAACAGGAGGAAAAGGTAGCTACAAAAATAAGAGTAGCAGGAGCAGGAGCAGCAGCAGCAGGAGAAAACAGGCAGAAGTTACCTTAGGGAGTTTTTGGGCGCAATTTTGATGCTTTTCCGTCCTTCACTGCCATGGGGATTTGCCGCTGGGAGTGGTTCGATTTTAGGCGATTGCCTTTTGAATATCCCTTTTGAACAGAAGGAATAGCAGGTAGCAGGAGCAGGAGCAGCAGCAACAGCAGGAGGAAACAGGAGGAAAAAGTAGCTAAAATAGCTAAATTTTCAAAAAGTTTCAGAAGTTACAGTACATTTAGGGAGTTTTTGGGCGCAATTTTGATGCTTTTCCGTCCTTCACTGCCATGGGGATTTGCCGCTGGGAGTGGTTTGATTTTAGGCGACTGATCCTTTTCTATAGGTTTCAGAAGTTACATTAGGGAGTTTTTGGGCGCAATTTTGATGCTTTTCCGTCCTTCACTGCCATGGGGATTTGCCGCTGGGAACACTTCGATTTTACGCGACTGCCTTTTGAAGACGCGTTTTTCAACAGAAGTAGCAGGAGCAGGAGTAGCAGCAGCAGCAGCAGGAGGAAACAGGAGGAAAAAGTAGCTAAAATCATCGTTTCAAAAGTTACATTAGGGAGTTTTTGGTCGCAATTTTGATGCTTTTCCGTCCTTCACTGCCATGGGGATTTGCCGCTGGGAGCGGTTCGATTTTAGGCGAATGCCTTTTGAAGCCTTTTGAACAGAAGGAGTAGTAGCAGGAGCAGGAGCAGCAGCAGCAGCAGGAAGAAAAACAGGAGGAAAAAGTCGCTGAAATCATCCTTTTCTATAGGTTTCAGAAGTTACATTAGGGAGTTTTTGGGCGCAATTTTGATGCTTTTCCGTCCTTCACTGCCATGGGGATTTGCCGCTGGCGGTGGTTCGATTTTAGGCGACTGCCTTTTGAAGATGCCTTTTTGAACAGAAAAGGAGTAGAAGGAGCAGCAGCAGCAGCAGGAGGAAACAGGAGGAAAAAGTAGCTAAAATAGCTAATTTCCTATAGGTTTCAGAAGTTACATTAGGGAGTTTTTGGGCGCAATTTTGATGCTTTGCCGTCCTTCACTGCCATGGGGATTTGCCGCTGGGAGTGGTTCGATTTTAGGCGAATGCCTTTTGAAGGTGCCTTTTTGAACAGAAGGAGTAGCAGGAGCAGCAGCAGCAGGAGGAAACAGGAGGAAAAAGTCGCTAAAATAGCTAATTTTCTATAGGTGTCAGAAGTTACATTAGGGAGTTTTGGGCGCAATTTTGATGCTTTTCCGCCCTTCAGTGCCATAAGGATTTGCCGCTGGGAGCGGTTCGATTTTAGGCGACTGCCTTTTGAAGATGCCTTTTTGAACAGAAGGAGTAGCAGGAGCAGGAGTAGCAGCAGCAGCAGCAGGAGGAAACAGGAGGAAAAAGTAGCAGCTAAAATCATCGTTTCAAAAGTTACATTAGGGAGTTTTTGGGCGCAATTTTGATGCTTTTCCGTCCTTCACTGCCATGGGGATTTGCCGCTGGGAGCGGTTCGATTTTAGGCGACTGCCTTTTGAAGATACCTTTTTGAACAGAAGGAGTAACAGGAGCAGGACAGGAGGAAAAAGTAGCTAAAATAGCTAATTTTCTATAGGTTTCAGAAGTTGCATTAGGGAGTTTTTGGGCGCAATTTTGATGCTTTTCCGTCCTTCACTGCCATGGGGATTTGCCGCTGGGAGTGGTTCGATTTCAGGCGGCTGCCTTTTGAAGATGCCTTTTTGAACAGAAAAGGAGTAGAAGGAGCAGCAGCAGCAGCAGGAAGAAACAGGAGGAAAAAGTAGCTAAAATAGCTAAAATTGCTAATTTTCTATAGGTTTCAGAAGTTACATTAGGGAGTTTTTGGGCGCAATTTTGATGTTTTTCCGTCCTTCACTGCCATGGGGATTTGCCGCTGGGAGTCGTTCGATTTTAGGCGACTGCCTTTTGAAGATACCTTTTTGAACAGAAGGAGTAGCAGGAGCAGGAGCAGCAGCAGCAGCAGGAGGAGGAAACAGGAGGAAAAAGTGGAGGAAACAGGAGGAAAAAGTCGCTAAAATAGCTAATTTTCTATAGGTTTCAGAAGTTACATTAGGGAGTGTTTGGGCGCAATTTTGATGCTTTTCCGTCCTTCACTGCCGTCGGGATTTGCCGCTGGGAGTGGTTCGATTTTAGGCGACTGCCTTTTGAAGATGCCTTTTTGAGCAGAAGGAGTAGCAGGAGCAGGAGTAGCAGCAGCCTGCAGCAGCAGGAGGAAACAGGAGTTACATTAGGGAGTTTTGGGGCGCAATTTTGATGCTTTTCCGTCCTTCACTGCCATGGGGATTTGCTGCTGGGAGCGGTTCGATTTTAGGGGACTGCCTTTTGAAGATGCCTTTTTGAACAGAAGGAGTAGCAGGAGCAGGACAGGAGGAGAAAGTAGCTAAAAACATTCCTTTTCTATTGGTTTCAGAAGTTGCATTAGGGAGTTTTTGGGCGCAATTTTGATGCTTTTCCGTTCTTCACTGCCATGGGGATTTGCCGCTGGGAGTGGTTCGATTTTAGGCGATTGCCTTTTGAATATCCCTTTTGAACAGAAGGAATAGCAGGTAGCAGGAGCAGAAGCAGCAGCAACAGCAGGAGGAAACAGGAGGAAAAAGTCGCTAAAATAGCTAATTTTCCATAGATTTCAGAAGTTACATTAGGGAGTTTTTGGGCGCAATTTTGATGTTTTTCCGTCCTTCACTGCCATGGGGATTTGCCGCTGGGAGTGGTTCGATTTTAGGCGACTGCCTTTTGAAGATGCCTTTTTGAACAGAAGGAGTAGCAGGAGCAGGAGCAGCAGCAGCAGCAGGAGGAAACAGGAGGAAAAAGTCGCTAAAATCATTGTTTTCTATAGGTTTCAGAAATTACATTTAGGGAGTTTTTGGGCGCAATTTTGATGCTTTTCCGTCCTCCACTGCCATGGGGATTTGCCGCTGGGAGCGGTTCGATTTTAGGCGACTGCCTTTTGAAGATGCCTTTTGAACAGAAGGAGTAGCAGGAGCAGGAGCAGCAGCAGCAGGAGGAAAAACAGGAGGAAAAACAGGAGGAAAAAGTAGCTGAAATCATCCTTTTCTATAGGTTCCAGAAGTTACATCGAGGGAGTTTTTGGGCGCAATTTTGATGTTTTTCCGTCCTTCACTGCCATGGGGATTTGCCGCTGGGAGTGGTTCGATTTTAGGCGATTGCCTTTTGAATATCCCTTTTGAACAGAAGGAATAGCAGGTAGCAGGAGCAGCAGCAGCAGCAGGAGGAAACAGGAGGAAAAAGTAGCTAAAATCATTCTTATCTATAGGTTTCAGAAGTTACATTAGGGAGTGTTTGGGTGCACTTTTGATGCTTTTCCGTCCTTCACTGCCATGGGGATTTGCCGCTGGGAGTGGTTCGATTTTACGCGACTGCCTTTTGAAGATGCCTTCTTGAACAGAAGGAGTAGCAGGAGCAGGAGCAGCAGCAGCAGCAGGAGGAAAAACAGGAGGAAAAAGTAGCTGAAATCATCCTTTTCTATAGGTTTCAGAAGTTACATTAAGGAGTTTTTGGGCGCAATTTTGATGCTTTTCCGTCCTTCACTGCCATGGGGATTTGCCGCCGGGAGTGGTTCGATTTTACGCGACTGCCTTTTGAAGATGCCTTCTTGAACAGAAGGAGTAGCAGGAGCAGGAGCAGCAGCAGCAGGAGGAAAAACAGGAGGAAAAAGTAGCTGAAATCATCCTTTTCTACAGGTTTCAGAAGTTACATTAAGGAGTTTTTGGGCGTAATTTTGATGCTTTTCCATCCTTCACTGCCATGGGGGTTTGCCGCTGGGAGTGGTTCGATTTTAGGCGACTGCCTTTTGAAGATGCCTTTTTGAACAGAAGGAGTAGCAGGAGCAGGAGCAGCAGCAGCAGCAGCAGGAGGAAACAGGAGGAAAAAGTAGCTAAAATAGCTAAATTTTCAAAAAGTTTCAGAAGTTACAGTACATTTAGGGAGTGTTTGGGCGCACTTTTGATGCTTTTCCGTCCTTCACTGCCATGGGGCTTTGCCGCTGGGAGTGGTTCGCTTTTAGGCGACTGCCTTTTGAAGATGCCTTTTTGAACAGAAGGAGTAGCAGGAGGAGGAGCAGCAGCAGCAGCAGGAGGAAAAACAGGAAGAAAAAGTCGCTAAAATCATTCCTTTTCTAAAGGTTTCAGAAGTTACATTAGGGAGTTTTTGGGCGCAATTTTGATGCTTTTCCGTCCTTCACTGCCATGGGGATTTGCCGCTGGGAGTTGTTCGATTTTAGGCAACTGCGTTTTGAAGATGTCTTTTTGAACAGAAGGAGTAGCAGGAGCAGCAGCAGCAGGAGGAAACAGGAGGAAAAAGTAGCTAAAATAGCAAATTTTCTATAGGTTTCAGAAGTTACATTAGGAAGTGTTTGGGCGCAGTTTTGATGCTTTTCCGTCCTTCATTTTTGCCAATTTGGTTTGATTCATTGCGGATTCTTCCGGGGTCGGCGGCAGGGGCGGCAGCCCTTAGATATAATCTGGTTGTTTTTTCAACAAACAGTGTGTCCACACTGAAGAGTTCTTACGGTAGGTGAAAGACCGGTGCTTGATCAGGGTGCTCACTCTGGGTGCGAACCTTCTTCCTGTAAATTTCGGTATAAAGTGGCTCTTGTGAAATTTTGAAATGCATTTCGACTGCGTAAGCTCGCACAAAGTGTGTGTCCGCGTTCTGTGTTCAAGCTGCGGCGCGACATCTTTCCTGTATTTTTTTAAATTTAAGTGGCACTTGTGAAATGTTTACATGAATTTTGACTGTGCAGGCTCACACAAAAGCGCTGTCCTAGGTCCTGGGGTGCGGCATTTCTCCTGCAAAATTCCATCTAAAGTGGCTCTTGTGACATGTTGAAGTGCCTTTCGACCGCGCAGGCTCGCACAAAGTGTGGTCCTAGCTTCTGGTCTGCGGCATTTTACCTGTGAATTTCCGTATATATAAAGTGGCCCTTGTGAAATGTTGAAATGCATTTCGACTGCGCAGGCTCGCACAAAGTGTGTGTGTCTGCGTTCTGGGCTCAAGCTGCGGGGCGGCATTTTTCCTGTAAATTTCCGTATAAAGTTGCTCTTGTGACATGTTGACATGCATGTCGACCGCGCAGGCTCGCACAAAGTGTGTGCCCGTGTTCTGGGCTCAAGCTGGGGTCGGTATAACGTTGCTCTTGTGAATTGTTTTAAGGCATTTCGACTGCGCAAGCTCGCACAAAGTGTGGTCCTAGGTTCTGGGGCGCGGCATTTTTCCTGTGAATTTCCGTATATATAAAATGGCTCTTGTGACATGTTGACGTGCATTTCGACTGCGCAGGCTCTACAAAAGATAGCAGCTGCAATGGCCGCTTTAGACAGTTTGATGGCTCATCCTGGAGTCAGTAAGGTAGCTAGGGCCGCTGGTGCCATTGGCATGTTCTGCCCCTTAAAACAGCCGGGCACAAGACCATTGGGCCAACTACGGTGGATCCACGGGTAGGGGCACCCGATAGGTGGACCATCGAAAAAGGATGCCAAGGGAAAAATGAACCTGGCACTGAAAATTCTGGGGTGAGGGATCATGAACCCACCTCGGAAAATGGGATGAGGGACCATGAGCCCATTCCAGGTAGCTACAGTAGCCCTGAAGACCCCATGGGCGCGCCAAGGTTGTGTGTGCAGTTTGTGCCAACCCAAACCTCGGACCGCGGCCATGGGAATCTGCAGTGTTCCAGCAGCCGCCTCACGCTGCCAATGGTCAAGTTCCCCCGGACGCACCCGTGACCGGCAATGGTCACCTGATGAAGCGTCCAGTCCTTACAACATGCCGCGACAGATTGGTCGGTCAAGTGGAGCGCAACGGCGTGGGCAGCCTTCAGCTAGAGAGCGTGGAGCTGCAGCCACGTCCTCCATCTACGCCAACAGGTCGGGTCACCCTGGAGCTTGTCCGCATGGTCTTCCAGCTGGCTGTGCTGGAGGAAGTCCGACTGGCACATCAACATCATCGAGCTCTTGTTCTTATGGAAGCTGGTCTATTGCTGGAACGAGAGGTGGTTATGATTGCAGGCCACCTGCAACTCCTGTCCCTGAGGGACCTGGACCGCCGAGCTCAATGACTTCTTCGGCTGGTCCCTTCGTGCCTCAGGAAAGGTGAGAGCGAGCAGGATGCCTTGCTTCGAATCCTTAAGCTCTGCTACCAGCCGCTACCACCTGCGCTTCATCCGATCGACCTGCTGAGGCGCCAATTCAGAGGCGAAGCCGATATCTTCGGGCTGCCAGATCCGAGGTGAGCGATGGAGATCTATGGGATTTTTGTACGGGGCCACCATAGATGTTGATTCAACCTATGAAGAGGCGGTGGAGTCCGAAGAGAGTGGCGAGAGCGACTTCTCATTGGTGACGGATCAAGTTGTGGAGGATGCAGATGGTGGAGATCCGCACTGACCAAAGAATGAAGAGGAAGACATGTGAGCGAAGAAGCCTGTAGTTTTTTGGTGGAATGAGCCATCAAGTTTTGGTATCGCTAAAAGCGATCGGTGTGGTAGCGTGGGAAATCATAGCATTTGGATGTACCCTGCCACCTCTTCAAAATCGAGAAGTGTGACCAGTTTTGCATGTCGGGCACTTGCCCCTTGCACAACACAAGGATGACACGCACCAAATCTATACCGGTGCATTGGATCATGGCTCAAGAAAAGCAGGTGCCCTTGCCCATTTCGCTGCTTCGGGTGCCTGTGGGATCGCAGCTACATTTTGGTACTTCAAACGTTCATGTGGGTTTCTTTAGGGCTTCTTTAGGGTTTCATTTATGGTTTCTTTAAGGTTTCATTTAGGGTTTCGTTTAAGGTTTCTTTAGGTTTAGGGTTTCTTTAGAGTTTCATTTAGGGTTTCATTTGGGGTTCCATTAGGATGTCATTTAGGGTTTCTTTAGGGTTTCATGTAGGTCTTCTTATCAGGATTTCTTATCAGGATTTCCAACCGTTGGGGTTTCTGTAGGGTTTCATTTAGGGTTTCTTTAGGGTTTCTGTAGGGTTTCATTTGGGGGTTCATTTAGGGTTTCGCTTACGGGTTCTTCAGGGTTTCAGTTTGGGTTTCAGTTTGGGTTTCCTTAAGATACCATTTACGGTTTCATTCAAAGATTCTTTAGGGATTCATTTATGGTTTCCTAAGGGTTAATTTATGGTTTCTTTAGGGTTCATTTAGGGTTTCATGTAGGCGTTTCTCATCAGGAGTTCTTATCAGGATTTCTTTAGGGTTTCTTTGGGCCTAGGGTCTTTAGGGTTTCCTTCAGGATACAAACAGGAGAGAATAAAGCAAAAGAAAAGAAAAACCAAAGAGGCGGTAAAGACAGGAAGCAGAGAAGCAGAGGAGCAGGAAGTAGAGCAGCAAAAACATATGACTGAAGAAAAGAAAAAGTAGAATAGTCGAAGTAGAAAGGCACAGAAGCACAAAAGCAGAAAAGCAGAGAAGCAGGGAAAGCAGAGAAGCAGAAAAGAAAAGAAGCAGGTAAAGCAGAGAAGCAGAGAAGCATGAAAAGCAGAGAAGCAGGAAAAGCAAAAAGCAGGAATAGCAAAAAGCAGAGAAGCAGAAAAACAGAGAAGCAGAATGCAGAGAAGTAGACAAGCAAAGAAGCAGGAAAAGCAGAAAAGCAGGAAAGCATAGAACCAGGAACCCAAAAAAAAAAAAAAACTAAAACCTGCCGCGAAAAGAAAAACCAAAAATAAATAACCGTCCCTTCCTCTTCCGCATTGTCATCCTCATCCTCCTCAACATCACCATCCTCAACATCATCATCTTCAACACCTCATTATCCTCAACGTCATTATCCTCAACATCATCGTCCGCAACATCATCATCCTCTAGATCATCGTCCCCCACATCAACATCATCATCATCATCAACAACAACAACATTGTCATACATTATCCTCCCACCCCGCCACACTGTTTGGGGTCTCTTGCCAGGATATGTGTTTCAGTCTGGGGTAGTTTTCCTTCCTAGTTGCTGCATTTTGGAGCTAAAATCTATCATTTACGTGCTATTTGCTGCATTTTGGAACTAAAATCTATCATGCGCTTGCTATTTGCTGCATTTTGGAGCTAAAATCTCTGTCTGATTTGCGTGTTGTTTGCTGCCTTTTTGGAACTAAATACATGTAAACCCTTGTAAAGTCGCGTGTTTACAAGCACGCAAACTTGGGTTTTAATACAACGAGCGGGAAGGATCAGGGTATATGTAATGCGCAACATGCACCTTCTGAACATGGAGAATGTAAGTTGAGGCACAGGCGTGTTGAGTCTAAACAATGGATATTATCACAGTGTTGGTTTAGGATTGATTTAGGGGTGGTTTAGGGTTGGTTTTGGGTTCATTCATTAAGGTTTAGTTGGGGTTGGTTACAGTGTTATGTTGGTGTTGTTTAGGGTCTATCTAGAATTTGTTTCAGGCTCGTTAAGCTTTAATTGGGATTTATTTAAGGATACAATATGTGCATACAAATTATATACTGTAAATGTGCATATATAAATATAATCTACATGATTATATTCATCTATATTTATATATACACACGTGAGCAGTCAGCATCCCATTACCATCTGATGCCCTGTCAGCAGTTCGGGCTGATGTGGAAAGCTGTATGGATAATTCTTCGAGATTGGCGGCATTGCCTATTGCTCGGTTAAGGCGAGTGCAAGATGCTCTTTTGAGAGCTTGGGAACTTAGGAAAGCATGGTTGCGTCAGGAGGGGGTGCTGAAAGCATCCAACACCTTGAGGTTCGCTAAGGCATTATGGTGACATTTTATTGTTGGTGTTTTTGCTGACTGTTCGGTTGTTTTCCTCTTTGTGATCCTTTATGTAAACCTTTTTACTCTGAAGTTTCAACCAATTGTTGTGCCAGCCTTAGACTCCTCATTTCTAATGATACGGTCAGAACGGCATAGCTCTATGCTGCGCCATTTTTGGCCGAATGTAAGACACCTATGAGGTGCAGCAGCTGTGGGCATCGTGAAAAAAAAAAACGTGTAGAAGATGTTTTTACATATGTGCAAACTTGGATTTAAATAGAAGAGCGGGAGGGGGGAATTGGGGGAGGGCGCAGCGCAATGGACAAGCATGCATATAAATTCAAAAGTAAACTTCTGACTGCCATGCAACCATGGTGAAACAAAAATCAAGCAAACATAGTTGGAGAACACAATTGAACAAGTGTCTTGAAATACGGTTTTAAGAAATTGAGGAACAAAAAGTAGTTAGGACACTTGTTGAAAACATATCTCAGTTCCTCTCACAACGGCATGCATATAAATAAGCTCACATGCTATATGTCTGTAGTTTCTGTGCAGTTTACATGTAATTTATATGCAGTGTATTATATGAAATGCTAAATGCAAACTACAATATTACACATAGTTTCAAAAGAAGTGCGTATAACTTGAAGCCAAAAACCAAAAACCTATAACAAAAGCCAAAAGCCAAGTGAAGCAAACGGTCAAAAGCCAAAAGCCAAAAGCCAAGTGAAACCCAGGCCAAAAGCCAACAAAAGCCAAGGGCCAAAAGCCAAAAGCCAGGCAAATGGGAGATTTTAGCTCCAAAATCAAAAATGCAGCAAATAGCACGTAAATCAGAGATTTTAGCTCCAAAATGTAGCAAATAGCAAGGAAAGCAGACTGAAAAAAAAACGAAGAAAATATACTCCCCTTATAAAATATAAATAAAAACCAAGAATGATAAGAATGGGATAAGAATGGGAACAGGGGGCAAAAGAGTCGTTACGTTTGATCAAATCAGCACGTATGGTCCGAATGCTGTGCAAGTCTCAAGCCGGGACGACTTCGAGTCTTTTCGTCGCCCTTCGCGCCAGGAAATGGTGGGGTGGAACCTTTGCCATCTGTGACAAACTCTTTTGTGTCGCGAGGCGATGTAAATCTGCTGAAAGTTCCTGAGAACAGCAAAGAACATCGCGGTGATCAGAAAACTTGCAAAAACGGGCAACATCTGGTAATCAATAAATGTGATTATGTGACTCACCCCTCATCCCAGGCTCATCTGAGCACACATTTTTTTGTACACCGACAGATTGCAAGCTGCAAGATTTGCTACCCCTATTTAGCATTTAGCCAGGTGGCTAATGCTCGTACGTCCTTCAGTCTGAAAGGCAGCCGAATTTGATACTTCGCGTCCTGATGCACCTCGTCTTGAGCGCCTCTGCCTCACACCGCCTCAAGCGACACAACTTCACAAGTGATGACAAGTGGCCATCGAAACGATTTGTGCGGGCAATGATTTCATGTGAAGTTCTATGTTGTCGATTTCCATCCCTGCCTTCCGAGGCAGTAAATCGAACACCGACTTCCCGTTCAGACCACTCGAACCTAAGTTAAGAAGATGCCAAACAAGTTGCCAAACAGGCACCCAGCATAACAAAACCAAGTTTTCAAGTGCCACATGTGCTCTTTTTTGTCAAGTGCTGTGCAGGAACACATTGTCGTGTTGCATGCCTGCGTCTTTCATATAGTCCTGCACAGGGCCAGGCATCTGACGCTGTGTATCATTCTTCAGGTAGAGTACCTTGACCCCCACATTTGAAAGCACGGTCTCTTTGATTCTATTCTGTCAAAATCAGCCTTCGCAACACAATGATTGGTTCGCTTATCTAATAAGGAAGGCTGACACTTTGAGTGAAACTCTATAAACTTCTTCTATCCTCAAAGATGCCTCGCGTGTAAAAACTGTTAGCCTATGGCATTGTGGGATTGCACTTGGTTTCATCGGAACATCGATCAGCTTCGCTCCTTAAAGAGGCGCTTCAGGAAGGAGTAGTCTGGGCGCTCTGTAAAGTCCAGCGACTGACAATACTTAACCTCAACACCGCTCACACCAAAAGGATCCAAATCCAAACGCTTCCAAAAGGATCCAAAAGGCCTACTTGGATAGATGTGGCTGGCATTTGACGATTTCAACTTGCCAACTAAACTCTCAATGCAACAAAGATGCATAAGTTGCAAGTGGAACAGGGGCACCATCACAGAGAGTCTCTAGACTTGTCGATTGCTTGACCTCCATGATTTTCCTTGGCCACAGATTACACAAACCGGCTCTCACAAAATAACGTGGTTTGAATTAAATTGAATTAAATTGCCATTCTAACATACCGTCTTACACTCTGAGGTTCTGGTACTTCTTTTCCTTTGTCTCTGCCTTGAAGCCCAGCCGTCATCCCACCAGCTTCAGTAATTCAAATTCCAAGAATGGGCCGTGCAGCAAAAATTTTGTTGCAACTCGAAGCTCTCAAACTAGTAAAGCTGATGCTGCGAGTCAGCGAGTCATGGCATGTTTGGCCTGCAGGCCCTGCCATGGCAGAACACCACGGCTGAAGTAGAGTAGGATGTAGCCCAGCGCCTAACATTTGGGCATGGGTCCCGAACGAATTCTTCACGGACTAGCCGCTGACTAGCCAACTGTGGATGGGCAATAGGTTCCACAGCCCTTATCGATCCAAATTGGCAGCTGGAATTCACTGCGTCAGCTGTGGCAGTAAATGCTTTCGGCTTTGGGCACCTCCATGTCATCGCGACGGCTCTGTTCTAATCCCTTGTGGGCATTGACTGATGCCTTGAATAGGCACAGCCGCCCACAGCTGGACAATGACTAAACAAAAAAATAGTACGGCTGACTACTGAACCCAGCTTGCCATGTCTTGCCATCTCTGCCCCAACTTGGCTGAGATCAACGCGTATCGGGCTGTCCCCGTCAAGCTTTTGCGTTGACCTTTCACTCTCAAGCACGTTCTTTGTCTTGTATTTTTTTTGCGTCCGATGTTCCATATCTGGCAAGTACAAATACCTTTAGCTTTTAACTTGAGGCTCCAAAAGCCCTTCAATAAGCCTCCGCATTTCAATCCCACCACTTGAAGCTTACACCTCTGTACAAAACCAGCAAGGCAATTCCAACTGCAGCTGTGCAACAGATTGGGTTGTGTTTGCCCTTAGAGTCGCAGAAGCGCTTTGCTAGCCCGAAATCAATCAAATACACCTTGGTGATTCGAAAGCAGCAGTGCCCATGCAGACAATGTTTCAAAAGAAAAAATTACACTAAGGTGATCGGTAGCTTTTCCATTTGATTATCAAGCTGCCAAGTTGGAAGCGCTGCCCAATCCAATCGTGAAGTTGTCGGGTTTCAAATCCCGGTGGATGAAGTCCTCTCAATTTAAACCAGCCCGCAAAGGATGCGAAGCAATGCGGACAAAGCAAAGCAAAACTAAGGCATTTTGTTTCAACTAAGTCACTACTCCACCCAAAAAAAATCCTTGGAATGAAGATACTCGAGTCTGGTGATCATCTGGTCCGCAAGCTGCATGAGACTCTTCACGGAAAATTTCCGCTGGCAGCTGCTGAAGAGATCCTGCAAGTGAAGCAACATCTTTTGTGGCTGCCTTTCCTTTCCTCTTTCCTTTCCTCCGCTCAAGAGAACCTGATTTTGGCAAGTCTCCTCCAAAGATGGACCAAGGAGATCCATGACCATGACATTGAAACCACCTAGCAGATTTCAAGACCCTGCTCCCACCCACCAGTTGCTATAAGTATCCGATGAAAGTGGACGAAGCTTGGCAATTTGGCAGGCAAAGGCAGACTCTGGGCCTTCACTTCCCGAGTAGTGGACATGTGCAATACCTTGTCCTCCTTCGAGGTGCTTCAAAAGTTTGGCTTCATAGAGCAGCATCGGATGACGACCTCAGTTGCATCCACTCTGCAGCTTCAGTGAAGCCAGACTGGCATCACCGCTTGAACTGGAAAACGGGAGGAAACATATGTATTATATAGATTTACATAGGGTAATTCTCCGATCATTCAAGGCATAATTCATGTCTGCATAGGCACCACTTTGCTCTTCAGTCTTCACGGCCACTTCTTGTCCGTTCTGCGAGTTGATTGCATAGTAGATTTTTCCAAAGGATCCGCTGCCTCTGCCAGGACACATGGATCATCATGGATCCGTTTGCGAAACCTGTGCCAAACCCGTACTTTGCTGAGGTTGGTGCCCAGTTTGCGGCCTAACCGGTACAGACTTCCAACAGTTACCAACGGCTGAGCTTGGTTTGAATCCTTGGGCGTCGGGGGAATCCAAGCCAAGATAAGCCAAGACGGTTCCAAGTCGCGTCACTGATGTCACTGTCTCTGTATGGGGTCCCATCGCAGCCAAGGCTCTACACTACCGTCCATGTTTAATCGTGGCTACCTGGCATGCCTTCCGCTTGGCTAACCAGGATGGCCTGCAGCGACCTCAGGTGAGATCTCCAACTCATCCAACTAAGTTTTGGGCTTCGCTTCAGTCAAGACGGCAAATGTTGCGAACCGTACTACGTCGTACTATAAACGTCGTACTACATCGTACTACGTCGTACTACGTCGTACTACGTCGTACTTATCCCACCTTACACTCGCGCAGGTCTGTGAAACAAACATGCCCTCCGTGCTTGAGCCACGGAGCTGCAGAGGGCAACGCAAAACGTCGACACAGTTTTTCGCAAACCCAAGATCTAGCAAGACGATCTCAGGTTCACATGATACCGCTAACAGTGTGACAGCATTTCTGCAGCCCGTTTCGCATTGCTGCATTTGATACGTCGAAAGTAACCTGCTCTACACATCCAAATTATGCATTCGAGCATCAATCAGAATCATACCCAAACCAGAATGAACCGTAGCGCAGTGGGCCTCATTGCTAGAACTGCTCCTGGGCTGAAAGCAAGAAATGTGACAAGCTCCGGGACTTCGGGGGAAACCTACTTTGATCACGTTCATGCATTCTTGCAAGTTCTCATGCATTGTGAAATGAAAAAATGATGAGGATCGTGCGCTCACTGAAGATGTTGAGGCAACCTCGGACTCATTTGTTTTCCCCAAAATGATGCGCAATTTGCATCGCAAGTGTCTCACAGTTGATATTGGCATATATTTTCGATTCTTGCTTGCCGAGCCACTGAGGAGTGGTGCAACAGGGAGCTTGAAGTGTAGGTGCTGCCAGGACAGCACAAAGAGGCGACTAGATGACGGATGTTGGTTTCAAACGCACTCTGCTTCATAGAACAAGCATGCCTCCTCACCAGCACCATCAAAGGTGTACCTGGACAATTCCACAAGGCGTGAAATCGGGAAGGGAACGCAGGTCAATTAGAAATGTGGTCCTTGTGGAAGCCAAGTGACGACATGCAATGTCCAAAGAAGAAGATGTGCAAAACATTCTCAATGTGTGTTGTAGCTGTCATTTTCTTACATATGGTGCCCAAGACTTTGAGTACGGATGTCGCTTGCATCCAACTCGTCCTATGCATGTGGTGTGCAACTCCTCCTTAATATCTTTGATTGGGTGGTGCGAGCATCCCAAACTCTAATTCTCAATTCCAACATTGCAAAGAGATGCACACCAATGCCCTTGCAAACCCTCAGTTTGCACTCAGAACTGCTGATGCACGCCATAGTTGGGTAGTGCCATCTCATCGTCTGCCACGAGAACGAGAACGAGAGTCCCGATTGCGACCTTTGCCTCCACCAGCACCTCCTTCTGCTGGTTTGCGGGTGCCACATTTGAAGCACTCAGTCCTCCTGGCGAAGTTGTTGCTGCCACAACTTGGACATTTCCAGTCACCTGGACGAGGTTCTTTCCCGCCGCCTTTGCCCTTGTCGCCCTTGTCACCCTTGTCGCCCTTGGCGAAATCCCCCATGCCTCCACGATCCTCTCTGAGTTCGCCCCTGGCTTGTTTTTCACGACGTTTCCTCAGCCAATCAGGAGTTCCACTTTCTGAGCTGCTGCTTCTCTTCTTCTTTCCATTTTGCCCATCACCCATGGCCACGGCGAGGGCTTAAATGAGGGCCTTCTTACTTGCGCCAAAATGGCTGCGACGGAAATATTGTGCTTCGATCAAACCAAACTATTCACTCCGTTAACCAAAATTGTGAGTAACCGAGGCGTCTCTGCTCATAAAGCGCGGCAAACAAAGCAAACCCCAGCAGCCAGAGGGGGCACTCTGTGAACGCATCTTTGAAGATCCACCCGAGAACTGTGACGTCCTGAGTCAAAAGCACAGGTGCATGCACATTTTCGGTGGTACACATCGAAGAAAAAATAGAAAATTGGCGTGCGAGTGTCCTTGCCAGCACTCTGGGCAGTGAACTTCAACCCATTTTCACTGGCCTGTTCATGCAATTGGCGTGATGGCAAAATATATATATATATAATATATATATGTGTGTGTGTGTATATTTATATAATTGTGATTTGGAAATCCTCTGCGATGCTTCACGCCAGGGCCAGCATCTTAAGTGACGTGAACATCAGAACAATGTCCCATCTTGTAAAAATATACATTAATTTCATTTAATGTCCTCATTCCGTGAACGCCCTGCTATGTTTTCAATGTTTTTAACGCACGCATCCAAGAGACTGGGCAAACAAGATCATGTTGACTTTGGATACCTTTTGTCTGCAACCACCGCAACCATGCTAAATTTCCGACAACATTTTGAGATGTTCACTCCGGATTTGTCCAAACGTGTTCCATATCGGTGCGCATGATGAACGCAGCATAGCGGCGCCATTTGTCTTTATACATTGGAACTGTTACCTTCGCCAACGCAAAAATCAAGTTGTTTTAATTTCATCCCAATTGCCAACTTGCCAACCAATACGGGATTTTAATGAATTAAATTATACACTTAACAATCTTGCCGCTGCCCATTTCTATCTGCTAAAACAAGTCGCGTGTTTTCAAGTGTTTTTTTGTTCACCGCGCCTTCCCGGAAACGAATACAAACAATGCAAAATGAAGGGGAAGCAGTTCCAGGGAAATCGTTCGGAAGTGTTGAGGCTCTGAAGTTTGCATGTGTGAATCTATCAGAGTTGCCACGTGTTGATTTCAATCGCTGGCCATTTGAGTTTCCAATCTCAGCCTTTTGGTTTGATCAGCAGCTGGGCCCTCGGTATCCATCGAAAATGTGCGGAGCTACGATCCAGTGGCATGGCGGTTGGGATGAGTTTCTATCCCGATGGAAGCACCTCGGGAGTTTGCGATAGGCAGCGGCGGCAAGGAGCTTTTGGGCAGACTGGTGGTGGGAGACGGGAAAGTGATTTGTCTACTTTCCTTGCCAGTTCTGTAGGTAGCCATTATCAACGCAATGATTGGAGCAATGCGGGCGGGCATGAACAACCTGCTCAACCTCCTGGCAGATGGTACTGGACCCCTCAACTCTGGGTATGGGGATCTACTTTGGAGGAGGCAATTCAAGAGTACCTTTCTAAGGGATGGATGACCTTAGATGCAGAGCTGATTGATTTTCTTCATGAATCTGTAGATTGTCAGTCGCAGCGGTCAGTGCAGGCGCAGGGGTTGACAACAGACCAACCAAGAGGGCTGGGTCCATTTTGGATCCTGATGACATGACCGGTGAAAAGGAGCTGGACACGTCTGTCAAGGATTCCAGGAACCCAAACACCGGGAAGTAATATGTTCCTACACACGATGGGCACATTACCAGCGTCGTGCCAAGTTGTTTCAGAGCACAACTGGCATTGACAAGGAGTTCCAGGCAGGCAAGCTGATTGAGAAGTTGACCGGCGAAGCTTGGTCTGCTACAGAATGCTTGGACGTGGCTCAGCTACGCTGTGAAGACGGTGTCGAGAAACTACTGTGACATCTCTGGGAGGAACTGGAACCTTTGCAGTACCTACGCTCCTTCAGCACCTTGTCGCAGTTCTATAAGACTTTCAAGAGACAGAGGGGCCAGGAGATGACGTCTTACGACACCAAGTTCAGGGCTCAGTGCAAGAGTTGCAGGAAATAGGTGGGGCAATTGATCGGACGGCCAAGGCCTTCTAGTTCTTAGAAAAGGCCTCTATGCCTCTATATCAGAACAGCTCAAGCGCCAGGTGGTCAGCAGCGCTGGAGGAATATATGAGTATGAACGTCTCAGATCTTCCTTGGTTGCTGTCGTGCCTCAGATCAAGCGACAAGAGGAAGAGAACCAGAATGGACCTGGACGGTGGCAGTCCAAGGGATCCTACAACAGGAACAATCGACCTGCCAATAAGGCCAATGCCGTTGATCAAGGCGGAGAAGATGGTCCAGTTGATGGCGATGATCGAGATCTTGTCGAGGATCCCGATCAGCTTGAACTTGAAGCAGAAGTGCTGCTGACACATGCTGCCCGTAAAAGGGCCGAGATATCCAAGAATAGGGGCTACAACAAACCAGAAAGTCAAGAAGCCAGGACCCAGAGAATCCAGAACATGAAAGACAGGATGCCCTGTGCCGCTTGCCAGGCTGTCGGTGTGACGGCCCATGGACATGGGCACAGTGATGAGTCTTGCCCCCAGAGACAAAAGAACAAGCAGTCACCAGCCAAGCACACCTTTGTAGTGAGCCAGCAGCACATGGAAGAATCTGAATCCGACGATGATGCTTTCTTTGTTGGGCTGACCAGTGGCAACATGATGGATGAGCACATGGGTTGCCATTTTTCCGGTGCTGTGGTCCTTGCGACCTCTAGTTCCATGAGAGAAGTGACCAAGGAACTTGCTTTGGCAGACACTTGTGCAGGCCTTAGCTGGGTGGAGCATCATCTTGAACAGCTGGCTGAGCGCGGAATGCCTTTTCAAATGGTTCCTGATGATCAGCCTTTTCGCTTTGGAGATGGTCCCCGGGTAACTCCCCTATGGGCAGCTATTTTTCCCATCTATGTGGGGCGAAGAATGCCGTGCTGGTCAGGACCAGTGTGGTCGCTGAAGACGTCCCCCTCTTGATCAGCTCCAGGGCTTTGAAAACTTTGGGAAGGTTAGTTGACTTGGATAGAGATCTCTACCACTTCAAGCGTTTGCGAACTACAGCTGCCTGGGCAACGACAGCTACCGGCCACATCGGGTTCCACATTTTGGTTGGCAATGACATGATGCTTGCACAGTTGGTCAGCATGGATTGGGAAGCCTTTGCTGCGGATCTCCAAGGACATGAGGGTTACATGTATTCCCTAACCCCAAAACCGAGGGTCCACTAACACGGTTGGGATGACCCTCAAGTTGTTTGCATGGCTGATGATGTTGCAAACGAAGATTGCAAGTTGGGCTATGGTGTCCCACGTATCCGTGCACTCCTTAATGAAGACCTCCCAGCCAATAGCGCAGCCGTTACTTTTCCTTCGCCTGAGCAGTGTCGCGTCAGACCATTGCTGGCCCGCACCTTGAGCCAGGACAGCGGGAAATTGGACCTGTGACAACGCTGTCGGCTCACTCTGCTCTATACATTACATGGGTCATGCACCCCCCACACCCGACACATTTATTTGTGTGGTGCAGGAGCGAACGCCAGATCAAAAAAAAATGACCCTCTTAATTATCGCTGCATGATGCAAAAGATATTATGTGATGTGAGTCCCCGGAATTCTGCATGTGTGAAACGCAGAGCTGTTCCTATTGTTGGTGCTGTACAGGAAAATGACACTCTTCACAGGGTCAGTGACGCCGCCGAATGGCCTGCGTCACATCGCCTTTGATTCGCAGTCATCGACCGCAGCAATCACCGACGCCGCCGAATGGCCTACGTCGGATCATGCAATCCCCAGCGCCGCCGAATGGCCTACGCCGGTTCATGCACGGTCCTGATATGACACAAACTCAGGAAAATTCGGGAATCACATTACTGAGGTCGCCCACCTCAATTCATATTCACAAAAACCTGCCCGTGCGCGGGGACCATTGTACGCGGTCTCACATGCACCAGCATCAAAACCTTAATTAGCCCGGCTCTCATGCCATTTTGAGTCGTGGCCCACCGTGATGTAGTCTTAGCGTCTTGGTTGTCCCTTTGCTGCTCGACGCTGCTCCACCCTCTTGTCCTTCCTTCTCCAAACATTGGTGATCGCTCTCACATGGTCTCGGAATGCCTCGGATATTAGAGCGATCGGCTGGATCTAGCAACCGGATGTTGGTCCCAGTTGTGCATCACTCTGTTGAGATGATCTCAATTTGCCTTCCCAGACCTTTTCAAGTTCAGCAGGTAGTCCCACGCCAACCTTGTTGAGGGTCCCTTTCTCTCCGTCACTGCGCCCACCAATGATACTGGATCGATATGAAGTTCGTCTTCACGCTTCACTCTGAGGTAGTCGTAGGATCTGATCGCAAAGGCTCCCGCGATGATCTTCCGGACAAAATTTGTAATTTCACGCCTGACCTCTGCCTTGTTCTCATCGTCTGCATCTGCCACGTCGTTGAGTTTGTTGGCGATGAATTGTGGAGTGACACCAGTCTGCACCAAGTACTTCATGAGCTGGCACAAGAACTTGAGACCTTCAACTCCTCTGAGATACATTTCGAGGTCATGGCTGCCAAATTTCCCACTTTTGAAGATCTGCTCGAATGTTATCTTGCACTCCTCCTCTGTGGGTTCCCGGGCGTCGCCGTGCGCGTCCTCCCCGACAAAGGGAATGTACCCGTCATACTCCGGGATCATGCCGTTGCTCCTGACGTGCTCGACGTAGGTCTGAGCAGGCGTGGAGACCGTGTAGAGGTAGAAGATGCGGTAGCGGTCTTTGATGTGTGTCAAGATCAAATTATCGATGATGCGTGCCGTCCAATCCACAGCATCTTCATTTTCTGCAACATCAACGCAGTGAATAACACATCCTGGAACTAGTCTAGTAGCCCACGGTGGAATTTGGTTTTGCTTTTCGCGCTCCCTTTCTGCGCGTTCTTCTTCTTCTGCTTCACGCTCATCCTCGGCTTCCTGCCTCTCTCACTTTCACACTTTCAATGGTGGTCTTAGGTTGAGGAATTGGTCTCGCCTGTCCTCCGTTCCCATTATGACCTGGCTTGCTTGGTTGGGGTCCAGATATGTCGACATCGTCGTCCGTCCTCGCCTCAGCTTTGGCCTTGGTCTCCTTCACCAAACAATCGATCTCGTCTTTGTCCATGTCAACATCTCCTTCTGCGTCACCGTATCCATTACCACTCGGTGGGTACTCTTGTTCAGGTACTCCAGGAGGTACACCTCGATTCTGTTTGGTGGTTCTCACCCCCCAGCTGACCAGCACTCCAGAACACCTGATGCAAATGGACTCGGTGGCATGTCGGGCAAATGATTCTGCCCGTCTCCCTTGGGACGTAGTTCTCGGCGATGAACGTTACAAGCCTGTTTCTCAGATCACTCTGGTAGGCGAAGTCTCCAGTCATGCTCTCGACCTCCCCAACATCTCGGACGAACTCGTCATAGTACGGGACATTGTCCTCGGCGCCGATCTCGTCGAGCAATGCTCGGGCAATCCTCTTGACCGTCACGACTGTTGCGATCTCGGATGGTTGCTTGATGGATCGCACAAGCTGGATACCTCCTGAATCCACGAGCAATCTCTCCCATTTGTAAGCGTTGGTCTGGTACCAGGCTCGTGCCACTTCGGAGAACGGAATGCTACCATCAATCGTCAGCTGCCCAGAGGCATTGATCATGCATCTGTATCCAATGAGTCGACGCACGCTGAAGGCTAGGACAACGCGCACTTTCCCAAGATGGGCCAACTCCCCACCTAAAACGAGCTTGTAGCGCTCGTCCCATGGTGCAAATGGATTGAGGAACGGTTCGTCCTCCTCGATGTCCACCTGGTCGCAGTCCTTCTTTGATGATGCCATGCATGTTTGCCATCTCCGTGACATGATAGCAATATTGAAAATATATTGAAATTCATCTGCAAGTCTGGTGGTGATGGGGTGACAAATCTTCGTGTTGTCAAGGCGGAAGTCCCGTTCACGCGATGAATGAGCTCCTGGTGACGTGACAGCGGTTGGCGCCAAGAAGACTTCTCCGTCTCGTTCGATGATCTTGCGGATGTCACTTCCTGAGAGGTTCATCAGGCTCCGTGTAGCTGGAGTCCAAGACGATGCACAAGAACTGAATCCGAACCTTGCCCTGCTTCTGGAACTCCGCCCATGCGGTCTTGATCATCAAATTGACTCGATCCTCCCAAAAAACAAGTAGGGATGAGCCCACCGTCCTCGGTTTTGACCTTCTCGTGGTCAAAGATCCAGCCATGGTGAAGGAACTCCATGATGTCGACCCAGCCCGCTTCATCGCATCGTAGGCCTTCATATTGGATTCCCTTCTCCCTGACCTTATCCTTGCCGACGTGATGTCGCAGTGCCTTGTTGAAGTAGTAGCTGTAGCCATCTTCCCACTTGTCCAAGACGACTCTGTTGGGATTCCCATCCGTTGGCAGCGGGAATTCAACTCCTGCACCTGCGAAGTTCTATGAGTAGAACTTGCCGCCGTTCAAGGGTAGGATCTTCAACTTGCCGACGCTGGTTTTGACTGGGAGTTTCCTGCGCATCTTGTGGACAGAGTACTTGCCGGCCTCAATCACGTCTTTGCATGTCATCGTGATTCCGCTCTCGCTGGCAATGTCGACGAGTTGGTTCAACGCTTCTCTCGTCGCAGGACCCTTCTCATCGATCATCACTCCATTGATGCTCAATTCACCATGCGCTCGGTCACCAATCACCGACAGTGGAATGGGTTGTGGGAACATGTATTCCCCTTCCCTTGTGGCTTGATACGCACTCTGTGGTTCCTTGCCGTCTCCACCTGGGGGGTTCGTCACCAACTTCCTCACCTTGAAGTTTCTTCCTGAAGTTGACAAGCGCCATCTTGACTGGATCAATCATCCTTGGCGTCGCACTCATAGTTGGTGTGCCCGGTCTCACCACATCTGATGCACACGTTCTTGTCAGCCGCCAGTGCGAAGAATGCGTCAATGGCGTCCATGACCTGACCTGACCTTTGTCTCTGGAGATCTGGTACTCCTCTTCAGGATCGGGCGGAGTGCCAGGAACATTCCGCGAGCCCTACCCCTTCGGCATCAGTCCCTGCACTCTTGGATTCGGCTCCGGGGCCGGCCGCGGGCCCTACCCCTGCACCTTGTCCACTTTGGCCCATTGGATCATCTTCATCTTTCTTGCTCTTCGATAGATCTCACTGATGATCTCGATCTCCTTGTTCTCGATCAGGCACATGTTGCGCAAATTGTTGTATATCGAGCAGTTGCGCAAGATCTGGTCCACCATGACCCTCATAGGACGTGGTCTCGGTCAGCCTCGAGCTGTTCCTCTTGGAGTTCGAAGTGGTTGTTGACCTCGCTGTGCCGTGGAAGATGTTGATCGAAGCTTCCAATCCCGCAAGCAGTTCGCCGGGGCCAGCACGATTGTCCATGAACATGATGTGTTCCTTTGTCATGCTGGCGATGTCCAACAATCCAAGTCACATCTCCACGACATCGCCACACTTTTCTGCCGCGGCATCGTGATAGTCCATGATCTCATCAAACTCTCGGCCCGACACCATCTTGAGGTAGTCCTTGTATAAAACGTTGCCGTAATCTTTGGAGACTCGGTAACTGAAGCGCTCGTAACTGCCGTCGTTACCTACCTTCCAGCTGGAGCTCCTCATTGCCTACCACGTTTTCCCATGAAGATTTGTGTCACTCGATCATGTGGAACCCTCACCATTCCAAAGTGCGACAACGCTTTCATGAGTATCTTGCCATAGGGGATCCTATAGGTGATGTCCTTGAGGAACTGTACGAAGTTCCCCCTGTGTGTTCGTGATCGGTGTCCCCTCGTCGGCCATCTTGACAGTGAACGTTCTGATTCGGGCAGCCATTTTCATAATCGTTTGTTGCTGCCATTCACGTGGCCAAAGAGAGTACCTGTTGGCTGTTTCGCTTGCGCTGCAGGCGATGCATGTATTGCCATAGCCAAAGTTGCCCTTCATGTAGTCAGTTGGCATTGCCTCGTCATCGTTGCCGTTGAAGTGGTGATCACACAGAATGGATCGATCAGCGGCATGGTCGACGTAGAACGACATGTCATTCATGTTGGCAGATGGCTCTGGGACCATTGACACCACATTGGTTTCCACCGATGGAATTTTCTGATACTCCATCGACGTTCGCCTACTCCCCCCAACGGTTCCGGTGGAGCCAGGCGATGTTGCTGCACCTGCACTTGTCACGTTGGGAATTCTTCCTCCAGTCCCGATCTCGACAGTGGCGGGCCTACTTGAGCACTTTTTCCATTTGTTCCATGTTGACACCAACCTTCAGTGATGAATCGTTGACGAAGTCGTTCATTTCCTTGACGACGTCAACATTGACCGAGCACATTAACAGCACTCACTGTCGGAAGAGAAACTTCTCGATGGTGGCGAACACTCCCATCTTGTCAGGATGGTACGAGCCTATCGGCCGTTGCATGCCATAGCCGGGCCATAGTTTCGTAGGATGTCCGCTGCGTCCACTGCGACGTCATGGATGCCCGTCTGGATGCCGTGCAACTTTGCGTCTTTGCATACAGACACAAAGATTGGCCGGGTAGCCCGTTTGTCCACCTCACGAACTGCGTTGGCGAATTGTTCCACAAAGCCACGTTCAATCCACACATTGTCTGGTGGATGATCGCCAATAAGAAAGGCAAAGGACGCCCAAATGTGGTACGTCACACCCCCCTCGTGCTTCAGATTCTCCATCACATCATTTTTCAAGTACTCAATCGCTTTGAAGAACTTCTGGGCTTTGGACTCTGCCGTGAAGCTGTTGATGTCCACGACTGTGATTCCATAGCCGAGATCGTCCAATCCATATTGGATGTTCGTCATTCCTCCAGTGCCTGAAGTGCACCTGTACATGAGGTCGGTGAGCAGGATGGACTTCCCATATCGGAATCTCCCTGCAAGCTCATCGCGCTCTTTTCGAACCAGTAGTTGGTCAACGATTGACCCCGTCCTGGCCTCAGAACGTTGCATGCCAGTGTCGGTAACTGATTTGGAAGGCGCACAAACTCAGCTGGTATGTCCCCGAAAGACCAAGACTACCGTTCTTGGTAAGGAACAGCTGGTGGTTTTCAATGAACTTTGGATCCAACACGAAATACACTGGCTGCCTGTATTGGCGTGGTGGAGTAGTGCCTTCCGCCATCCTTATGTAGCCCTGACCGTTGTCGTTGTAGTACATGAAGTGTAATGCATCTCTTCCACCTCGTCCACTTCCTTTTACATCGGTCATCAAGCCAGATCGTTGCATCGAGAGTACATTTGCTGAATCAGTGACATGAAAAATCCATCCCAAGCACATCGCTTCATCATATGTCAACTGAGTGGGTGGTGTGTAGAGTAAGGATCAACAACTTGATCCGAGCGTCCTTGCAAGCATCAGACTCTAACATCGAAAGGGTAAGTAGCAGGTGCACTGTCTCGATACCATTCCCACGGCATGTGAATGTCAACGAAAAATCTCTGCTTGGGTTTGCACGGCAAAAATGCGGCAAACTGCGCTCCAGACATGTTGTACTCTTTTGGATTCTGCCAGCTACCGAACAAATCTGCAATGTTCATACTGCCTTGTTCACTGAAAAGATATGCCCTTTTGTTGTGTCTCAACACTCCTGATAAGGACTTGCTACATGCAAGGTACCTGCTGTCACAACGTCCTCCGGTGAGGTCGATGTAGTATCTCTTACATTGCTCATCAAACCAATCCTCTTCGTCTTGGGTGGTCGAACCACAGAAATACTGCAGGAACTCAGCCAACCATTTGATAGCCACATCAAATTTTCGATGTTCTGAGCCCCAAGAGAGGATCCATGAAATTAACCCAGCTTTGCAACCCAACAGCATACCTGAATCTTCCACCTACGTCTTTTTTCAGACCCTGTGCCAAAATCCTGTTTTTTCAGTACCCAGAAAACTTTTCAGGACCTACTCTCAAATTCAGGACCTGGCCATTTTGGGGTATCAATGGTAATGGCAATCATTGGGTGCAAACATGTGAAACCAACATTTGGGGGATATTCAAGCCATTGGCATTGATCCACGCAAATAAAAGCACTCCCAGCCCAAACTCATGGCAAGGCAGGATCAGAATATAGTATATTCCAGAAAGTATGTCAGAATAGATGCCAGATAGGATGCCAGAAAGAATGTCAAATAGAATTTCAGAAAAGAATGTAAGATAGTATGTCAGAACATATGTGCCACATATACGTCCAGATGATATGTCAGAAACTATGTCAGAATAGTGTGTCAGGGTGGGGATCACTCTTAGTAAGGCAATTTTGAAAATATATTTCAGGTTCGGAATTTTCAAACTGTTGTCCTTCAGGCGCCGAAGCTCCCGTTGAAGGTCAGCATCGCCCCATGTCAACTGGTCCAGTCCCACTTCCGTTTCAACAAGTCCAACTTCATCGATTAGGGTGTTGGTTGAATGGACTTGGGACTCTAGCTGGCACGGCATCCCTTGTAACCCTGTAGACACTGTAGTGGGCAAAAAGATTGTAACACACAGAATCAGCATCATTTTGATCAGGCATTCTTTTTGCTAATCCTTTCTCCCTATTACGAAAAATACCCCCAAATGACAAAAACTAGGTGCGATTTCCAATTTTGGGAAATGTCAAATTGGTTAATCTGATTTTTAATTGATCCCCTTGAGGAAACAATTTTAAAAATGAAGGTACCATGTGAGGGTTTCACCCCCAAAGAACAAAAAACTAGTCAACACCGGGGTGTCTTTTATTGGGGTCCGTCCTTTAAAATCGTCAATTTTAGTTTTTTTAATTCAGGTGTTGGTGTTTTATTTGATACTAGGCGAAAGCTGCGAAATCCTATTCTTGGCAGTATTCTATTTAAAGATTATTTTCATGGATTTTGAAATTAGAAACAAAAAACGGTTTAATCCCTTCCCCCTGTTGCTAAACAGTCGCCCCTTCACCCACCCACCCAAATAACAAACACCTGGAGGAATTTTTAGTATTGGGGGGGTCTTTAGTATTAGGGTACGAAGCTTCCCCCTAATACTGATAAAAAAAACACACACACACGCATATATATATATACACATATTTCTATTTAAAAATCGATCAGATTTCTTTCTTTTTAAATCCAATTAAAATATTGCAAACAAGTGGATTCCGAAGCTTAATATCAAATAAAACCCCCAACATAAAAAAATATGTATGTTTTTCTTTTTCGAAATCGATTAGATTTCCTTTTAAAAATTTAAATAAAATATGGCCAAAAAATTGGATGTCGAAGTTTTTCCCTTATATTAAACCCTAATATCATTTTGTTTTTTTCCTGTTTCAAAATCGATTAGATTTCCTTTTGAAATCTAATGAAAAAAACAAAAAAAAATGATTTTGAAGCTTTCCCCTAATATCAAATTAAAATCCAATTGTTAAAATATGTTCAAAAATTGGATTTCGATGCTTCCCCTAATCTTGCATGAAAAATTCCAATATAAAAAAACTAAATTTGTTCTATTTCAGAATCGATTAGATTTCCTTATAAATCAAATTAAGATATTGCCAGAAATTGGATTTCGAAGCTTTCCCCTAATATTAAACCCTCATATCAAAGACTATTTTTTCTATATCAAAATTCATTAGATTTCCTTTTGAAATCTAATTAGAATATGGTCAAAAATTGGATTTTGAAATTTTCCCCTAATATTACATTAAAAAAACCCTAATATAAAATATTATTTTTTCTTTTTTGAAATCGATTCGATTTCCTTTTAAATTGTAGTAACAAAAATAAAAACAAAAACCGGATTTCGAAATGTTTCCTCTAATAATAAATTACCAGCCCTAATATATTTTTTAAAAAAAAGAACTGTTTCAAAATCGATTAGTTTTCTGTTTAACATATAATTAAGATATTGCTAAAAATTGGATTTCGAAGTTTTCCCCTAAGATTAAATTAAAAACACTAATAAAAAAAACTATGTTTTTTTCGATTTCAAGAATCGATTAGATTTCCTTTTGACATCCAGCAAAAATATTTCCAGGCAATGCCAAAAAGTGGATTTCGAAGTTTTCCCCCAATATTAAAAAAACGTTGTAATATAAAATACATATTTTTTCGACCTTAAAAGACCCTAGTTTAAAAAAACACCGGGGCTGACTAGTTTTTATTTTTTGGTGGTGAAATTCTGAAATGGGACCTTCATGTTTAATTTGTTTTTGAAAAGGTATCAATTAAAAGTCAAACTGGCCAGCCTGAAATTTCCCAAAATTTAACGCGGACCCTGGTAAAAGGAATCAATGTAATATTTTAGTATTTAGGGTACGTTTAGTAAAAGGAGATGGGGATTAGTAAGGTTTTCAATTTCATATAAGGGGAAGCTTCGAAATCCAATTTGGCAAGATTTGAGTTAGATTTTGAATAGGAATTCAATCGGTTTTGAAATATAAAGTTCATTTTTTAAAACAAATGTTTTCAATTTAATGTCACGGGGAAGCTTCGGAATCCAATTTTGGCAATATTTTAGTTAGATCTTATTTAAAAAATGTTTTCCAATTTAGTTTTTTTAAACCAAGGGGGAAGTTTCGCACCCTCATACTAAATACCCACTAAATACAAAAAACTATTCCGTGTGTTCATTATTGGGTGGGGAGGGGCAGACGGTTTTTTATGACGCAGGGATTGGTCAGGCATCACTTGCCGGAATTATTGGATTCTTTTGGGATGATTGGTATGATGTTTAGTCAGGCATGGTTCCCTTCAGTCATGCACGATTTTTGCAAAAATCCTATTTAGGCACGACCCCAAAATCCCAGCCCGGCAAATTCCGGCCCGGGCCCGGCAAATTCCGGCCCGTGCCCTGCAAATTCCGGCCCTGCGTTTTTCCAAAATCAGGCAAAACCAGTAAATCAGGTATTAAGTCAGGTGTAGTTACCTTTTAAGTCATTAAAGCTAGTCAGGCATGGTTCCAGTGGGTACCTTTTAATTGTGAAGGCTAGTCAGGCATGGTTCCCTTAATTCAGAGGCATGGGTACCTTTTAATTATGAAGGCTAGTCAGGCATGGGTTCTGTTAAGTCAGGCGTGGGTGGGTACCTCTTAATTATGAAGGCTAGTCAGACATGGTTCCCTTAAGTCGGGTGTGGTTACGCTTTAAGTCATGAAGGCTAGTCAGGCATGGGTACCTTTTAAGTGATGAAATCTGAATCAGGCGGAGCTCCTATTCTAAATGTGTTAAATAAAATTGTTCAGTGTGGAAAATCGATTTTTTTTGGCTGGTCTACGGGCAAACCCTGTGTCTTCCAATACCATAGCGTGCTGATGCCGCTTGCCTGCATAATAGTTAAGGCCAAAGCTTAGGTCATCAGTGTGATCCTGAAATGGCGCCACGACCAAGAAGATGACATGTGTAAAATGGGCCCTGGATTAACAAAGGCTGACTAATGAATTTGGAGGATGCCACTAAAGTATGACATGTAATCACTTTTGAGGAGCACTCTATGGCACGCAGCGCGCGCAGCCTGCTTTACGGTTTAGCGTTTGAAAGTTTTAGGCTTTGTCTCTATGGCACGCAGCGTTTGAAAGTTTAACCATTTACCTCTATGGCAGGCTGTGCGCGCAGTACGCGTTACGGTTTAAAGTTTGAAAGTTTTAGGGTTTATGTGTGTGGCACGCAGTGCGCGCAGCGCGCATTAGGGTTCAGGGTTTGGAAGTTTTATAGTTTATTTTATTGCATGCAGCGTGCACGGTTGCAGGGTTCCAAGGTTCCAGGGTTCCAAGGTTGCAGGGTTCCAGAATCCTTGAGGGTTCCAGGGTGCCAAGGTTCCAAGGTTTCAGGGTTCCACGGTCGCAGGGTTCCAAGGTTCCAGGGTTTCAGGGTTCCGGGGTTCCAGGGTTCCAGGGTTCCAGGGTTCCGGGGTTCCAAGGTTTCAGATTTCCAAGGTTCCAGGGTACCAAGGTACCAGGGTCCCACGGTTTCAGGGTTCCAAGGTTTCCACGGTTCCAAGGGTTCCAAGGGTTCCACGGGTTCCAGGGTTTCAGGGTCCCAGCAGGGTGCCAGGTGTGCAGGGTTGCAGGGTTCCAAGGTTCCAGGGTTCCAAGGTTGCAGGGTTCCAGAATCCTTGACATTTCCAGGGTGCCAAGGTTCCAAGGTTTCAGGGTTCCACGGTCGCAGGGTTCCAAGGTTCCAGGGTTTCAGGGTTCCAGGGTTCCGGGGTTCCAGGGTTCTGGGGTTCCAAGGTTTCAGGGTTCCAGGCTTCCAGGGTTCCAGGGTTCCAGGGTTCCAGGGTTCCAGGGTTTCAGGGTTCCAGGATCCCAGCAGGGTTCCAGCAGGGTTCCAGGTGTGCAGGGTTGCAGGGTTCCAAGGTTCCAGGGTTCCAAGGTTGCAGGGTTCCAAGGTTTCAGGGTTCCACGGTCGCAGGGTTCCAAGGTTCCAGGGTTTCAGGGTTCCAGGGTTCCGGGGTTCCAGGGTTCCAGGGTTCCAGGGTTCCGGGTTCCAAGGTTTCAGGGTTCCAGGGTTCCAGGGATCAGGGTTCCAGGTTCCAGGGTACCAGGGTCCCACGGTTTCAGGGTTCCAAGGTTTCCAGGGTTCCAAGGGTTCCAAGGGTTCCAACGGTTCCAACGGTTCCAGGGTTTCAGGGTCCCAGCAGGGTGCCAGCAGGGTGCCAGGTGTGCAGGGTTGCAGGGTTGCAGGGTTCCAAGGTTCCAGGGTTCCAAGGTTGCAGGGTTCCAGAATCCTTGAGGGTTCCAGGGTGCCAAGGTTCCAAGGTTTCAGGGTTCCACGGTCGCAGGGTTCCAAGGTTCCAGGGTTTCAGGGTTCCAGGGTTCCGGGGTTCCAGGGTTCCAGGGTTCCGGGCTTCCAAGGTTTCAGGGTTCCAGGGTTCCAAGGTTCCAGATTTTCCAGATTTTCCAGGATTCCAGGATTCCAGATTTTCCAGGATTCCAAGGTTCCAGGGTTCCAGGGTTCCAGGGTTCCAGGGTTCCAGGGTTCCAAGGTTCCAGGGTTCCAGGGTTCCAGGGTTCCACCGGATTTTGAAGGCTGCAAGTCCCCGCGAGCCAGCCCCAGCCCTAGAGATTGAAACCCAACAGGCCCTGCTGTTGGGAATAACATCCATAAACATCTGATGTCGGTCGACACTTGACATGTTGTTTGGCCCCATGAGGACGTGCATATCTCGGTTCCGTTTCTGCTTCCATCTTTCCTGAGTTTGACACCATGCTGTCTCATGTCCGTATCCTTCACTGAACGCCATGTGATCTTCTTTTGGCAATGTTGCTGGTGTTGTCTCCCCATCAGGAGGGGTTACCTCGGACTTCCTCTGAGCATATCCCCTGGTGGCGATCTGTGTCTCTCTGTGTCTCTCATCATCATCATCATCATCATCATCATATTGCGGAACTGGAAATTCCGGTCTTCGATTGCTAGATGGAGCCTTAGCCTGTGGTCCACCGGTT
This sequence comes from Cladocopium goreaui, assembly GCA_947184155.2. Lineage (NCBI taxonomy): Eukaryota > Dinophyceae > Suessiales > Symbiodiniaceae > Cladocopium > Cladocopium goreaui. The sequence goes on along the minus strand of CAMXCT020000135.1, from coordinate 121,032 downwards.
AAACCTCGACGTGGTGAAGAAACAGTGCGATCTTCGAGACTCTATTGCCTTTTATCCGCCGGCACAAATTCAAAAAATAGTCGGGAATCTTTCAGGGTGTCACTTAACAGAAATACATCGTCTCTGAAATCAAGATGACTGCAAACTGTAGGCAACCATGACCTGAGGTAAGGCTTGTTCCAACAATGATTTCAATGGAGGATGAGCATCCACTTCTTTAAGAACACCTTGGCGAACAGTATCAATCAGACGCTGAAGATTAGCAGGCCTTTTGGTCAAACAACCAGCTAAACACCATTGAGTTCTGATATGCGACAAGTCAGCAATGGATCCGAAGCATCTGAATCATATGAATGGTTTCATGTTGTTCGGGAACATGAGAAGTACTGGCAGTAGTCACAAGATTGTTTGCATCTGTCCTCATGCGAATCTCACTTGAAAATCCAGTGATGTCCTTGATGAGTCGTCTCAACATTTGACAAGTTCCGTAACACTTCATCAATGCATACAACGCAGCAACAGTGGTGCTCAAAGTTGTTCGTTTGATTCTGGTTAATTAAGAAAAGAAAATAACCTCTGGTGTTTTTACTCTTTTCCTTCCTTGGTTCAGCCATGAAAATAACCATCGCGCGTTGTGAGGATTTGTCACTGTTGTTACTGTTGTCTCTGACTGGTGCATCAAACACGGCAACCAACCCAGGATCACCTTGAAGTGGCCAAAACGTAAGTTCCATCGGGTCACCTGGTCACCTACGATTTGCCTGCAAGGTTTGTTCAACGCCTTGCCATCACCTATCGTGGGCGCAGCAGCAGCAGAAGCACAAGGTGAAAACGGATAACATGACTGCAATTAGGTTCTTGGCTGGTAACCAGTTGATTCCCCCGAGGGGTGACCTATAGGCAGTGTGGGGGTCCTTCTCACATTTGTCTTCGTCCTTCCAACCTTTGGGCATGACAACCTCAGTAAGCCCACTGATACAAAGGGACTGTTCAACGGTAGTGTGAGATGTCCTCTTGGTCTTCTCATCAATGATCCAATTCACACGTTGACCAGTGAACATCAAGTCATTCACATCTTCATGACCAATCTTGAATTGTGACTTCACAACCGTCTTGAACCTCTCCAGAAATTCGTGCGGTTCCAATAATGATCAAGTCATCAACATGAAGACAACACATGCCAATTGGTTTTTTCCCTTGGCATTATTGCCGCTGACAAAGTCCATGCAGTGTTCCAAGGGTCCTTCAACAATCTCAGGTGTCAATTGTGGTGTCGTGGCAAAGTATGCACGTTCTGAAGGTAAGAAACCTGAAACAAGAACTTCAGATTTTTCTTCTAAATTTGTGGAAACATTTTCCTTGTTCAAGTCATGATTCACCTCAAGCAACCACCACATTCCTTTTTTTCACAATGGAAGTCCTTAAATGGAACTTATTTCGATCTCAATGCCTTGGCACGATATGCAACTTGAGCATGGCCATTTTCAAAGGGATACCAACCAGACTTGTGTTCAATACATTCCAAAAATTTCAGCATGTTTTCATCAACAACGGGGCTCCATGCACAATTTTCAACCTTATTCTCCTTGAACTCTTTTCCCTGTTTCCTCTTTCTTTCTTTCTTTCTTTTTTTCTTTCTTTCTTTCTTTCTTTCTCCCGTCCGAGCCGCCTCGATCCTACAAGGGTTGGGGGGGGTTCATGGGTCACACGCTGCTGCAAAACTATACGTACACTTGTTCGAAGAATGGCCATTCTGGCCGAATCCGTGCAGCTGTGGCCCATGACATCCGAAAATAGTTCATCGCATATTTTTCTACATTGTCATCCCGTCGTTTGGATGGACGACCTTGCCTACGCTTGGGTTCAGTGGAAAAATGTTGCTGCCACTCATTGGTTGGAGTCCACGTGCTTGTTGCTGCAGTCCAAGAATTTTGTTGATCGAAAATTTTTGTTGCGACACGAAACTGCTTGCTGAATATCTGCCAGGACCATGGTTTGCATTCGCAAATAATCATTGCAAAAGCGATTCTCCTATTCATCCGGGACATGGTATCGAACCAATCTTCACCGTCATGTCGTATCCAACCAACAATCAATCGAAGCATTTTCCGTTGTAGTTTGTCCACGGTGTGATAGTCAGATTTTGTCAAAGGCAGGGTAGCCAAGCCAAATAGGATTGTGGGAAAGACAACGGCATCAAACTGTCGCAAACGCAATTTCAAAGCAATGTGTTTGTTTGTGAGAATACATTTGTATTTGTGAAAAGTCAACCAGCCAATTTGGATTCTGTGTTGCAGTTCAACCAGGCCGCCACGCTTCAAATGTCCGGAGATGGTACGGCCAAGATATTTGTGTTTCTCCTCGCCCCACAACACGGCCAACAAATCACCGCAACCATCGATGTATAATGGATGTTGCAAATACGAAGTCGTGAACAATTTAGGTTTCGAGGTATTCAGTTGCAAACCCACGCGGCTGAGTTCCACAACCAGTAATTCCAACATCTCCACCAGTTCTTTCCACGACTTCGCAAATAACAAAAAATCGTCCGCGTACCGGATATTTGTGACTCTGTCATCAGCACCGACGCGTAGACCGTGTGATTTCCAAGATTGTTTCCAATTTCGCATGGCATGTTCCAGTCCAGAATTGAACAACATAGGGCTCAAAACATCACCTTGTTTCACTCCACGTGCGATGTCGAAAACAAAATTGCTGCCGCGAACAATTCCGGATTGTCCAGTGTACAGCCGACGCAACACTTGAAAGGTACGTGTCTGGAACTCCTCTTGAAACAAAGAATCATGGTCTATGCGGTCGGAAGTTTTCTGTAGATCAAGGCTGGCAAACCAGATGTCAGACTCCCAGGCCAAACATTTGCCACAAACGTTTTCTAAAACCACCATCGCGTCATCAATCCCAAGACCACGTCGAAAACCAAGTTGGTCTGTTGGCTGCTCGTGTTCCAAGAAAGGTGCCAAACGATTCAATAACAACAGCAAAAATCTTGTAGGTAATTTTCAATTCTGCTATTGGTCGCCAATTACTTGGTTTCGAGGAATCCCCCGTTTTTGGCAACATTGTGAAAGCACTGCGGTACCAAGCTGAGTCGAATGAATTGTTCATGATCATCGTGTTGAAGATATCCAGTAGGCATTGCAGTAAATCTTCTCCGGCATAAATGAACATCTCGGCCACAATGCTGTCTACATCGGCACACCGTCCAAATTTCAGTGATGAGACCACCGTTTTCAATTCAGGGAGGGAAAAAATTGGAATAGTTTCCGTGGATTCGCCTGCTGAACCGTCCAGTCCGGCTCCATGATCAGAAGAAAAAATGTTCCCCAACCAATGTGCGAATTCCTGTTGTGTCGGTGCCTTGTCATCAAGACTGCCATTCACCTGTGTCCAATTCAGACTGTGCCCATGAAGCTGGTTTAAGTCCCTGAATTCTGTCAAAATTTGTTCAGTGCGTTGATTCCGTTTCCGTCGCAAAAATTGGCGAGTTTTCTTCTGCAATTTTTTTTGAAATTGGTTTCCTTTCCTCGTTTGTGCTTGTAATTTTCCGTTGTTGCACTATCACCTTCTCCAAGTCACAAAGTTTCGTCGGGTTTCTACTGCGCAGCTCGGCAGTCAAGACCTGATTGTACAATGATGGACTGCCATCATTTGATTCCAATGGTTTCCACCGTTTCTTTGTTTGTTTTCGGTGTCTTTTGCCCCTCACCCTTGCCGCTAACGTGAACCCAGCGTAGACTGCACGATGGTCGGAGCCTAAATCCAAATCATTTCTTGCATGACCGTCGAAACAGCACAGGTGAGATGAATACAGACTAAAGTCGATCCTCCTCTTGATGCCAGCTGAGCTTCGAAAAGTCCAAGTATCATCCGCATTTTGCATTTCGGACTGTCCGTTTGCAATTTCAAAAACGAAACTGTGAAGCAAGTCTTCGCGCATTTGTCCACGCAGTCCAACACATAGCTGCGTGTTGAAATCCCCGCCAACAATGGCACCAACACAATGTTGTTTCAGGCCCCGGAGACCGTAAAATAACTGATCGTAAAAGGTTTGCAACTCGTCCTGTGAATATCCCATGTGTGGGGCGTAGCCAGCAACAAGACGGACCACACCGCCAGAACATTGCAAATCGATGGACATGAGCCGGTCCGAAATACGTTGAACATTTGAAAATGAGTTCCGGTGACGTTGATGTAATAGAATCGCAACACCTGAAAAATTGGTAACAGTAGTCGATCCCAAAAGCATATGTCCACCTGGCAGGATGCGTTTGCCAATTGCAGTCCTGGTCTCCGAAAACAAGAGCGCATCCCATTCCAAAGTTTCCAGTTCACCCAGGAGTTCGGCCAATTTGATGTCAGTTTGTAAACGGGCATTCTTTGCAAAAACATGAAAATTGTTCGCCGTCTTACCTTCTAAAGAGTGCGGCTTTGGTGAGACTCCTGGTCGAGCTCAAGCCAGAAGGGTCTAGCCATTGGCCATCGGCCCTCAAGGGGCCCGCGACCATGTGCTGGTAGTACTGGGGTGGACCAAGCCCCCAGCATCCCCCAGCACATGGCCCCAATCTCAGCCCGCCCATGACTGATGTCGCGCCTAGGAGCTTGGATTGCATGTGGAGCACCAGACCCTTTTCCGTGATGGTCCGTGCAGTCGGGCACGCCAAACTCCCCGCCCTGGCCATGCGCACTGAGCATGCACAGCATTTGAAGCCTTGTCCGTGATGCTCCCGGGCATCCCCGGAGAGAAACATCCCTACACTAGGGAAAGGAATTATGATTTTTTTTTCAACCAAAACCTTGCTGGTAAGCACCCATCTGCCAGTGACGGGGCTATCAATCTTATGACGTCTCTCGTCACGGAAGTTCATGGCAGTAAAATCAAGAAAGCTTTTGAATTCTTCCAGATTGGCTCGTTTGATCTCCTTAGTTTTTTTTTCAAGACTTCTTGGGTGATAACTGGCCGGCTCGAAGTGCATCAAGATCTCCAACTAAGACAGAAAACCTTTTTGTTTCCTTTCTGTTCAGGTGTGCCACTGCATCGCGTTGGTTTTGTCCTCCTCGACGAGTGACGAGTGCGTCGGTTTTCTTCTTTTTCTGCACAAGTGGCTGTCAAAACATCCGCACGTGCTGGTTCAGTCTCGGCGGCTGCTGTTGCTGCTGCTGCTGCTGTTCGGGCTGCTGTTCCTGCTGTTGTTTCTGCTTCTGTTGCAGCTACTGTTGCTCCTGCGGCTACTGCTGTTTCTACTCCTGCAGGCCTCCAAAACGTATTTCTCGTCCCTGTTGCGCCACCATCCACCTTTTCCCTATCAAGATAAAAGCGGGTTAATCAACTCGTTGTTGAGGACACAAATCACTTCGAAAGTGTAAATTTGCATAAATACTTCGCAATGTACATACGAACATCACATGTACATGTGTGGGGTGTGAACAGAGATGCTACAGCGGCAAAAAAAACAAATACATTACATTCAATATTTTGCCGGGCATTGCACGTTGCACTATATACATGAAAACACATTACAAGAGACTATATTGCTACGTTCTGTTACGCTATAATCATTTGATGCCCCCATGCCCCCACTCCAAACCCACCGCAACATTGTCGATAACGCCGACGGCAAACTGGGCAGCCTGAGGGTATGTATGTATGTATGTATATATATATATAAGGCCATTTCATTACATTCAGGGGTTATTACGTTACATTCAGGGGTTAGACAATTGCAATTGGTTCTCAGTGTCACGTTGTCTTGGACACTGGGCAAGCAACTGTGGCATCGGTTTTGCATGCTGCAACACAATGTGCAGCAAACACCAGCAGTAAAGTTCATGTTTTTATCTTGCTTTTGATGTTGTGAACATGCGCCCCGCTGCGCTCCCTTCGGTTCAGAGCACCACACCACCATTTTAGCAATTCAGGTCCACACTTTCACTGATAAATGATGTGGGAATGTGTGAGCACGAAAAGAGTATGCCTCAAAAAGACTATGTTTGAGCACATTTCTTTTGACAACATATCTTATACAACCGATGGTGTTTGATGCCATCATGCTTTGAAAGTTCCATCACTCAGTGACTTCACCTGGCATGGCCACTCCATGATTTTTCAGAGGATGAAGGCCACTGAAGAGAGCAAAGAAAATCATCTTCAATAACAATCTTGTACCTGATTGTACCTCTAATCGAAAAAATGTTTGCACGCACTGTAGGTAGCAAAAAGAACACTCAGAAAGCAGGGCTCACAAAGTAAATCTTCAGACAATACATCTCTACCAAATCTGAATTCTCCCCTTTGGTTGTGAAATCTAAAAACGTCTGCAAAACAGTTGCGCGCAAAAGATTTGCACAGATTGCGCGCAGACAAAGATGCAATGCGCATTGCGTAATATACTGCCGTTGCCGGCGCAGGTGTCGGCGCCGTCGCTGGCGCCGTCGCTGGCGCCGGTCTAGGATATTACGCAGGGATATTACGCGAGGCTATTGCGCGAGAATATTACGCAAGAAAGATATTGCGCAAAGTATTCCGCAGAGATATTGCGCGAGCATGCTTGCTCAAAGAAATTAATTACCCATATTGCGCAATGATATACTGTAATGCAAGACATTGGGCGATAAATTTAGGCACCAACAGTAGTGGATCAGTTTGGATGCTAACGACAGTTCTCTTGTAGAGTGTAGTGCCTTGTAGCCACATGTAGCCACATTGAAATGAAAGCCAGTGAGCTTTTGAACACTCTGTCACCCCAGTGGTCCTGTACCCATCGAAATCATGTGCCCAGACCAGTACGAACTGATAATTGAAAAACAAAGTTTGCAAGAAGCAAGGTTCCAAGTTCCGAGGTGGTATGTTACAGAGGAACCTGTAGATACATCGTTGGCATTGGGCGCTGCTGACCTCAGGGTTCTTTCATACGAAGTGTGATCAACATATCATTTAATCAATCAAGTTCAGTTTCGTGGCCGTGCTGCAATGGTAGTGCGTGCAAAAGCCAGGCTAGATCAGGCAACCATTTTTTCCCCACAGGCCACCCCAGCTGTAGGATCTAAGCTCGACCCTTCATCTCCTTCAACATTCGACACACAGTTCGAAGTTGGTTCTCCAAGAAGATGATTTTTTTGGCCATAACCAGAGTTAAGGCATCGTGCATCAGCAATGACACAGTGGTGGGCACGAAAAAGAATGATATTGCAACCAAATTGGTAAGGTTTCGAGCTTAAGAGCCATTCCAGCAAATTTCCACGCCTAGGGGCTCTGCTCGTAGTTCTTGTGGGTAAGTTTCTCCTCTGATGAAAGATGTTTGATTTCTGTCGCTTGCTCTGCTGTTCCTGTCGTTGAAGACGTCACCAAGCGCGATGTGGCTGTCATGATCATGCTCCATCACCACGCAGTGAATCCTGACACAGGTCGCCAGCCACCTGTGCGAGAGACAGGCAAGGCATCTGGAAATGTTGGAGTTAAAGGGGGTGATGGCTTGGGCTAAGCCCAAAGGACGATGGTTTCACCCGGACCCTCACCCCCTGTGATGTGTCTGTCAACAAAATATCCTGGCAGAATGTCTGCAGGACTTTCTGGCAGAATATCTGCGCGATAATCTGGGGAATGTTTGTGTGATATTCTGGCAGAATATCTGGCTGTGATATTGGGGCATAATATCGCTGATATTCTGGTATATATGACCTGGCAGGCTACATTGTGACCGACTGACTTTTAAACAGTTTTGCTTTAAAGCGCTGTGAACGTCTTGCGGGACATTCTGCTGTCACCCCCTGGCTGCTCACAAATAGAAATTTCAAAGGACGATGTTCCCACCCGGACCATCACCCCCTGGAGCCCGAAAACCATGCGTAAGACTTGCCCAAAATATCCCAGGATCTGATGTTGACTACAAATTGCTGTGTGCTATTCCTGCGGGCTATGGGGATACCAGGTTTTGGAGGTTGCATGATTGTAAAACACCTCGCTGTCGTAAAACACCTCCTGTCAGGGGACGACATTCTGACCCGGACCATCACCCTTTGAAACTTTGTTGTTCGGGCCCCAAATGGACGATGTCAGATTATCTTGGCCGCCCATTTGAGAATCTGCACTGGGTCCTAGACACGTATTGACGTATTATTTATATCAACCTGCGATATCCTGCGATCACAATAAAGTCTGCCAGGTCATATATACCAGAATATCAGCGATATTATGCCCCAATATCACAGCCAGATATTCTGCCAGAATATCACACAAACATTCTGCCAGAATATCGCGCAGATATTCTGCCAGAAAGTCCTGCAGACATTCTGCCAGGATATTTTGTTGACAGACACATCACAGGGGGTGAGGGTCCGGGTGAAACCATCGTCCTTTGGGCTTAGCCCAAGCCATCACCCCCTTTAACTCCAACATTTCCAGATGCCTTGCCTGTCTCTCGCACAGGTGGCTGGCGACCTGTGTCAGGATTCACTGCGTGGTGATGGAGCATGATCATGACAGCCACATCGCGCTTGGTGACGTCTTCAACGACAGGAACAGCAGAGCAAGCGACAGAAATCAAACATCTTTCATCAGAGGAGAAACTTACCCACAAGAACCACGAGCAGAGCCCCTAGGCGTGGAAATTTGCTGGAATGGCTCTTAAGCTCGAAACGTTGCCAATGTGGTGGCAATATCATTCTTTTTCGTGCCCACCACTGTGTCATTGCTGAGGCATGATGCCTTAACTCTGGTTAAGGCCAAAAAAAATCTTCTTGGAGAACCAACTTCGAACTGTGTGTCGAATGTTGAAGGAGATGAAGGGTCGCGCTTAGATCCTACAGCTGGGGTGGCCTGTGGGGAAAAAATGGTTGCCTGATCTAGCCTGTCTTTTGCATGCACTACCATTGCAGCACGGCCACGAAACTGAACTTGATTGATTAAATGATATGTTGATCACACTTCGTATGAAAGAACCCTGAGGTCAGCAGCGCCCAATGCCAACGATGTATCTACAGGTTCCTCTGTATCATACCACCTCGGAACTTGGAACCTTGCTTCTTGCAAACTTTGTTTTTCAATTATCAGTTCGTACTGGTCTGGGCGCATGATTTCGATGGGTACAGGATCGCTGGGGTGACAGAGTGTTCAAAAGCTCACTGGTTTTCATTTCAATGTGGCTACATGTGGCTACAAGGCTCTACACTCCACAAGAGAACTGTCGTTAGCATCCAAACTGATCCACTACTGTTGGTGCCTAAATTTATCGCCCAATGTCTTGCATTACAGTATATCATTGCGCAATATGGGTAATTAATTTCTTTGAGCAAACATGCTCGCGCAATATCTCTGCGGAATACTTTGCGCAATATCTTTCTTGCGGAATATTCTCGCGCAATAGCCTCGCGTAATATCCCTGCGTAATATCCTAGACCGGCGCCAGCGACGGCGCCAGCGACGGCGCCGACACCTGCGTCGCCGCCAGCGACGGCGCCGACACCTGCGTCGGCGACGGCGACGGCGCCGACGCCTGCGCCGGCAACGGCAGTATATTACGCAATGCGCATTGCATCTTTGTCTGCGCGCCATCTGTGCAAATCTTTTGCGCGCAACTGTTTTGCAGACCTTTTTAGACTTTACAACCAAAGGGAAGAATTCAGATTTGGTAGAGATGTATTGTCTGAAGATTTACTTTGTGAGCCCTGCTTTCTGAGTGTTCTTTTTGCTACCTACAGTGCGTGCAAACATCTTTATGATTGGAGGTACAATCAGGTACAAAATTGCTCTTGAAGATAATTTTTTTTGCTCTCTTCAGTGGCCTTCATGCTCTGGGATAATCATTGATTGGCCATGCCAGGTGAAGTCACTGAGTGATGGAACTTTCAAAGCATGATGGCATCAAACACCATCGGTTATATAAGATATGTTGTCAAAAGAAATGTGCTCAAACAGAGTCTTTTTGAGGCATACTCTTTTCGTGCTCACACATTCCCACATCATTTATCAGTGAAAGTGTGGACCTGAATTGCTAAAATGGTGGTGTGGTGCTCTGAACCGAAGGGAGCGCAGCGGGGCGCATGTTCACAACATCAAAAGCAAGATAAAAACATGAACTTTACTGCTGGTGTTTGCTGCACATTGTGTTGAAGCATGCAAAACCGATGCCACAGTTGCTTGCCCAGTGTCCAAGACAACGTGACACTGAGAACCAATTGCAAGTGTCTAACCCCTGAATGTATTGTAATAACCCCTGAATGTAATGAAATGGCCTTATATCCGCCGACCCCGCACCGGCTTCTGTGCAGCCTCCCATTTTTTTCCTTGGTCGGTGGCAGGGGCGGCAGCCCTTAACGGATATGTATATAAAATATATGTATATAAAACTGTATGATGAAGTCGCTTATATGATGTGGCCAAGCGGCTAAGCTCACCATTGACTGTGACTCGCGCACGTACGCTTGCAGACTGTTACAATGCAATGCTGTTTCGCCGCTGCGCAGCTACATGACACATGCGCGAAACGATTGTCCATACCTGGCGCGTTTCCATTGTTTCGATCGCACTTCCGCACGCTTTGGAATTGTTTCTATGGTCTACTGCGCTTGCAACCGCGTGGCTGACAGGATGATGTAACAGCGGAAAACAACCATGCCGTAGTTTGCGAACTGCCATGGGCTCCCACTCTTACATCTCGTACACTGATTCTCTCGTGCAACGTGCTGTTTCACATCCCCATTTTTTGACATGATGTGGTGGGCATGCAGACATGCGACAACCACACAATCCCGCAAGTCCATTCTTGCGTGGCTGTGATCCGCCCTTTCGTTTAACAAGCATTTGATATGATGTAGTTGGCATGAAGCAATGACAGCCAAGCACGCCCATTCAATGCTGCTCGCGCACTTCCAATGTTAGCGCGTTCCACTGTGACCCACCGTGCCTTTTACATCCATGTGCAACACGTGCTGTGGTTGACATGATGATTTAACCAGTCAACCTGGCCTTCTTTCATCATTGCGCGGGCCATCCACTGGCCTGCCGGCGTGTTTTGGGGATGTTCTTGATACATTTTGTGTTGGCTTTAGTTTCACCTATATTTGTTCTTACGGATGTTTGCTTTCGCCGCCCTACTACTCCCAGTCCCTCCCACGTATACACTATAGTCTGGCATGGTGTAATATAGCGTAGTATAGTGTAGCGTAGTCTCGTTTATATAGTCTATTCTAGCACGGTCTAGTTTGGTAAAATCTCGCACGGTCTGGTAAAGTCTCGTGTGGTCTCGTGTCGTCTCGTCGCTTGTTTCAGTTCCCACAGCACTGACCTTATTTACATCAACATCGTTTCGGCGGTCATCGTCATCATCATCACCATCATCACCATCATCATCATCAGGCACGCCCTTGGCGGCATTGTTCCACTTTTCTCTCCGCGTTTTACAGCCCGCTCTCGCCATTGCGATGCGATTTTTTCCACGTTTTCATCACGGTTTCCTGCCCGTTCCAGACAACAGTACGTTCTAACTTGCTGCTATGGTGCCCTACACTTTCCATACTGCTGCTCTTCCTCTGCACTCACGGCATTCTCCGCGCGCACTCTCACAGCCATGCCGCTTGCATCTACCAACTTGGTTCTTTTCTGTTTAACTTCCAAAGTCTTACACACGCCAATTTCTACATAAACGAACTTTTACACCAGCCAGTCTTTACACAAACACTTTTTACACCAAACAATCTTTGCAGAAACCCACTTTTACACCAACAAGTTTTTACACGAACCCGCTTTGCTCGCTTTTCCACAGACCACCTTTTACACCAACCAGCTCTTACACAAACGAACTTTTACACGCACCAGGTTCTACGCTAACCAACTGTTCGACCAACCAGTTTTTACACAAACCACGTTTTGCACCAACCAATTTTTACAAACCAGTTTTTACACAAATCAGTTTTTACACAAACCAACTTTTACACAAACCAACTTTTGACAAACCACCTTTTACGCAAACCACCGTCTACACTGTGACATGGATGAGTAAGCATGTGGTGCACCATTCGCTGCTGCTGCATGTTGCTACGCCAATCACCGGCACATGCAGGCGAAACACTCACCTGTTTGAGCGCACTGGTTGGCAAAACCAATTCGCAAATTAAGAAGTTCGTTCAAACATCGTCACCAATTTGCAACCAGCAATCATTTCCGCAAACCAATGTTTGCCCCTGGTTCAGTTGATGGTACTGCAACGGGTAAATTTACTGGACCAGTTTTGACGAGGATAACCAAGCACGCGACGACCTGGAGGAACCCATGCAATCACACGACAGGTCCAGCGATCATTCAAAAGATTCGTCACATTTTGAGATAGATGGCTGACTGGCTGACTAGTTTAAACAAAATTGCTACATGTGAGCGCATAGCTAGAAGCGGCTGTCCCTCACCATGGTTCACCTTTGCACCAAAAACACTGCTGTTTTTCTCTGGTGCAAGAAAAGTAGAACGACACATCCAAATCGCATGGACTCCTTTCTTTGTTCTAAAATGAAATATGTCAGTGCATCACGTTTATCTGAACGTGTCCTTGTTGTATTGGGGTCGATGGGTTTGTCAACTTTTAACCTCGTTTAAAAACTTTTTTCTACGCTCCTTATGCCAAGCCTTTTTTGGTTCTGTTCAGGCGTGCTCTCGTTCCCTCCTCCTTCTGTCATTTTTGTCTCTCACAAAGCCCAGCACACATCTGATCACCCATATAATTGCTTCTAGAATATACCCCAAAACATTGACCTGGTGGTTGGGGTTGCAAATTTTGTAGACACATTTCTAGAAAACACCAAAACGACCTCTACAAAACCAAAAAACATAGCATTTGAACAGGAAACTTGGAAACTTTCAAGCCTACAAAATCCAAACACCCAACCCCACTTTTGCTGGGACCAGGGGCAGCCGGCGCTTCTACAAAATCCAAATCATAGAAATCCACCGCTTTATATAGGCACTAAAAACTTGGTTCAAATACACCCTCAAAAATCATCCCAAAAACATCCCAGAAACAATTGGATTTGTAGAGAAACCTTTGTTTGGGGTCTAAAAATCAACAAAAATCACTGTTAAATTTTGTAGAGGCCCGTTTTCGAATTCTTTGCCGTGGCTTCAACTTTTCTGCCGCTTCGTTGTCGCACTTTGTTTCTGGTCTTGTTTTTGACATTTCCAGCATGCCCATGAATATTGGTGAATCTATATAGGTCAAACCACTTTCAGGACCTATCTATCTATGTATCTACCTATCTACCTATCTACCTTTCTACCTATCTACCTATCTACCTATCTACCTATCTATCTATCTGTCTATCTATCGGTCTATCCATCTATCTATCTATCCATCCAAATATATATATATATACAAGTTAATACAAAGACAGATAGACAGACAGACAGACAGACAGATTGGATGTCTTTTGGACGTCTTCTGAATGTCTTTTGGATGTCTTTTGGATGTTTTAAAATTTTAGATGGTCACAAATAAGTGCCAAGAAATTGCTTTGTTGGCAGTTATTATTTTCAGAAAATCAGCTAAATATACATATATAATCATATATACATTGAAAGAAAACATTCTTAATCTTTTTTATTAACCCTGAATATACTCTTAAACCATTCTCAAATAAGCATATTTATAATGTTTTATAGATTGTTTTATAATCTAAATCATTTCTCATTTCAGGTGGTGGGAGGGGACTCACAACGGGAGATACAACGGCTCCAGGACTTCGACCGGGCAACGGGAGGACCTCCGAGCGCCAAAGCTTCACCGGGGAAGGCTACAACGGAGACATACAACGGAAGGGAAACAACTCTAGAACGATCCTGGCAGAGAATGGTGACAGTAAACTTTCTTGGCCAAAATAGTGAAAATTACAATACAAGCGACAGTTGCACCTTTGAAATGTCGTGCACATGAAACGTCAGAACGAAAAACACCAAGTCTAAAACAAACAAAGAATGCATCCACGACAGGGTCCAATGCTACTTTCTACCCTCAGGCCCTGCGAGTGCTGCCTGCTACCATATTAAGGGTGGGGCAGAAATTCTCTTCTCCGACTGAAAGGCAAAACACAATGGACGATTGTCATTGTCAAGGGAGCTGAACCTTTGGGTTGCTCCCACCCTGATTGTTGCCCTTTTCTTACCCTTTTGCACCTTTCTCACTTTTCTGAATCTTTAGAAACCGCGTGTTGTTTGCAGGCGGTGCTATATGAACTTTGTGAGCAGACAGAGGTGTCAAATACTGCAAAATCTCATTTGAGTCCTTCAGCTTCTCAAACGTCTTGTCCAAGGGTTTTTTGTTCTCCGGAGGGCTCACCAACTCACCCATGGTCAAGTGGGAAGCTATAATGAAAAGTTGCCTATCACGTCCAGAATTGGCTGCAAGGAAATTTTCAAGAAGCCCTTTGATCCGTTTTGGATGCTGCCCTTCTTTTTATTGTGCTCATTGTACTCTTTTGAGATCCTCCCACACGCGCGGGATCGAAGAAGTAACAGATTTCCCCCTAAAAAGATAACGCAACGCACGGCCAAAGCACATCAACCCAAACAAAGACCTCAACGAATGCGGCCAACAACAGTCGCCGATCTAGTTTTCGCTTTCGTCGTCGTGCATGGTTTCTGCCCCTTTCGTTGAACGAGTTGCCGTCACCAGAATTGCAGAGCGACTCTTCTAGGCGGATTGCTGTTTGCACAGCATTGGGTCACCGGGTCAAGCTGGTCTCTAAGCAGGCAAATGCAATGGTGGCCGTTTCCACAGAGTTCCATGACGGTACAGTGGTGATTGCTTGCAGCCGATTTATCGATGTCGCAGCGATTTTTGTCATTGGCTGTAGCACTTAAACACCAAACAGGATTTTGAGAGCAAATTCTGTCTCAAGCTGTAAAGCTCTTTTATGCCTCGAAAACAAGCTGACAGCCAACAAGAACATTTCGGACTCTATGATTTCATGGCGTCGTAGTCGTAGTCCTAGTCCTATATAGTCCTAGTCGTAATCGTAGTAGTCGTAGTAGTCGTAGTAGTCGTAGTATAGTCGTAGTATAGTCGTAGTATAGTCGTAGTATAGTCGTAGTACAGTCGTAGTATAGTCGTAGTATAGTCGTAGTATAGTCGTAGTATAGTCGTAGTATAGTCGTAGTATAGTCGTAGTATAGTCGTAGTATAGTCGTAGTATAGTCGTAGTATAGTCGTAGTATAGTCGTAGTATAGTCGTAGTATAGTCGTAGTATAGTCGTCGTATAGTCGTCGTATAGTCGTCGTAGTCGTAGTCGTAGTGGTAGTGGTGGTAGTAGTAGTGGTAGAGGAAGTAGTAGTGGTGGTGGTGGTAGTAGTAGTAGTAGTGGTAGTAGTAATAGTGGTAGTGGTAGTGGTAGTGGTAGTGGTAGTGGTAGTGGTAGTGGTAGTGGTAGTGGTAGTGGTAGTGGTGGTAGTAGTAGTAGTAGTAGCGGTAGTAGTAGTAGTAGTAGTCGTCGTAGTCGTAGTAGTCGTAGTAGTCGTAGTAGTCGTAGTCGTAGTCGTAGTGTGCTTGAGACATCGTCATCAATGAAACTGCGATGGAAAGTACCCACTTTTGCTCAGGTGTGTTTGTAGTGTCAATGCGCAGAATGGAAGCGATTCCTCCGCTTTTCATTGGATTTTCAAGATTTCTAAGCCCAATTGGTTCTACCCTTGTTGTATTCAGAAAGCCATCCCTCCCAGGTTTATTTTGAACGTCACTAGCCAGCTACACACCAAAATGAAAACGTTCAAGATCTTTAGAGCATTCGGTTGTTGCTTTCTCAAAGCATATCATTGCTCGCGAATTTGTGGTTGTTCTGGTGTTCTATGTTGTCTGAATATCACCTGACACGCCGACAGTTCGCTGCTTGATGTCTGGTCAGTTTGCAGTTAGTTGCGTGTTTGCTTTCTCGGTGGCCTTTGTAGATCGCACATTACACTTACTTTCAGGACCGCTTCAAACAGCTTTGTGCGTATGCATCTCGCTTAAAGGCTTGGGACTGCTTTTGGATTGCCTTTGCTGATGTGAAGCTGTGAAAAGACCAGACGTGTCGCCACTGACATGCTTCGCAACTGCCAGGACCCGTCCTAGTGTCCAAGTATGTCCAACCTGGTGTCAGTTGGAACCGCTGAGATTGACAAGTTTTGGGCCATGCAACTGGAACTTTTCGTGATAAAGTATCTTTTCGCTTCACCTTGTGTGTGTGTGCAAACCATGTCGCACCATTTTCACCACTGTGAACAACCTGGACGGTCATTGCAACGCCTCGCAAATCACGCGCTGGTCCTTTTGCTCCTGAAGTGTGAAAAGAGCCATCAGACCATTTTATTTGCATGCTGCTGATGCTTCCTGGGTTCTTCTTTAATCAAGCTTCAAATCTTCAGGCCATGATTTCCTATCAAAAAAAGAGTCCTTAGCCCTTAGCGTTTTTATTTTCCACCCATTCACATCACTATCCCTCAGTCATGTCCTTGTCTCTCAGTGTGAGTGCATTCAGAAGGGTGGCCAGGTCCTAAGTCGAAGTCGGCCAGTGTGAAAATATGTAAAAATTGGGAAGTTGCAAAAGTCACATGGTCCACTTGCAGTTGTGGTGCACTCGCACTTTCCAGGCGACATTCTACCGCGCCTGAGCACAACAAATGCACACACTTCGATCTTTGGCAGTGTCGATCCTATGGAACCAAAGCTCTGCGAGCCTGTGTTAAACTGTGTTACCTCATGCAAGAAAATTCACCCGACTCAACTCACCCAGCTTTCTCTAATGACTTCCAGTTCCAGATCTGCTCAATGACCATCGTTGCGTCCTGCCTGCTAGAACCATGTCCCACACGCCATACCATAAAGGGCTGCGAACGTGGCGGTTTAGCTCTCTAAATTTCACGAAACCATCACCTGTTCTTACATTCTGCTCTCGCCTTTCAAGATCTTGTTTCCACCAGCGAAAGGCCATGGAACAACCCATCAAAACAAACTGCACCGTTCTCCAACAACACCTCAACACATCATGTATGTACGCAAATGAGCAATGCAAAACACGTCCCCTTGTTTTCTCACTCATGAAAATGCTGTGCATTGGCTGACGGCAAGCACAAGAAAGTGACTGGGATGTGACTCTGCGACTTCGTAAATCCGTGTGCCATGGCTCCCCATTCCATGCCTTCCATGCCTTCCGTGAACCGTGGAGCACTTCTTTTCTGCCACCACATGAGTCGAACAAGCTCAACTCGTATCGAATCGTATGGAATGGAAGATCTCAATTTCGCACGGTCCTGGGAGGTCCCAGTGACTTCCAGCCCCCACACAGGGGAAGTTGAAAGCATCCAGCACTTGACTTCAAAAGGAGTCAAAATAAATACAAACGGCTATAATTTTTTTATATGTTGTAGGGATTATGGAATATGGTGCCCTAGTTGGACGAGAAGGACACATATCCACGGAAAAGAGTGGAAAAGTTTTGGTTGCACAATGTTGCAAATATCTGTGTCATGGCCGGAATGGCCGGTTGCACAGCTTCGATGCAGCCGCTGGTCTGCCAAAGACCTTTTCTTGCGCTCTTGGAGCGCCTGTGCTCCCATTCAAAATCCAAATTCTTCCCTCATTGGAAAACTTGCAAAGCTTTACACCTTTACTACAGTCTTTGCATGTATTTGCATTGTGTCGAATTGTTCAGGTCGCAGTCATGGAAAGCAAATGCCGCCAGCTGCAACAAAGCCAGCCATGTTGTCCTCCACAAGTTTGTCAACAGCGGCTCCATACTGCAGCTCATGGAAATGGATGTGAATCAATCCGAAGGTGATGAACTGCATCTCCCAGCCCTATGACTTGCCCATATGGCAGTCCTGAGGGACAAGTGCCCCAATCGGAAGAATATCAAAGTGTGGACTGTGCGAGTACAGGTGGGCCTCATGTGAGCAACACGAGCAGCTACGGATTCACAAATCAGACGGTCAGGAGGCCTGCCATTCATTGTCAGAAAAGAGCTCTTGCGGCTTGCGCAAAGTCTTTTTGAACTCGCCATGCCTGGCAGTTCCCAAATCCAACATCTATGCAGAGGAAAGAAGATAAAATCAGCAACTTGGACTAGTGTGATCCTCCTCTAACAGCCTGTAAACCTTCTAATATCCTTCTCACAAAACTCGACAGGTTTGCGCATCCACGATGTCGGTCAGTGGCCCCCTCCCCACAGTTGTCCAATGAGGGGAATCTCCAGGCATCCTGCAGCGAAGAAATATCCTTTCCACGGAAAATTGCCAAATTACGATCAAACTATGATCATCAAATTCAAATAGATTTATATACAATAATCTATATACAATATTATACAATCATTCACATGGCACATAGCCCACAAATCGCACTCTCTGGGCTGCCTGTACTGCACAAATCGCCACTTCGGGCTGTGCGTGCCTTCACGAAATCTGACAGCTCAATCTCTCTGCAAAGCTTTACTTTGACGATGTTTGATGCCACTGTGCCTTCAATGTGAACGTCACCCTCAAAGGCGGTGCCAGGTTCATAGCCATCAATGGGCTTCCAATGGAACTCTGCCTCTTTCAATTGCAAAATCGCACATGGGGGCTATGAAAAGCCCACTGAGTTTTGACGGAGTTCAGAGACAAAAATATGCTTTTGTCTCAGAAATTAACAAAATGTCATCAGCCTACCAAAACCAGGCTCCGCTTATCTTATCACACGTTTACATGGACATGCTGAACTTGCTGAAACGTGGTAAAACTATGTAAAACTTAGTCATCTCAGTCCACTGCCTGCCCAAGAGGATACGCCAGGCCATCACCTCGTGCTTTCACGAAGGCCTCCTTGGCCGACCAAAAGCGGGAAAAAGCCTCACGGATCTCACAGATTTCACAGATCTCACAGTTGCAATTTGTGATACGAAGAAGCCAAATCTTTGCCCAAGTCTCAATGACAGAAAGAGCTGTACCGTAATCGGCACTCATGAAACCATCCCAATCATCGGCTACAGGAAATGGCAAGCGCCTCGTACTCCTTGTCCAAACACGGTCCATGCGTCTTTACATACTCCCATTCTTTGTAGGTCAGGTTGTCCTGATGCAGGGTGGACATATTTAGACATCGTCATCGTGCTATTCTGCAATGACTCCCAGAATATGAGCACAGCTGGTTGCGGATTGGAATACATTCGACTCGTGTTATGCGACTGCTGGGAAATATCATGCCAGCAAAAAAAAAACGAAATCACGAAAATGCCGATTCAAATGCTTTGCAAACCCACACGGGAAAAACAAACTCTGTAGGGGATTGCGAGAATCTAATTTTCTGTTGGTCCGCACAAATAAATGGGAAAGCAAATTGGCCTTTATATTGGTGCACCATGCTATACTCAAATTTCAAACACACTCTTTGGATCTCTTTCGGACATACCAGCGGACAACTGTTGAAAATCCACAGCCACATTGAAGCTACAGTTCCGATTTTCGTGTGCACTGTTGTCAGACTGCATTCTACCTGAGAAGGAGGGAACGAAAGCCCCAGCCGCTCCCTTTTTGTTGCCACTGCGCATTGGGACAAGGAATTTCTAGTTGCAACATATGTAAGGAGTATGTACAAGAGCGAAACAGCTGCAGGAAACTACGCGCGCATTGTCTGAACTCCAAAAGCGACACAGAGTGAATATGTCGAAAATGGTTGCCTATACTCTTTCCTGCCTTCTGCTTCCACAAGTTAGAGTAGAAGTCGATTCGTGCTATGATCGTGGTTGTGCATCCTACAAGCAAGATGAATGTTTGTATGGTACGCAAAAAATCATGTAACCAGGAAAAGGCCGACATGGCCGCATCGTGCGTTTGCTTCCTACGAGCAAGATGAATGTTTCTGTATCACATGCCAAATCATACAGCTTGAAACACGCCTAAACGTGCCTCGCTACCGGTGTACAGCAGAGGGGGCCAAGATTCTTATCAGTTAAATGACAATTAACCTCTCTCCACATCGCGTCACTCTGCTGCCATCATTCTCACTAGTCCTACGTCTTTCCCCATCCCATATATGCGCTAAGATAATGGCTGAAGGCGGCCTTTTTGCAACCTGTTCCACCTAGTGCATTTATCCAAAATGGTCACCTATATTCTTTTCTGCCTTCTGTTTCCATGAGTTAGAGTGGAAGCATAGGACTACTGGTAATTGAATACTCGCTTCGCTCGCTCGCTTTCGTTCTGCATCGTTTTGCACAAGCAAGCACTGTAGACGTGAGCGTCTAAGTGTGGATCGACACATCATACACACGCCCCGCGAGAACCAATTCCAATGAAGTTTCACAGCCCCCAGATGCGGCAAAGAAGGCGTGTAAGCACGGACCAAACAAGCAGCTCAGTGGCCCAAAAGACTGTACACCTCGATGCGTCACTCAGTATGGTTAGTTAGTCGTATCATACTTACGTTTCTTGTGGGCACACATGATAACACACTGTGAGACGACCATGTAAACCTCTTCCTGGCTGCATTGTTTTTCACGACCAAGCACAGTAGAAATGAGTGTCAGCGCGGATTGTATCGTTTTTCACAACCAAGCACTGTAGACATGAGTATCAGCGCGGACCAAAAAGGCATCTAGATGCGGACCCGGGGGGAATGATAACTCACCATCACACATTTGCGTCATGGTACATGACACGCAAAAATGACCAAAACGCACGCCCTAATCACAGTCTATTTGTTTGCTACGCAGTCGGGATGAAATTTGAATCCTTCAAAAGATGACTGAGAAGTCCTTGAAGACATCATGAAAGTCAATTGGGTCTCCATCTTTCTTCTTCCTTCGTAACCTTGGACCATTCGAGCAGTTGAAAGCAGTTGAAAGCAATTGACAAATCAAAACTGATTGGGTCGCAGCATTCCCTGAAGGGTGCACTCTGGCCAAGTTCTGCCCCGGCAACTCCCTTTCACGAAAGAGTCATTTTGAGGAGCGCACTCAGCCACGTCTATACCAGCAATCACATGAGCTTCGCTGGCACAAACGACCTCACTCATAGGCTGTCCAAGGGTCTGGATTCAATCTGTTCTTGCTTTTGGACTCTGCAACTCTTCCCGTTCTGGTCAATCGCCTACAATTCCTTGCCTTTCAAATTACAAACAGGTTGAAGGTTCATTTTGTTGCGCAAGAATTCACTGGAAGGCTTGATGATCTCTCCCTCTCTCTCAATGAACGAGGCTGGAGAATCATGACGTTGCTGAAAGTGATCTTTCCTGAGCGCCATCGCCATGCTCTCCCTGTGCCTCCGAGGCTCCAGCCCATTTGCCTTCATGGGAACAATTCACATTCCAGTTGGGTGCCTGCGTGTCAACTTCATGTCAACTCCATGCAAACTCCATGCAAACTCTATGCAAACTCCATGCAAACTCCATGCAAACCATTCTTGGATTCTCAGGAATCCTAACAGTCCTAACACCTGCTAATCACAAGCCGCTTGTGCGCAATTGCCTCCTTTTCCGGGGGCAAAGGATTGGCCAAGAAAGGCTTCCTGAGTGATTGCCAAAGCGCAACAAGACTTCTCTACGTTGAGGTGCCCGGGTCTTGGACCTTCCTTTTGTTCGTTTGATCTCGATGTCATCGAAGTTCGTTTTATTCCTTGGTTTCGAGTCACCCCAAGTGTCTGACAATGCCGTTTGCATCAGGTTGTAAATATGTAAGTAGATATTGCACCCAAGTGAGCCTGGGTTGCAGCCTTGCATATGTGCATCCCTCTGCATTCAAGCTTCAAGGAGGATGCACTTGCTTGACCTGAGCATGTTCCAAGGTTTGCAGGTGTTCGCAGATATTTTTGCAAGCTTGCTTCCAAAATGTAAATCCAAGCGATGCACGAACTAAAAGCCGTGAAATCAACGCTCGCTTCTGGTCATCCAGAAACTTGAAGCGCAAGACCTGGAATGAGCTTCGGAAGTCTGTTGACTATGCATACAATGTGTAGATACATGTGTATATAATATACAGTACACATTTATGTTTCGTATACATCTACATATAGTTTACTGTAAATTATAGTTGTTTTTGTATGTGCATGTTGTAAATGAAAAGATGTGGTGGTTTCCTAAAATGGGGGTATCCCAAAATTGATGGTTTACAATTGAAAATCCTATTTAAATGGATGATCTGGGGGTACCCCAATTTCAGGAAACACCCATATGCGCATGAATTGCTAGCATACTTTGGCCACAAATAATTCCCATTCTAACCCCGAAATTGTTTTCTCCTAATTATGAAATGATATTTAGCCATGACAGACTGACAGAGCTAACTCCAAAAAAGATATACAGTTGCATTCAAGAAGATGCGAGTCTCCAGAATCTGCCAAAACTCCAGACCACATTTTCAATGGGTTTGGTTTGATGCAAATGGAACATTCCATACCAACAACATGTCAGAGAGTCCGCTTTTCTTTCATTCTCCTCTTTGATGAGGTGCAGCAAAAATTGAAACTCCCTGCCGTCCTTGGCGCGGAACCGTATGCAGCAAGCAAGCTACGCCACTACTGGCTGCATGTCGTGCCAAAGTAGATCCAAGAATATTCGAGTCTGTTCCAGTCTCATGAGCCCAAAGCCGATCCACCAGCTGGATTCCAGGTATCAATGTTGACAGCCTCAGGGAAGTTCAGGGAAGCGTGTGTGCAAGGCTAAGCCAAGTCAGATTTTGTGTGCAGACTAAGGTGAGCACCCACCGGTGAGTGTAACCAGAAGATGGCCCAACGACCTCCCTGTGCTGGATCGGCAAAGTCAAAACCTTGGAAGGCAACACAAGGCAAAGCAATTGGAAAGACACAATGCTGAAAGGGACGCGTTACAGCGCTGAGAACCAAACAAGTTTGCTCTCCTTCGGCACCTCCTCTGCTTCCTTTCTCGCTTTGGAAAAAAAAGATGACTGCTGAGCCCGGTCAGCCCAGTTGTGGTCGTTACTGATACCATCTTGGACTGATTGGCACAGCTATGGCACAGCAAGTCACAGAGTCCTTGTCTTCTTTCTGCGTCAGCAACTCTTTGCCACTGATCCGAACGCTGACCCAGCCCTCCTCGCTGCAAGATTTACATCGTGCGAAGGGCAACTGAAGTGCCTAGGCACTTTTTATCACTTTTGGGGGACTTGTGGGATGGAGTCCTCTGGGCCAGTGCCGGTGATTCTTCGGTAGTGGAGTCGATCACCAGTGACGTGCAACTGCTCCACCTCAAAGTCCCAGACTTCCAAGTGCACAACTGGCAGATGGCAGAACTGATCTGCCTCCGCACCGGTAGACAAACGCTCATTGAAGGCAGGAGAAGAGAGCTCCTTCACACGTTGCAACATCGGAACATGCCGCTTGCAACTGTGTTTCTGCCCGAAACCAGACCTGGCCACGTCGAACTAAAATGCCGCCTTTGTCAGCACCTCCGACCACCTTAGTTTGACTGCTGCTCTAAACACGACTACTTCAAGAAGTACAAGACATCCAAAAATCCATCAGATTCCATCAGTCTGTATTTGTACTTCATGAGAACCGGGCAATCCAAAAGGGCATGGATGCTCTACTCCAAGCCTGACAAGAGTCAATAGCAGCAGTCCATCGCAAGGTTAATGGCAAAGTGCAAATAGATGCAAATGGCATGATCAGAATTGATCAGATTTCAAACTATAGAAATGGTCCAGCTACAGCTTCACACTGCTTCACAAGGCTCAATTGGCGAGAAACCCGAGAATCTCAGGCTGGAACTGCAAGTCTCTTCACTGAAGAGGTCAAGGTGAAATGAATGCAAAACACTGAGCTATAGGGGGGCTCTTGACGGCCTCCCTCAGCCCCAGACCTACGGGATCAGCCCAAGAAAAGGCCGAAGGACAAAAGATTACAGAGGATGAGAACTGATAAATCTGAGCTGATCAGAGACAGAGAGTAAATCAATATCTGTTGGGAATCAGAAACTTCTGCCAGTTCTGGAGCCAAAGAAAAGCTGCGAACGAGTCCAGTTCCACACAGGGTGTTTGCGATTCGGATATTTCTACGCAAACCTAGAAGCATAAGAAGTGACCATTGCTTTGGTGAGGACATGGAATCTGATAAAAGACAATCAATTACTGCATCATCCAATTACAAAACGTGCTTGGGTTCAAGAGAAACTCGCAGGGTTTGTTCGTGACAAACTTGGTAGAGGGCTTGGATGATGTGGAGCCGAGTAGCAATTGAGCCATCTGGCTGATGACTCATATGATTGTGGCGTTGGGACAAAAGAGCTTCCTTGAAGCTGGAAACTATCATTGTTTTTCGTTGTTTTCAAATCTCCCTTGAGTGGTGCTAGTTCTTTTTATCAGACTCCGCGACCACAGCAAATCCTGCTCCAGCAACCTCAAAGGATCTGGTCAAAATCACTTCCTTCTCGCTGATTTCGATTCATGTGAAGCTTGAGCTGACCATTACGTCAGTCATGTGTTCACTCACAGCAGGTGTCTCGAACCGTTCATTGCGGTATTGACCACTTTCTCTTTTCACATCCAGAAACTCTAGGTTCCATGCCCAGCAAGGTCAGAAGGGTTCCTGTCCTTTCTCGATACTCCTGGTTCAAAAAGATGTCAATTCCCGAACAGCTAGCCACATTGGGCTGACATGACTTGCCTTGCAGAATCTTTTGTGCTGCTCCATGGCACGCTGTTCCACAAAGGAGCGTCCACAAACCTGTCAAGCAACGAAGGGCGCAATGCGACCATTCTTCTCATTCCGCTGCTTCCTCATTCTCTCCTTCTAAAGTTCCTCATTCTCTCATCGGCAAAAATGTTGGTTTTTTTTCACGTGCAGAAAATGTGAAAAACATCCTTTGCATATCATTTGCCCTTTTGGATCCCAGCACAGGCGTATGGTAGATCCACCAGGGGTTTCAAGGCCTGTACCGGTGCTCAAGTAGAATCCAATGACATCAATCCACATCACTTGCACATCCATACATGTGTATACATATCCGCCGACCCCGGCCAAGCAAGGGGGAGCGCGCCAGGGAACAAAAATTTTGACCTTTCAACAACAAGGAAAACGGCCACCACAACACCACCACCACCAACAACAACAACAACAACCACAACAACAACCACAACAACAACCACAACAACAACAACAACCACAACAACAACAACAACAACAACAACGACAACGACAACGACAACCACAACAACAACCACAACAACAACAACAACAACAACAACAACAACAACCGCAACCACAACCACAACCACAACCACACCCACAACCACTGCCACCACCACTGCCACCACCACCACCACCACCAACAACAACCCACAACCAACCACCAACCACCACCAACCACCACCAACCACCAACAACCACCAACAACCACCAACAACCACCAACAACCACCAACAACCACCACCAACCACCACCAACCACCAACAACCACCAACAACCACCAACAACCACCAACAACCACCAACAACCACCAACAACCACCAACCTACAAACCTACCAACCTACCAACCACCAACTAACAACAACGACCACAACAACTGTAGTTCTTTCAAGAAAATAAATCGGCCCACCCCAGCCCACAGCAGGGAACGGGTTCGATCCTGGAGCCGGAGCGATACTGGACACAGTGCAGGAACAATACCAGCAAGCAAACCAGCCAGCAGAGAGAGCAGGCAAGACCAGCCAGCAGGACCAGCAGGCAAATCCATGTCTTTTTTGTTTTTATTTCTACTTTTATATCTACAGATTTCAGAGGTTACGTTAGGCACCTTTTTAGGCACAATTTTGGAACTTCTCCGTTCTTCACTGGCATGGGGATTTGCCGCCAGGAGTGGTTCGATTTTTGGCGCCGCAGCAGTACTGGACACAGTGCAGGAACAAGACCAGCAAGCAAACCAGGCACAAATAAGGGCAGCAAGCAAGACCGACAGTCAGGTGAGTGTCCGTTCTAAGCACTGGAGGGTTGAAGCGTCCCTTACGTTTAATGAAACGAGCTCTGCTCGAAGTGCCACGTGGGGGCGCAAAGTGCACGTAGATGCAAGCGTCTTCTTGAATTACTTTCTTGAGAAACTCCAAACATTCTGTTTTCAGAAGGTCGAGCTGTAAACTGGAGCGGCCAAGTGATTTGAGATTACGTGATCGACTCCAAATGGGTCCCTCAAACCAAGGTGCCGCAGTGATGCAGTCAGACGACTAGTTCCTGCAAAAACCTCAATGGCAAAAAGTTCATGCGATGTCTTACCGGTGCATTTGGCTGACAACTCAGCTTCGAAAGATGCAAATGGTCCGGGTTCAGACTGTGGTAGTCATGAATGGCTTGGCAAGCCATGCGGCTTGTGGCACCCTGGCTCGGCGCACACATGGACGCCCCTACTGCATTGGCCGCCTGCTGCGGCGTCGGTGCACCCAGTTGGCAAGTTGTACGGCCAACAGATCCAACATGATCCAACGTCCATCTGGAGTCTCCAAGGACTTGCCGACGAGGTCTCGAGGAACATTGGGACCGCGTCCACGTTTGGTTTTGGATTTCCTCTTGCCTTTTCCTTTCCGACCACCTTGACCTTTGGAAGTAGATGTGTCCTTTCCTGCGGGAGGCTTGGTGTCTTCATGCTTGCGCTTGTTCTGGTTGTTCGGATTTGCTTTTGGTGCAGGCTTCGCAGGCACATGCGTTGCCAGAGGCAACAAGTGGAAGCTCACACTGGGTCGAACCAAAACTTTCATCAAACGCACTTCCAAAGGGAGATCCCCATTGGCATCCCTTTTGAGGGAGGTGATGACTTCAGCTAAATGCAAAAAGGCGGCTCTGTCCGCTCGTAAAACTTGCACCACTGTTGTGTTGGAGTATCCGGGCGGTGAATCTTCTTGCAAGTGACTAAGAAGTTCAGCATGGTATGAGTTCATAATCTCGTATGAGGCAATGCTTACAAAGTCAAATGCCAAGGCACGACGACGCAGTGCCTGAACCAGCTCAAGTTCTGTTCTGGTCGCACAAGTGTGGTCAGCAGGTCGTTCCTTAATGGTGAGCGACTCGTTGTCAAGAGCAAGTTGTTTCCACGGCTTCTTCTGTGACAACTCAAAGCGTCTAGTGACGAAACGTTCTGGATGCAGGTAGGTCAGGGTGTCTTTTTCTAAAAGCGTGAAGACTAAATCGTAAGCCGAGAAAGCGACTTCTTCATCCCCTTTGAATCTGAGTCCAGTGTGAGTCTCTTCTGTTGGTCCTGGATTCTCCTGTCTCTCTCGGCTGAGGGCAAAACACAATGTGTCGTGACATCATCCTTGCATCCCACTTCCGACTTGATGTTGGCCACTACCAGTGTATGGGCCTCGAGAATGAGGATGGAGGTGACATTGTTATCCAAAATGGCTTGCACCTCTTCGTTACTCAGTCCTGCTTTTGCTGCTCGCTCACGCAATGCTGCTGTCGAATGGATGAGCGAGGAGGCCTCTCTTGGCGTGGCAGCCATTGCTTCAAAGGATGTGCTAAGTAATATCAGAAGGAAATCAAAGTAGTGCCCTGACAGCTATTAAAAAAACGTGCTTGTGTCCTGAGTCTGGTTAGTAGTTCATGAAACTTATTAGACGTGCGCACGGTTGGCCAAAAGCTGGCAGTGGCAAATGGGCAAAGAAGTTGGAGGCATCCACAAACTAGTCAAATTACTTTCAAGCAAGACAGTGTGGCTACATAGGTGGTTCTTCTTCTTTTTGTTTGGATTCGTCAGGCTGCATTCAAGACACGGGTGCATCGTTTGCACTTCCGATTCTCTAGGAAAGGCGTTGCCTCTATGACCCTATGGTCTCTGGTGGCATGCAAACCGCAGTAAAAGATCTTGCTGCAAGTGCACAATCTTACTCTGTACATGCTGATACATAGTTCCGGACCCCCATGTGGATTTACAAACGTTGGGGTCACTGCCCCCTACCGCATGCCATTTTCTGGTCAAGTCATGCTCTGATTCAGTACTATCCGAGTCAGAACTGGAGGAATCTGAACTGTCGGAGGAGGAACTTTGTGGTTCTCCTGGATCTTTCTGTTCATCCCTGGCACAATCCATTTTCGTGGGTTCTTGGATGTGTCCTGATCTTGTCAGGTCGGGATGAAGGGCGCCCATCCGGATCTTCCTCAGGACGTCCTCCATTGCCCGGAGGGGCGCGGAAAGCATGTCCCGCGAGTAGGTCTCCAGCGACCCTCTTTGTGTGCTGTGATGGCCGAGCACGAGCCTGTGGTGTGGCTCTGCGCCCGCTTTGGCTAGCCAACTCAACACAGTACACTTGAGACTATGGGAAGTCACTTCGTCCAAATTGGATCCGTTGGGGCGAAGCAACTCCAAAAGCCACTTTGATGCCTCTGCAGCGGTGACGCTCCTTGATCCCCAGTTGCCAAACTTATCTGGCGCTGGTAGGATGGGACCTTTGAAAGTGTTATCGAAAATTCTGCCGACCTTCTTGGCAATCTTGTTCCATTCCGGTGCACAACATGGTTTTTCGAGCCCCCAAATCGGGGCCACCAAGGGCAGGGGGAGACCATGGCGAGCAACCTGTGCTGCAGTCTTGTGTGAGAACGTGGTGAACTCCATGTACCCAATCGTCCTCCCATCTACCTCATTGGTATCCAGAAAGAAATTGCTCACATGTCGCAAATCTGACCATCGGCAGCGCCCAAACAGAGCAAACAAAAAGGCACCCGCAGCAAACCGATCCACGAGGTCTGTGCTGGAGTTGCGCAAGACGGAAACCAGATAAATGACTTCGGACACTGTAAGAGGCCTTGCTTGGTTTGTGGCCTGGTCAAGGCCTTTTTGTCCAGGATGCCTTTCACGAAGTTCGAGACAATGGGGACACTGGGATCTAAAACTGGCAGCCCTAGCACGTACGTGCCAAAGTTCACCGCCTCCACAAAGGATTCTAGACCACTGTAAGTCATGCCATCTTGGTGCTTCTCCCAAACATAGTCTGCTATCACATCCTGTTCAAAAGGTATGGGATGCTTTCTGTAGTAGAAACCACGATGCCACAAACAGAATTGGAGCAAGCTGTTTGCACGTTTGGAGATGGTGTCGGGGCTCCTGGCTCCGCACAACACTCGTAACACTCGTATCTGCTGCAAATTCCTGTCCATGTCAAGCGGGTCAAATTTGACCCCTGATGGGCAACTGCTTGGGCCTGACACCATCACAGCGTATAGCTTCTCAAGCGCTTTGTTCCACTTGGCATGATCCATCTCCAAATACGAGAGGGTGTTACGGAAGGATATGGCCCGTTCGTAGAGTCTGCAAGTGAAAGCATCGGTCCTGGCTCTCTTGGTGTGTGTTTCAGCTACAGCCTCAGGGGGCTGTGGCTCCACATTGGCAGGATCAATTGAATGAGCAACTTGCGGGAATTGTGGTAGGGTGATAAGCGGGGCGTCCCCAAAGATGGTGGCCATAATTCCTGTCTCCCACGGCAGTGAGAGACCATCTTGCAGTGAAGCGCCAAGCATAGCTTGATGCACCATTGCATCTAAAGTGGCCCTGTCCTGGTCTGTCAACACATCGTCATGCTGGGGCTCGTCCTGTTCAGCAAAGTGTGAGCCCTCCATTGCTGCTTCCCCATCCGAGACGGGCCGAGGTGTCTCATCCCCAAAAAGGTTGCCCACATTGGGCTGCTCTACAAGGGAGCTCTCAAGGCTTGCTGTGTCAATGTCTCCTGTCTGGCCAGGAGATCCCTCTGGGCATGCATGCCCATGATGGTCTATGTCGCATGGCAACGGCAATGGAGTGCCCTGATCAGGGAGAGCATTTTCCGAATCCATATTTTGAGCCTATCAAGTGCGATTACCCAGCTGTGAGGCAAAACAAGAAGGCACATGCTATTCCCTGCAAGTCTGTTGAGCTCTATTGTCAAACTTTGGCAAAGAAACTTTTGGACACCACTCGAAAGCTCCGCTCTGGCCCGGTCTGAGGCACAAAAGTCTTCAACTATGCTGGCATGGTTCAAAAAACAACCTCATAAATCGAATCGGCAAGGGTCTGGACCTCTCAGAGGTATTTGAAGAGTTGCTGCTCGTCCGGTTTGGTGCAGCTAAGAATGAGATGATCCAACAGGGCTCTAAAAGCGTCACAATGATCTCTGAACACAGGGGAGTGGTCTGACCTCAAAATGGCCAGAGTTCCTTGCATATACAATGGCGACTTCTTTCGAGCTACCTGGCCCCTAAAGACATGAGGGTGGTCTTCTCGGTTGCTCCTGAACCACAATTTAGTGGTTTCCAGCTCTTGGTAAAAATCCACAAAAATGTCAAGAAACGCAGGGGTGCCAATAAGTCGAAAAATTTCGTGTAAACAAGCCTCGGCTTTCGAGACCACCCTCAGCCACTCTCCCCCATCGGTGAGGATGGTGGCCAAGAGCACAGCCAGCGTGCCAATATTCGGGCCGATTGGCAGATCTCGCTTCTCGGCTGAGTGTGCCAAGTTGGCACTTGATCCACCTGCCTGCCCGTTCAGAGTCATCGCAAGAGCACCTATTGCAAAGGAAAGCCAAAAAGATATTTTTACCAAACTGAGAATGTCTCATCACTGCCATGTTGTATCTTGCACTTCAAATCTCACGGATGCAAACTCTCGAGGCAGTCTCAAAAGTCTTGACAGACATCAAAGCTGTGCGCAAAACCCCCGAAAAGAATACAGCTTTTGTCGACATGAAATTTCAATCTGCGTCTGTGGCAGCGGATGGTTCTGGCTGAGTGCTGGGAGAGTCTTGAAACCAAACTGAGCATTCAGGTGGCAGGCGCGGGGTGAGTGTCAATGGCTCACCATGGGCGACTGAACGTTCAAGACGGGAGATCCTATTCTCCACTCGCGAAATCACCACGGATTGGGCGCTGCCCAAATGCTCATACTGTTCTATGGCTCGAAAAGCAGAAACAAAGTGCAGATACATGCGCACTGGAAAGATTCCCTGGGCACGTTGCTGATCCGGTGCAAGAACTGGGGCATGTTCTAACAACCCGAAGTGGGCTACACAACGTTGGAACTCGGTGTAGCTGGCAACTTGAACATAAAGCCGTCGCGGCCAGTCCAGTGCGGCCATGGTGGATCTTAGATCAATAGGTACGGAGTTGTTGAGCACCCGCACAAGCCCTGGCACATCGCAGTCTAAATGGAGGAATTGCAAAAGAAACTGTTTGAGAGTCAGGTTCATCAGGACATTCAAGACGACGCCTGTCCACGGGGTTGGAGGTGGACCATGGAGATCATCAGACTCTGAGCCAGAGTCAGGTTGCAACGGCGGGTCAATGACCTTGTGATCCTCTTCAGCCATGTTGATGCCAAATTCCAACAGAAAGGCCAGAGAAAGGAAGCCCGTTACGAATGCAACTGTTAAGCAGGTGCGGGACGAAGTCGATGAGGTCCGAACCAGATCGTGGTAACGATGTTGCATACACCCAGTGAACCGGCAAAGGACTCTATGGCGATAACGGATCGGTCGAAAAACTCAGTAACTTGTGTTGTGGGGCTCACTCGACCCCACTGACCACGTGACCCATGAATGTGTCACTCAACTCGTAAACATCAAAATTGTGTCATGTTCTTTGACCCTATAAAGATATAGTGTCAAACACATCATCTTTACTCAAAATAATATTCCATCAACACGTTGAGTTACATTATATATATATATATGTGGCAGGGACCTTTGGGGTCTATTTCGTTCCTCCTCGCACAAACGTACTCAAACGTCATTCTATATGCATATATACTATATACACAAGTAAATATGTCTACATGTGTGTACAAGTTCAACAGAAAGTCGCAATTTTTTCCCTTGCCCCTCAACCTGCGCAGCGTCCGTTTTCTGCTCCAAGAGATGCTGTCACCAGCACGCGCGAACGCACGCCAATTTGAACTCTGGGCAGAAGAGTCCTCCAGTGTCAATTGTGTTGCTTTCCATCCCTGCAAGCTACAAAGTTTTGGAATGCGCATGCAAGTTTGGGACTCTTGTGCGCTCATGCATGGGAATGTTTTGGTTTTCAGGAGTTTGTAGTTGCAGTTGCAATCTTAGTAATAAGCATAGTTTTATAGAAAAAACCTTAAAGGAACCTCATGGGCATGTAACACAAGCAACAAAGCAATGCAAACATGTTCCACCACTTCCACCTGTAGTGATGAAGAGGGAGGGTGATGGCGGCCAACCCCCTTCATTTTGTCATACTCATCACTTCATTGTTTTTGGCCCCGCTGTCGTCCCCTCTCAGGATCCTTTGAATGAAGAAGAGTTGCAAAAGCAGACCTTGGACCTCTTGGTGAACTTTGCATACAGGCTGCAGATGGATGGCCTGATGCCTGACCTGCCAGAACAGCCACCAGGTGAGCCCAGTAGTGGATCTGGTTTTCTGCGAGAAGTGGAAGGTTCTAAAGCCAAACACCCAGGTGCACCACTACTTGAAGCTTCTATGGCAATGGCACCTGGCCCAAGTCCAGGTATCTGCGCGTCTTCACCAGCCAGTGCAACTACGGTTTTGCCAGTTCAACCTGATGTTGGTTTGCCACTCCTGAAGTACCCCCTCTGAGGCTTCAGCAGCATGCATCCCCAAAGAACTACCTGGTCCAGTTCCAGAAGCAATGGGGGAGGTTGACCTGTACTCCTGACCAGGTGAAGAAGCTTCTTTATTGCACCAAACAAAAAGGCTCTCAAGCTTCGACTGGGCCGTCCTCTACTCAAGATGTATCTGATAGGAAATTCATACATTTTCTCAAGCATCATATGTTTCTATGGTTTTGCTTTCTGTGTGGGATTCAAGTTTCTTGATCTATGCATTTAGTATTGTTCATTCTCAGGTACCAGAGTTCGTGCCTCCTCGAGGAACTTCTAGTGGAGGTTGGTTCAGGAAAGTTTCTGGGCTAGTAGTTGCTTGGAAGCTTGGAGAAGCGCACAGGATGAGATGCCTACTATAACGATGGGAAGAGGTTTCACGGGTGAAGGCGTATGTGGCAGCTTTGGTGGGCTACGTCAAAAAGTGTGGATGGCAAAAGAACTTGGAGGGTGAGTATGGCTTGAACACTTGTACTCGCCTAAGATCTTACTGACTCCAGCAAAGCCTGGGTGGTTAAAAAAACCTTATATCAAACTATCAAACAGTAAGAATTTCAATTCTGTTTCTAAATTGAAAATAAAGCAGTCGCAATTTTCAATTCGGAAATCGAAATTGAAAATCCAACAGTCACCATTTCAATTCAGAAATTTAAATTGAAAATCAAACAGTCGCCATTTAAATTCAGAAATCTAATAGAAAATCAAACATTCACCACTTCAATCAGAAATCTACCTTGAAAATCAAACGATCACCATTTCAATTCAGAATTCCAAATTGAAAATCAAACAATCTCCATGTCAATTCAGAGATCTAAATTGGAAACAAACAGTTGGCATTTCAATTCAGAACCTGAACTTGAACCTACAATAGTATATTTTTTACTTTTCAGATTTTGATATTAATTTGGTTTACTATTTGGC
The DNA here is from genome assembly GCA_947184155.2 of Cladocopium goreaui. Taxonomy (NCBI): domain Eukaryota; class Dinophyceae; order Suessiales; family Symbiodiniaceae; genus Cladocopium; species Cladocopium goreaui. Next base: position 87,559 of record CAMXCT020000135.1, on the reverse strand, counting down.
ACAACTATCAAAAAAATAATGTAGTTTTTACATAAGCAGCCTTTAGGGCTTTCATTTGTTTAGCCAAAAAGCACATTGATGCTTTCATTTTTTGAAGCTGTCACAAGTATAGCACATTGATGCTTCAGGTTTTGGTGTTCCATTAGTGCATCAGACATGTGTCCTTTGCATTTTTCTTGTCAAGGTGTAAGCTGTCAGGATGTCAAGTAATAGGGGTCAGGCACGGGGTTCAGCCACTGATCCAATGGTATCTCGACAGTTTCAAACCTGGACCTCATCCAATGGATGGAAGAGCCTCTGGTATGTCGAGATTCATCAATCAGGTTTTGATTCTTGGTTACCAGGTTGAAATTCATCATGTATTTAAAGCATACGGGAACTCAGGTAGTATGAGGATAGACGTAAACAAATTGCTCGCTTGCTCAGGCAGGATGCTCTTGAGCACTTCAAGCAGAATGAAGGCCCACATCTTTTGCCTGCCAGCCTGAAGAACTTGATCAAAATCAGTTACATGTTGGCTGGGGTCCCTGTTCCTTCTGGCGATGCTATCTGCGCCTGATAGCTGCAGCTGTATGCCCATAGTGCATGGAAAGCCTGGATGAAAACATACTTGGGTGGAATCAAAATACTGTGGGGGGAGAAAAAATATTTTAAAAAAACACCATGTGGTGTACTTGTTTTTTTCTGGCCCAGTGGCCTTTCCTGCTATTTTGAAACTATTGTGGTTTATGCCCAAGGGGCTTTCATGTAAAGGTCCAGGGTTGGGTATGAGAGCCCACTGAAGTTTATATGCTTCTAACCTTAAAGGGTCCCAGAACCCATTCCCACCGACTCTTGCTACAGGTTTTGCTGATAGGGCTTTCATTTTATTTTGTAAACTAAATTGTTTCTGCCCAAAGGGGCTTTCATGTAAAGGCTTAAACTCCTTTATCCCATGCCCAAAGGAGCTGTCATAATTCTAACTTTGAAGGTTAGCAGAATCAATTCTCTTCTGCTTCTGCTGCAGTGGGCCCATAGGAATTGTGGGCTCACCTTAGCCTAGATCCTTTGATCACCATGGCTACTTGGGACGTTGAGGACTTAGTCAAGGAGATTAGTGATATGGAAGCGATTTACCAAAGGAACGCTGGTTCACAGCTGGTGCCACGAATGCAGGAAGCTTTGCAGTCCAAAGTGAATGGTGTCCAAATGCTCGCTGCTTCTAACTTCTTGAAGCGTCCTGATGCTGTTCAAAATGGCATCTTGACTGCTGACACGAAGGCAGAGTTGCAAGCATTTCTCGAATCAAGGGCAGCCTCTTCAATCCAAGGGGCCACCAGGTTGCAGGCTACACCTCAAAGCATGACCACGCCTTGGAACTACCTGTCCCAAAGCGAATGGCAGCAGATGCAGAATGGCATCAACACAGTTGATGCTACCCACATGCTGATCAAAAGAATCAAAGTGTGTGGGTTGAAAAGCCTCAAAGAAGACACCAAGAAGTACTTGACATCCTTTTTGGTCAGCCTTCAGGTGAAATCACCAATGTCTTGCCTCCAGTTTTTGACATGTACAAATTTTGTGCTGGATACGTTCGAGGCTGTGGTGGCTCAACCTCTGCATGCTGGTTTGGCAAGGTACCCACCTAGCCCCCACGACATTGGGGAGGCACTGGGTTTGTAGAATCTTTGGTGATGGCTGCTTTCAAGCTGATAATTTTGAAGTCAAAATTTAGCCATGACATAATCCCTGAACACACACACACACATGGACACGTATACATATTTCCATTTGAACATAAACACTTGCAGGCTTTCTGCTTGCTCGCTACCAGTCATATGATAAACCTTGGAAGCATTGCCAAGAAAGTCACGGTGAGCGGAACTGCCAAGGAACTCAGGGCTGTGGCCACTCCACAGGCAACCTCTCAGCAGTTGCCAGCAGAGCCTTCGACAGGGAAAGATCCTACAAACAGTATGGTGACCACCCATCTCTTTGACATGATGGAGAAACAGGCCAGAGCTTTGGATGCCTTGAGCCAGAAAATCTTGAACAATGATAGCTTGGAGAAGCCTCCTTCCAGCAACTCCTTGCTCTCAGATGGGGCCGGCCCAAGGGACTCCTGACTCCCAAAGCTTTGCCGGCAGTTCCAGCTGTTTTGCCTCTACCTGCACCTTCTGACTGTGCTGCACCTGCTGGAGGAAATGATGGCACCCAGGCAAAAGCCTTGAGGACTATGAAGCTGAGGCCAAACAATGATTTGGATACTGCCATGAAGAGGCCAGCTTCTAAGAAAACCCTAGCCAAAGCAGAGCCCAAGCAAAAGGCCATTGTGAAGAAGAATGCTGAGGAAGCAAAGCATGTCACACCAGCTTTCCTCAAAGGAATCTATGGATGTGTGAGATGCCGTGGCAGTGTGAGTGGCTGTGACAAGTGCCAGTCTCCCTACTTTGGGGGGACTCAGTCTCAGTTCAAGACAGGAATACAACAACTGGTAACAAGAAAGGCAGCAGGGGAACAAAAGGAAGTGTAAATATTTCCTTGGTCAGACAAAAGATCGTGGGCTGCCTTGTGGTAAATAACCATGCAAACACAGCAATGGTAAATCATACAGGCAGTGGGGGAAAACAGAAACGCTTAGGCTTTCTCTTGACATACTTATCTAGACATATTTTCCAGCATGAAAGTAAGTGACCACTAACTTGCAGTGCTGCCCTTGGTTCTGCTTGTTGTTTTTCAGTTTTGGCTTCAAGAGCTATCATTTGAAATCCGTTTGCCTGCAAGGGCTTTTTTGTTTGAATATGTTTGAATCAGTAGCACAGCATTGTGGGCACAGCTTTCTGCAAGGCTACTGCATGAAGCAAGGCCTGGCCCAAGGCAATGTGTGCCAAATCTGCAAATGACATATTTGGAGGCCATGTTAGCAGCAGGTTCCGCAGCAGGCCATGGAACACTAGTTTTTGCCTTTCACACAGTCATACTCCAACATTGTCCAAGATTACTTTTATCACCTTTCTGCAAAGAAATGCTTCCAGCCAGCCATGCCAGACTTTCCAAAATTGCAAAGTTTTAAACAGAGAATCCCATTTTGCAGCCAGTCAGCCCTGGAAGCAATATTGACTTTGGCAGCCCAGGAAGGCATTCCTGCTAGTCACAAAAGGAAACAAATCAGAGAGTTTGTTGAGCAGGTCATTGCTGGCCTTCAGCTATGATTTTGGGAGAGGACCCTGTGGAATTGGCATTTGCCAACATCTTTAACTATTTGGCTGGTGCTTATGCAGCTGGTGGCTGCTTTGCGGATTATTTTGACAAGGTACATGACAACAACCCTGGTTCCTTCAACAACCCTTGGTCTTGCATTCTTTATGTAGATGAACTGCACCCTGGCAACCAATTGGCAGGGAATTCTAGGAATACATGGGCAATTTACTGTTCATCTGCCCAGTTTGGGGCCACGCTGTCAAATTCTGAAAGTTGGTTGACATTGCTCGGGAAGAGGAGTGAGCAAGTCTCACAGCTGGCAGCCAGCATTGGCCAATGTTTCAGGTTGATCCTGGAGCACATGTTTGACAACAAATATGCTCATCCTCATTCTGAGGTACTTTTACAGGGAGGTCTTAAAAGACTGAAACTCTCTGTTGGATGTTGCAACAGACCAAGAAATCCTGTCCTCGTGGGCAAGGATGCAAGAGTGCAACAAAACCGAGTTAAGAAGGTGGAGCCAGGCTTCTGGGGTTGATTATTCCCAGCATTCACTCTTGCTGAGTGACAAGCTGAAGTCCCAGAACCTTCTGAGACCAATCACCCAATACATGCATGATTATATGCATGGGCTCTGCCCAAATGGTGTGCTGAACTAGGTATTTGTTTTTGTGGATCCAACCGCTTGCTTCCAGTGGTGTGGCTGAGATTTGGAAGGCACATGGCTTTGTGCAACTTTGGGCCCAGCCTGCCATTCACAAATGCAATTTGAAAAGGCTATTTCTGCCCAAAGCAGTGGAAGGCCACAAAAAAGCTGGGAAGTTCAGATGCATCCTCAGAGATTCTGGGTCTGTACCAGGTGCTCAACGTTTTATGTTTACTAATCTTTCTGAAGCCTGCTGCCAAGCCAAGCGCTGGAAACACTTCAGCTCGGTTTCCGTGAGTTAAATGGCCACAAATCCTGTTGAACTTGACCTGGCTCTGCACCAAAGCCTCCCAGACCTTCTCCGGAACCCTGTTGAACCTGACCTGGCTCTGCACCAAAGCCTCCCGGAACCTTCTCCGGAACCTTCACCAGAACCCTGTTGAACCTAACCTGGCTCTGCTCCAAAGCCTCCCGGAACCTTCTCCGGAACCCCGGAGCCCTGTTGAGCCTGACCTGGCTCTGCACCAAAGCCTCCCGGAACTTTATCCGGAACCCTGTTGAACCTACCAAAAGGCTCTGGAGGATTAAAAGGATTAAAAGGATTAAATCATTTAATCCTTTTAAACCGTTTAATCCTTTTGATCCTTTTAATCCTCCAGACCTCCCAGAATCCCAAGAAAAGCCCAGCAATTTAATTCTTTAAATCCTTTTAATCCTTTTGGACCGGGAATTCCGGACCCCCTGGAGGATTAAAAGGATTAAAAGGATTAAAAGGATTAAAAGGATTAAATCATTTAATCCTTTTAATCCGTTTAATCCTCCAAAAGGCTCTGGAGGATTAAAAGGATTAAAAGGATTAAATCCTTTAATCCTTTTAATCCGTTTAATCCTCCAAAAGGCTCTGGGGGATTAAAGGGATTAAATGGATTTAAATATAGTTCTCAAGGGCTTGGACCGGGAATTCCGGACCCCCTGGAGGATTAAAAGGATTAAAAGGATTAAAAGGATTAAGATCATTTAATCCTTTAATCCTTTTAATCCTCCAAAAGGCTCTGGAGGATTAAAAGGATTAACTGGATTTAAATATATTTCTCAAGGGCTTGGGCCGGGGAATTCCGGACCCCCTGGAGGATTAAAAGGATTAAAAGGATGTTAAAGGCTTAAAAGGAATTAAACGGATTCAAACCAGTTAACCTTTTGATCCTCAAGACCTCCCAGATCCCAAAGAAAAAGCCCCAGCCCCAATTTAATTACTTTAAATCCTTTTAATCCTTTAATCTCCAAAAGGCTCTGGAGGATGAAAGGATGTAAATGGATTTAAATATAGTTCTCAGGGCTTGGGCCGGGAATTCCGGACCCCTGGGGATTTTTTAAAAGGATATTAAAAGGATTAAAAGATAAATCATTGTAATCCTTTAATCATTTTAATCCCCCAAAGGACTCTGGAGGATTAAAAGGATTAAAAGGATTAAATTCATTTAATCCGTTATCCTTGTAATTCCTCCGCAAAAGGCCTGGAGGGATTAAAAGGATAAAAGGATTAAACATTTAATCCGTTAATCCTTTAATCCCCAAAAGGGCTCTGGAGGATAAAAGGTTAAAGGATTAAATGATTTTAAATCCTTTTAATCCTTTTAATCCTTTTAATCTTTTAATCCTTTTAATCCTCCAGACCTCCGATCCCAAGAAATAAAAATCCTTTTAATCCTTTAATCCTCCAAAAGGATTAAAAGGATTAAAAGGATTTAAATATATTTCTTCTCAAGGGCTTGGGCCGGGAATCCGGACCCTCTGAGGATTAAAAGGATTAAAGGATTAAAGGATTAAATATTTTCTTCCTTTTAATCCCCCAAAAGGCTCTGGATTAAAGGATTAAATGATTTAATCCTTTTAATCCTTTTAATCCTTTTAATCATTCCTCCAGACCTCCCAGAATCCCAAGAAAGCCCAGCAATTTAATTCTTTAAATCCTTTTAATCCTTTTAATCCTCCAAAAGGCTCTGGAGGATTAAAAGGATTAAATGGATTTAAATATATTTCTCAAGGGCTTGGGCCGGGAATTCCGGACCCCCTGGAGGATTAAAAGGATTAAAAGGATTAAAAGGATTAAATCATTTAATCCTTTTAATCCTTTTAATCCCCCAAAGGCTCTGGAGGATTAAAAGGATTAAAAGGATTAAATCATTTAATCCTTTTAATCCTTTTAATCCCCCAAAAGGCTCTGGAGGATTAAAAGGATTAAAAGGATTAAATGGTTTAATCCTTTTAATCCTTTTAATCCTTTTAATCCTTTTAATCCTTTTAATCCTTTTAATCCTCCAGACCTCCCAGAATCCCAAGAAATGCCCAGCAATTGAATTCTTTAAATCCTTTTAATCCTTTTAATCCTCCAAAAGGCTCTGGAGGATTAAAAGGATTAAAAGGATTTAAATATATTTCTCAAGGGCTTGGGCCGGGAATTCCGGAACCCCTGAAGGATTAAAAGGATTAAAAGGATTAAAAGGATTAAATCATTTAATCCTTTTAATCCTTTTAATCCCCCAAAGGACTCTGGAGGATTAAAAGGATTAAAAGGATTAAATGATTTAATCATTTAATCCTTTTAATCCTTTTAATCCTCCAGACCTCCCAGAATCCCAAGAAAAGCCCAGCAATTTAATTCTTTAAATCCTTTTAATCCTTTTAATCCTCCAAAAGGCTCTGGAGGAATTAAAAGGATTAAATGGATTTAAATCATTTAAATCCTTTTAATCCTTTTAAATCCCCCCAAAAGGCTCTGGAGGATTAAAAGGATTAAATGGATTTAAATATATTTCTCAAGGGCTTGGGCCGGGAATTCCGGACCCCCTGGAGGATTAAAAGGATTAAAAGGATTAAATCATTTAATCCTTTTAATCCTTTTAATCCCCCAAAGGACTCTGGAGGATTAAAAGGATTAAAAGGATTAAATCATTTAATCCTTTTAATCCTTTTAATCCTCCAAAAGGCTCTGGAGGATTAAAGGATTAAAAGGATTAAATCATCTAATCCTTTTAATCCTTTTAATCCTCCAAAAAGCTCTGGAGGATTAAAAGGATTAAAAGGATTAAATCATTTAGTCCTTTTAATCCTTTTAATCCCCCAAAAGGCTCTGGAGGATTAAAAGGATTAAAAGGATTAAATCATTTAATTCTTCAAATCCTCTCAATTATCCAAAAGGCTCTAAAAATTATCAGAATTAACCGGAACAAAATGGTACCTAAAGGTCTCTCGATCATATATATATATACACTATGAATTCGCAAACTGGATTCTCTCAAGAAATGTCAAGCAAAGCAAAAGTCGGCCTCCAAATGGGCTGCCATGGACATCCCAAGAGGCAGAGACATCCCGCAAATCTGACAATTCCGGTAGCTGTATCCACCAGCCTTTCAGGCTTTCAGGTGCCAAATTGCATTGACTTGGACTTACACTGACCACTTATTCTGCCCTTCCCTTGACTTGAAATCCGTGCCAAGGACCCCCCTGTGTTTTCTTCAAATCCGGCCTCTTGGCCCGGAAGCAAGGAAGGTCCCCTTGCTCCCCTGACCAAAATGACTCCATCACATTGATCGATCCCAACCCATGATAACCCATGGACATCTCATGATCTGAAATGAGCAAAAGAAATTGAAAGTGGTTGCCTTGCCCTGGAAGTGTGGCCTCGACCTTAGAGAAACACCACCAGTGGATACAAATTATGTTTCTTGGAGCATCATTTCACACTCAGTGTTTGATGTAGTTGTATCATCTTGTATCATCTTATATCTAACACGTCTGACTTCAATGAGTCCAGCACTGTCACTATGAGCAGCCACGGTGTGCTGGCGAAGAGCCTTCATGCATCAAAGGTTCAGGGCTTTGCGACTGTGGTCTGTGTGGGTAAAGCTAACCGCAGCTAGCCAACCTCAGAGTCACGAAAAGGTCGTCCACATTGCTGGCAATTCACCTGGAAAAATCAAGCAAAAGCTGCAATTGCCAAGCTCCAAATTGCTGTGCCTTCATTTCAGCTTCTGGCTTCCAGTTGCCATACCTCGCAAAAGCAGTTTTTAATTCTACTCCATAATTTCTCCGCAGAAGCACTTCGCAGCCTGCAAGCGGACTTTTGTAAACTAAGCCATTGGCTTCTTAAGCTCATGCACCTGCAGAGAATAGTGCAAGGAGCGGCGGCGACAAAATCCACCCTGCACGAGTACCTCCTTTGTGGCACCTGTCGATGGTGTGTCTTGAGCCCCTGTGCGCAAGAAAATGTCTTGCCACCTCAGAATGCAAGAACTCTGTGCCCCAGAAGACATCACGAATGCAGTGCGAAAAGGATTCAACAGGATTCCACAGCCGAGCCAACACAAACATCACCATGCCATGCCCTGCTCTTCATGGCAGCCAGGACGCACGCATCGCATTTCAGCGACGTAGGCTCAGCATCTTGCCCTGGAGAAAACATCCAACAGCTAACAGCTAACAGCCATGTGCTGGCCATGCTGATGAGAAACCATAAAGTCATAAAGTGTTTTTAGATGTTTGATGTCTTCCACCGCCTTTGGCGCTCTTTGGCGCTGAGAATGATGACCTTGACTCATTGCTTCAACTGGTTCACGCTGTCAATCATAACAATCATAGGCAACCAATCAACCAATCAACTTGAGTCCCACATTTCGGCCATGTCAGGCCATGTCACTTCGATTCGCCTTGCATTCCGAGGTGGTAAGTCCAACTCCTGGCGACAAAAAGGTAAGAAATTGACGGGTTGGCTTGGCTGATTTAACGTGATTTAACTGGCTTAAAAGCCTGAGGATGCCATAGGATGCAAAAGGAATGCGGAAAACGCCTCGATGGTGCAGATGACACTCTCTGCGTGTGCAAGTTCTTGAATGACCTCGAACAAATTAAATCAACGGCGCAAACAATGAGTAAAATGACATAAAAAAATCTGAAAAGGCCCAGGCCTTCCAGTGCTGTTCCTTTTGCTTTCGTAGCCAGGAAAAGAGGCAGCCACAAATTGCACGGGATCACAAAGCAAGGAGAAACCATGCCTCCACAGAGAGACCAGAATGACCAGAATGTCACAAGGCTTGCCATGGATCTTCCCGGATCTTCCCGGATCTTCCCGGATCTTCCCGGATCTTCCCTTGCCTAGATGCTTGCTTTAGCAGCTCCCACCGCTTTTCCTGGCACTAAGACGATCCAACAAAGATCGTGGTGCTGTCACCGGTTCGTTCTATCATGCATTACAAGGGCCTGCCCCTCCAGAAGGGTGAGAACAACTCTTCCTTTGGGTCGGAGATGCTTGGCCTCAGACATGGTCTTGGTGCAAAGATGTCCGAGTCATTTAGCTGATGTCAGGAAGTGTGAAATTGGCAATGTTACCTTGGCACCCTGCCACAGAAGCAAAAAAATGCGCAAGTAGAAATTGGTGCAAACGAAAGTCCTTGAGCAAGAAGGAGCAACTTCCGAAGGATAAAGTTGATGCTGTTTTCCGATCTTCAACCCTCACATGCAGATTGAATGGCACGAGCTAGTCCTCTGTTCCCAAATGAGGATGGTTCCATGCCTAGGGAGAGTCACCAAATCTGGACTTTACCACGGCAACCACAGACTTCTGCCACGGCCAGGTCTCTGGCAATCAAATCCCAGAGAACACCGTCCTCAGGTCTTTTTTGCGCATCAAATGCATCAAATACATAACCCGCATAACCCTGAACAAATGGATGTTCTCCAGGAGTACGGTAGTCTAATGATCTACATGCCTGCTTGCAACCGTGGCACACCAAAAGTCCGAGTCAGATCCCATGCATTCACTTGATATCCTGAGGGAGAAGTTGCCAAGATAACGATGTTCAAGAAGTGATGTTGATGTTCAAACACAAGGTGCGCACGCGTTAGCGCCATTTAGCGCCCCAGCAATGAAAAGCTTTTTGGATCTCAATAGCGCTCTGACATGTGAAGGAGTATTCCTTCAAACTCTCCGCGAATTAGTCGAATTGGTTGCCTGCAGCATCACCAACTGTTGTTGCCTTTGGGACATTGGACGATTCAACCAATGATCAATTGCGGGACTTGCGCGTGCGGAGATGCTCCAGAGTTCTTTCGCCAAGAACTCCTCTTAAGAATGAAACAAGTCGAGGGCGTGCAACTCCACTCAACTTGCAAATACTGTATCTTTGTTAGTCGAAAAAGACTCACATGTTGTTTAATTTCTGTTTGCATCATAGAACATGGTTCGCATGCCTCACCCTCTGCCACAAAGCTTGACGATTTGCACAAGCTTTGCATGACAGGCATACCTTTGCCGAAGGAAAATGGAATGCAAAACACATGGCAGCCCGACGAAGGAGCAGGCCTCCTCTGAAAAGTCTCAGAATGGGAAAATTGTATAAAATTGATTAAAATTCACTGGATTCACTTCTGTGAGCCAAACCACCAGTTTATAAATGGCTGGAACCACTTGCGAGAACAGGTGAGTCAGAGGAGTGCCTGCATCTGAAGCCTTTCACGGATGAGACAAGCAAAAAGCTCATGCCATTGGCCGTGCACATACTGCATGAATGTGCACTGCAGGCGACTCAGAAGCCACCCTCGGCTGAGGCAACATGGAAACGTTCCAAATGTGTTCTCTCACCTCCTTCAACCCCACTGCTCCAAGATACATGCAGATATGCCTGTACTTGAAGCGGCACTTGACCTGACAAGTGAACTGCTTGAGAGCAGCCATCAAACAATACTTCGAGGTGAATCAACATTATCAAAATTAGGCCTCCAAACGCTTCAGTCTACCGCCAGACTCTGGACTCTGGACTCTAGACTGATATCACTGATATCCCAAACAAGTGAAGTCTCTGGAGTCTACAAAGAAAAATGCCAGCCTCTTATCTCCTGCACAAAAGCGGCCATGGCAATGGCTCTCACCCTTGGCCACAGCCAGCACCAGGGCAGTTGCTGCCACGTTCCTTCCTTGGATTCTTCATGATATGAAAACATGAACAAAACATGAACAAAACATGCAATGCCGCAATGCCATGCCATGCCATGCCATGCCATGCCATATGCATTATATGCCCATATGCTCCTTGCACTCCAAAATCCACCGGATTCCACCAGGCGTCGGCTGAAGGAGGCCAGTGCCTCCAGCTGGCCGCTGCGGACGAGCGCCTTGTTTTTCGCTCTTCCTCGGGTGACGGTGGCATCGAAGAGTCTGGAGATGTCTGGAGATGTCTGGAGATGTCTGGAGTATGGAGGTGATCTTGTGATGGATCCAGAAACATCCGTGCACAGGTTTTAGAGGTTGGTCGAGCTATTAAGTCCCCGATTCCTGTTTGTTTAATCAATCCTTTAAATTTATCGTGCGGGAAAACTATCCCTACTTACTCTCAGCATTATCATGGGTAATCTCGTCCGTTCTTGGTTGGGTATACAAGTATACTAATCCAATTTATGGCATGGTTCTATTTTTTTGTTGGGTAAAACATACCCCATTACCCTTCAGTGAACTAACATAGATATGGAATGATATGCATCATTTGTAGATATCCTTTTCTATGGATTTCCATAGCTGTTTATTGTATGTTTATTGGACTTATTGGAGGGCACCCACCAAATCTGCCCAACATTTTGGTCGTACAATGTGTCGCCTCCCAGTCACAAGTTGGTTCCAAAAAACAAGTCAACCAACAAACAAAAAAACTCTGAACGTTGGATCAAAGTTTCGCTATGAGCTCTGTCGACATCAGCTGAAAAGCAGCCTTGGGAAAGTAACTAAAAAATGGTTGAAAGATGTTGAAAGTGTCAAGCCAGCAGAAAATGCTGGTGAAATATGGTGAAATCACATGCCCTTAGTCAGCCAAGTGGTCCAAATAGTGTCCAAATGACAAAACCACGCAAGAGCTCCGTGTCAGAACCATGCGAATGAGACACTTCCACATTTGTAGCATCTTTGGCAGAGCATTCAATGAAGGCAATACCCAAGTCCTGCTCATCAGAGCAAGCCAACCCTCTTCCAAGAAATGTTGCCTTGTTGACTGACTCCACTTGAAATGTCGCAGAAATCTAGGAACAGCTACAAATGTTTGTCGATCTCATGCTCCTTGAACAGTCAAATGCAATATGTGGACAACCAACCCAAAAGCCCTCTAATCATTTTGAATCTTTTTGATGGATATCTAGAGAGAAAACTTCTATCAGCTCTAGCAGCTAGCAGAGAGGCGCCTCTGCTTTCTTCTTGGCCTCCTCTGTTGAGACCTGCCTTTCGGCAGTCATGTCGCATTTGTTTCCAATAAGGATCTTGCAAGTATTCTCATTCACGTAGCCTCGGGTCGCCAAGTGTTGGATGACTAGAGACAATAGCATCAAGAGACATCAAGAGACATCAAGAGTCCTTCTGGAGCAACACAGCTACTGGCTATTGAGTTGAAACAGATGATATTGCACTCTGTGTTGATCAGATGCCAAGATGCGATTGACCTCATTGAGCCACTCATCCACATGCTTGAAGGATTCCCGATCACAAATGTCATAGACCAGGATAATGCCATCCTGGGTGTAGCTACAGATTGGATCAAACCGAACATGGGAACTTTGACCCAGCAGGTGTTCAAACAAAACTCAGCCGCATACAGCGCCACGGTAGTACCTTTCTCAGCAGCATGTCTGGATCCACACAGCTGCAGCTGTTGTCAGGGCAGTTAAGTCTATACTTCAGTCATTCCATGTCAAGCTACGCGCTGGTGATCGTCCGGAATCTCTCCTGACCAGCTGTGTCCCAGATCTGGAGCTTGATTGTCCTGTCAATGGGTTTAAGCATTTCCCCTTCAGCGTTGTCACATTCATTCAACATATCCATCCAGATCTTCAAATCAGCCTCTTGCAGGCCAAGCAGCTTTTTGTCGACTGGAATAGTCTTGAATCTGAAATCAACTCCAATTGTGGTGATGTAGCCTGAGAGAAACAAAAAAAATGTGGAATTCCAGTCTCTGCGTTCTTTCAGACAGGGCCGGTCACTGTGTAACTCTACGACTGTTTGCATGAGAGCGGCTATCGGTGAAGGCATCGTCTGCGAAACGCAGGAGCAGGCACGACTTGCCAGCACCCGAGTCACCAATCAGAACCTTGGCATCCAAAGTGGTCAACTTCCCAAGGGAGATTCATCGGATATCTGGATTATTGAGTGACATGACGTATGGTGAATGGTGTGCCTGATCTATGCCTTGTTATCCCGTATCATCAGGACGTTCCCAGAGAAATTTTGAGAGCTCTCGACTCAAGGTGACCCGACATCCACGCAAAACCTTCTTCTAATGCGTCTTGTTTCCCCCATTCCTGCCACAAGAATTTTGAAGGAGCAGCCAGCTTGAATAGATGATCGTAGTCACGTTTCATCCTGCATGCTGAGATGGGGGAATCGTAAGCTTTCTTGTCGATCCAGCAAAGGACTGGTTTTGGTGTCTCTCGATTCTCTACGGTGTCTCTGATTACCTTTAGATCAACATATATTGAGACTGAATAGAAGAGTCAGCGAGATGCTGCGCTGGCGTATCTTCTTCTCCAGTTGCAGCTCTCCCACGTCCTGCTATGATCGTTGTTCAGGATTATGGGGGCGTGGCCCAAGTGACTTGTTGAGCCCAATGCAGCGGAACGAAGGTTGGTTCAGATCAGTCGGGTTTGAAACACATAGAAAGAGAAACACCAACGCTGCTAAAACATGCTAAAACAGGTTTCTCGAACACAAGTCTGAGATTCCAACTGATATCGACGGCAAAGTGCCAGAGCCGGGATAGGATGCCAACAGTTTCAGGATATTTCTCATCCAACTCTACATGTGATTCGTAGCACGTGGCAGTGATATTCAATTGAAGGTCAGGCTGTGGTGACATTCCGAAATAGTCAGCGACCGATGTCAAACGCTGTTGGTAGATTTCTCTTCGAACTTCAGCAGCTTCAGCAGCAGCTGGGACTGTTGGCGGTTCCAACATAGATCTCAGTGCCAACGCAAAAGAAAAGTTGGCCTCACCCAAAAGCAATACTTGGAGGAGACGATCGTCGCTTGATGCGTCCGCTCCTTCTTGTCGTAGACGCTTCTTGTTGCCCTTGCTCATTGCAAGCGAAAATCATGGCTGGCACTGCAGCTTCCGCGGTAGCAGCCTGCATGTTAGTAGTCCAACAATTTGGATATTCCGTTTGATCGAGATCGGCCTGTACAATATCCAAGACTGAAATGCGACTCAGAGGGTGGATGACTGTAACACGAATGCAAGCCAATTACACTGTTCACCATATTGGCTTGAACCACCATCGAAGTTTGTGACAAATGCTAAGTTTCATTCACAGTTTATGCCCATATCAAGTCCATGAAGCATCTCTGCATGCTAGGCACTGAGCATATCATGCAGTTTGCTGACTTTTTTTGGCCAATTCAACCAGCTCAACAGTTCCTCAGGGCACTAAGGAAGGCGACTCGCCGACTGGCAGTTTAAGCCAGGCAGTCAGGCTTTGGCGACCTATCGAAAGAGGCCACAGACACCATCACAGGCCGCGGTTTTAGATTCCATCAGTGGCAACGCTTCTGGCGAACGAGGATAAGAGTAGTAGACTCCACCTGTAAACCATAGAGAATGCATGAACTTGCAAGCAGAGTTTGCTGGTGACAAGACATAACGCAAACGTTTTCCATGACCACTCTAAGATTACCACACTTCCCGCCTGGTTTGCCATCTTTATAGGGCCGACCATAGCCTTGCAGCGCCAGCTTATCTGCTGCATCCAGCTCTTTAGCAGATGGGGCCTGCATTGGTCCATTTCCAAGCATAAGGAAACAATCTGGTTGAATGAAAATGTCATGGATCATGATTCATGATAGATCAACATAGATCAGGATTTTGTTTGCTGTGTCTGACTTCATGCAGTTGTGGTTGGCCTGAACCTCAAAAGGTGGCGCTTGTTGGACAAAAAAATATTTCAGGCAAAATGCTGTGTGACCAACTGAAAACCATTGAGGACCTGCCTCGACTTTGCTCCTGGTGTGCTTGTCCGTGATTTCCTCTCCTGCCAATTTTGCGTTGACTCAGTGCAGGCACTGCAGCAAAGGAAACAGAATATGACCTGTGTCTGCCTCGACAGAAAAAACAGATATGCTGGAACTGAAAACAAGGTTTCCATATATTTGTATAAATAGTTATATATGTTTGATTGTGTTTGTACATTTGGCTTAGCTGCTGAGTATTGATAGCAGCACTTTTGGCCTTAAAAGAGCATCTAAGGACAACAGATGGATGAGATGACAGAAGAAGATTACTTACCTTCCAACAGCGCAATAGCAGGTCCATCTCCTTTCACTGCATGCTTGAAGTCGGCTGGATCATAGTTTGCCAGTAAGGCATTGCTTTTTGCAAGTCGATCCATATCTTCAGCATGGGCTTTGTCGTAGTCAACACCAAGTTTTGAGATACGTTCCACCAACTCTTGAGCAGTCCTGGACATGCTTCAGCAGCGTAATTTTTCACAATAATTTCACATATTTTTCCAGTCTGCATATATGCCATATATGCTCTTCCATTGCTTCATTGGTCTTCATTGCTTCCTTGCTGAGGATCCAACAGTGTTGGGGCTTCTGGGAAAGCCGCGCCAGTAGCATACATTTTCTGCAGAGTTTCTCTCACAAATTTCAGAGGAAAGTGCCGCATGTGCATGAAGTGCGCACCACGTCTGAAGACCCCCAAGTGCGAAGGCAAAAGAGGCGGCAGCCTTGGCTGTCACGAGGGGGATTGGAGTAGTGAAACAACCTTGCCAGCGCAATCCAGCGCAACTGCACGCTGCAGAAATCATCATATTTTCTTGACTGCAAAAACCAACAGCTTGGTCGTCCACATGTACTGCAGATGCAGTTGGTATTGCGAAGGTGGCAAGTTGAATGCCATTATCACATGCTCGCGAAGAGCTTCGATAGGCATGTCATTTCCTGCCTTGGCTGTTCGCGCACGTGCCAGTTCAAGATGTAATGCCAACCAGAAAATAGAACACAAAGCAGAACGTTTGCTGGCACTGACGTGCATTCTGCTGTATGCATGATGGTAGTGAGTCTTACAGCATGTCGACCAGGTTGCAGCTGATAAAGCTTTTCGACGCCACTCTGCAGATGCCAAATGTCCCTGTCGCAAAGCAGCCCAGGCAGAGTCCTTCATCCAATCAAAAGTTCAGCCAATCGAATCAGCCTGTGCTCCGAGAAACACCATGTTGCTGCAGCTTGAACAGAGATGTCACTGGCCTCTATCCTCTTCAGCAGAGCCAAAGCTGGACCAGGATCAACAAAAAGAGACCGAATGTCAGGACCTGCAATGTGACTTTGGATACAATGCGAGCACTTTCCGATGTGAATGCATCAAGAAATCGGCAAGTCCCAGCCAATGCAAAATGTCAAAAGTGTTTTCGAAATACATTGACGTATACAATTTGCATCACTTACCACACTCGGCAAATAAGCCTCGGACAGTACACGTCTGTGGGGACAGAAAGGAGGTGAGCTCGAGTGATCGCCAATGGATCATCGAATACCATGATGTCTTTGGTTTCCAGGCGCATTGAAATTTTTAAAGGAAACGCTGTTTTGTCCACTCCAAAAATAAAAGCTACGAAAAGATTGGGACTCTTGGACACAGCTACTTCAGCGAGCGACGTTCCGCAAGCATTACCTTGGGTGACAGCATCATGGGAATTTGAAAGTTGTCGAATCAGTATCAGTGTTTATTTTGCTCTGTGTGTGTGTGTGCGTCTAAACGCAAACCAAGCATCAAAGGGTCATCGTGACAGCCTTGAATGGCAACGACCAGTGATCAATTATAAACAATATGAAACAATGCCAATTCCACATGGTCCATGGTTGTGTTCTAGAATAAATGGGGCCCCCGGCACACGGCTTTCCACAATTGGGGCATTTTAAAATCTCGTTGTAGGCTTGACTCTCAAGTTGCGGATTCGCTTTGATCCAAGCATCAAAACCGCCTGAGAGCATAATTTCCCATGGTTTGGGCAAATGCAAACCTCAAAAATTCCAAATACACACCACACTGCCTGTGATCGTTGGTTCTAGCGTTCCGCAACCCGTTGGAATGTCCACTGACGGGAACTTTTCAGGGATGGCACCTGCAAATCATGTTCGTTTCCCATGTCAAATGTCATTGGTTTGACTCTTTCAATTCCAGTTCCAACTGGAGGACGGATCATGTTTTGAGACGAAAAACAAACGACGAAAAATGCAAGTCAAATTTTGCGAACATATCAGACGAATTACAGTGTTTCCTGAATGTAATGTAAGACAAAGAAACTGTCATTTCATTGCAAATTAAGGTCCAAACAACAATTTTTGCTCATATACATTGCACTGTCACTGTTCTGCATTTTTCAACAAACTCCAAAAAACAAGGACAGTCATTACAAAACAATCAGAACACACCCTTGCCTGCCAACAAAGCACCATCCTGCCAAAATGGTGCCAAAAAATGCGTGCTCAATTCAAACCAATTGCAACATGAATGCAAGGCCTCTTCTCTGCAACCTTCCGGATTCCAGTTTGAAGACATCATTACTCGTCAAGAATGGAACTTGATGCTGACTAAATGGCTGCAAAATGTTCCATTCAAGAAATTTGCACCTGTCTCGTGTCACGATGATTTGATTTACCTAGTTTTGGATTTGTAAAAATTCAAAACAACCCATATCATCACACGTGCGCAATGAAACACATGCAAACAAAATGTCACTATGTTATACCGTTTCACCTCAAAAACCAAAAAATGCAATATTTTCAACCCAGGCAAATAAGGTTTTGGATCGACGTGCAAAATTGTGCCATCAATGAAGCAAACAATGCGTCATCCAAAAGATGTTCCAACACGTAATGCATCAATGGGACGATGATCTTGTGTTTTGATCAATCAATGGTTTGGAACGCGGTTCTCCTGAAAATTTGGCAGCCCAAAGGAGGATATCACGCGTCGACATGCAAAAAAAAAACGCAATATACAAATTTACCATCGCGGCACGTCGTTTTGGCATGTCGACGGCCGCAGTTACCTCGTTTTTTGGCATGTCGACAGGCACACGTAATTTTGGCATGTCGACGGGCATTTTAGCATGTCGACAGACGCATTTTGGCATGTCGACGGGCACATTTACTATTTTACACTCCACCATTTTTCCTTTCCAGCCTGCTTTTTGGCATCGCGGGCCGTCATTTTGGCATGTCGACGGGCGCATTTTGCATGTCCACGGGCACATTGATTATTTTACACTTTACTATTTTTCGTTTCCAGCCTACTTTTTGGCATCGCGGGCCGTCATGTTGACATGTCGAACGGCGCATTGTGACGGGCAAATTTACTATTTTACACTTTACTATTTTTCCTTTCCAGCCTACTTTTTGGCATTGCAGGCCATCATTTTGCAATGTCGACGGGCGCATTTTGCATGTCGACGGACACATTTACTATTTTACACTATACTAAACTATTTTTCCTCTCCGCGTACTTTTTGGCATTGCGGGCCGTCATTTTGGCATGTCGACGGGCGCATTTTGCATGTCGACGGGCACATTTACTTTTCCTTTCTAATTCTAACCTACTTTTTGGCATCGCGGGCCGTCATTTCGACATGTCGACAGGCCCATTTCGCATGTCGGCGGGCACATTTACTATTTTACACTTTGCTATTTTCCTTTCCAGTTTACTTTTTGGCATCGCCGACCGTCATTTTGACATGTCGATGGGCGCATTTTGCATGTCGACGGGTAATTTACTATTTTACACCTTACTATTTTTCCTTTCCAGCGTACTTTTTGGCCGTCATTTTGACATGTCGACGGGCGCATTTTGCAAGTCAACTTACACTTTACTATTTTTCTTTTCCAGCCTGTTTTTTGGCATCGCGGGCCGTCATTTTGGCATGTCGACGGACACATTTACTATATTACACTATACTATTTTTCATTTCCAGCGTTGGCATGTCGACGGGCACATTTTCTTTTTTACATTTTACTATTTTTCTTTTCCACTACTTTTTTGGCACCGCAGGCCGTCATTTTGGCATGTGGACGGTCGCATTTTGGCATGTCCACGGGCACATTTACTATTTTACACTTTACTATTTTTCCTCTCCAGCCTACTTTTTGGCATCGCGGGCCTGCTTTTTGGCATGTGGGCGGGCACATTTTGCATGTCCACGGGCACATTGTTTATCACCTTACTATTTTTCCTTTCCAGCCTACTTTTTGGCATCGCGGACCGTCATTTTGACATGTCGACGGGCGCATTTTTGCATGTCGACGGGCACATTTACTATTTTACACTTTGTTTTTTTCCTTTCTAACTTATTTCGGCGCTGTACACCTGGGTTGGCAACATATTTCTGCTGCTACTTACGTCAGAAAAAATAATCTTTGAAATTAACTTCTTTGAAGGACACAACTCTTGTCTGTGTGGACAGAGATGGCTCACGGACTTGTTGACGAATGATTCTGCCATTCTAGGAGGTGGTTTGGTCTGTGGACGAACGAACAAGACCCCTTGGCAAATTGACGGACAAAACCCCTTGGCATGTCGACGGAGACAACTCCAGGGATGTTGACGACGGATTTTGGCATGTCGGCGGACACCCTGGTTTTGGCATATCGACGACCACTGTGTTGGCATGTGGACGGTGACAATTTTTTTGCATGTCGACGGGAACTATCTTTTTTGCATGTCGACGGAGACAATCTTTTTTTGCATGTCGACAGGAACAATCTTTTTTGCATGTCGACGGAGACAATCTTGTTTGGCATGTCGACGGGAACAATCTTTTTGGCATGTCGACGGAGACAATCTCCTCTGGCATGTCGACGGGAACATTTTTGCATGTCGACGGAGACAATCTTTTTTGCATGTGGACAGAGACAATCTTGTTTGGCATGTCGACGGAGACAATTTTTTTTGCATGTCGACGGAGACAATCTTGTTTTGGCATGTCGACGGGGACAACCCTTTTGGCATGTCGACAGTTTGGCATGTCGACGCGTCGTATCCCGGCAGTCCAATTTTTTTCCTTTTCACGGAGTTCAGCCGCCAATCAGTGGCGTGTTCATCCTTGCGCGGTGGCCATGCCTGACATGTACAACTGCAACTGTTAAGAACAAATACTACACAACTGAACTGGACATGTATGTGTAAACAAGAACAAGTGAAAAAAGGTTAAGGCGCCTGTAGGGCGACCACGCTTTCTGCGTTATTTATATGTGACTTTGATCCTGTTTTCGATTCACATCCCATTATTTACAGTGTTTTGGTACATGCCATCTTCACATGCTTCGTGTGGAAGCGTCAAAAGTGCTGTAGGCGCGCCTCATTTTTTCAAAATCTTGTATTTGGCTATAGCGAAAACGTCATTTCTGACTAAACATTTCTTTCGAAAACTTCATCTCATGCCCACACGTGTTTTGCTAAGCTCCTTTTTTTCACTTCTTGCTTGTCTTCTACTGGTTATTTCCAGTAACCCAAGGCGTCATTCACTTTGGACATCAAAGCTCCTAAACTTTCTAAAACATCGGATCCTTCACTTGAAATCCTGTGTCTCCAGTACCACATCCATACATAGCGCTGCAAGCGCAAGCGCATGGCATCCAGGGACAACTGTCGAGTACTGAAAGTGCGAGGCAAAATTCCTTTGAGTGAATCCCAAATTCTGTCTAACACCTGAGTTCCTCCCAAACGATTTCGTTAACATGCCCCCCCCACCCCATGTATGCAACATAGCCTCGACACCGTATGCACTTCACATGAACGTTGCCCATGTACGCAACGTAGCATCGACACCGTATGCACTTCACATGAACATTAACATCCCCCCCACCCCATGTATGCAACGTAGCATCGACACCGCATGCACTTCACATGAACGTTCACATGCCCCCCCCACCCCATGTATGCAACGTAGCATCATGCCCATGTATGAAAGTGACAACAGTGCGGTCGCTCAAGGGGCGCCGCCACCAAGAACAAGTATTTTGCAAGTCTTGCCACATTCTCTTTACATCCGTTCTACACTCACCGCAGGTGGTCATGGGTTCAATTCCCACGGGTGACGTGGCCACAGGCCTCCACAGTAGAGCCACACTCTCCATACTCTCCATGAGGAGATGTCCCTGAAGTCCAGCATAATTGGCATGTTTCAGCCTCAGGAATGGTTTCTGCAAAGGGTCTTAAAAAGGGGCTTTAAATAAACCCCTTTTCGTGCATCATTTCACACTGCACAAGACACTGTATCATGCAGCCATGCTCTGGATTGAACATCTTATTAAAAGCCCCCTTTTTGAACACATGGACGGCGTTCTGATTTAAAACTTCTCCTTTCTGATATTCCAACACCGGTTTTGCGCAGTCTAAGATGATTTTTTCCAGAGCATGACTGCATGATACAGTGCCTTGTGCAGCGTGAAATGACACTCGAAAAGGTCTTTATTTACAGAAAAGGATGCCAGGAAAGTCTCAATTTACGACGTCTCTAAAAATGCAATGTTTTTGAGGTGCGTTAACAAAAACGCATTTGGAAGAAAAATATGTTTGCTTTACAGTTTTCTCATTGAGCATCCAAAAATGCATCGTTTGTTCTTTTAAGCAAAAAAAATGATTGATTTTATGTTTTGATAACTACTTGTTGCGGACATGTGTTCATCGTGAAGTGTGTCTTCATGCTGAACGATCCGAAGCTGCACACGCATCTTTTTGTCGACTGGGGTTGAGCTCCGGTATCGCCTTGCGGCGCGCTCTGGCTTTGGGTAGGCCCAGAGCGAGTCTCCGATCTACAAAAGTCACTGGAAATCCAAATTGACGATCGGAATGTTGTACGTTTGGCGGAAGTGATTGCGAAAGAATCTCGCCAATTGTATCATCTGGATTGTAAGCCTCAGTTTGAGGTAAGTGATGACTGCACGAAGTCGTTGACGGACTTGAAGTAGGTGCAGTGAGGCTTCTTGAAGATGATTGTCATCAGTGTAGTCACTGAGGTCGTCAGAGAGGAAATGGGACGAAAATAATTTTGTTGAAACATGGCCATGGATGTGAATCACGTTATGTGATACTTTGTAGCCAAATGTTTGACTGACTGAAATGTTGATCCATGCCATGAAATGTCTCCTGTTTCCCCTGCAGCACTTGCTGCCGTCTCACTTGAGACTGAAAATACACATCGGATAAAGATGTTCAACATGCACACAAGACAACTCAAATGACACATGTCCGCAAACTCATGTATATTCACTGGATTCATATACATTCGCCGGTCGTAGGTATGTCACATAAAAATCTATCATGATTCTCATGAGAGTATTCTTATGTTTTGATACCTACTTGTTGCGGACATGTGTTCATCGTGAAGTGTGTCTTCATGCTGAACGATCCGAAGCTGCACACGCATCTTTTTGTCGACTGGGGTTGAGCTCCGGTATCGCCTTGCGGCGCGCTCTCACCCTATGACAATGCCGCCTGTTCCCAAATTGCTTTTGGGTCAACTCTGGAACTCATCAGTCCATTCCAGATCGTCACAAAAGATCTGGACAAGTAATCAGAAGGGTTGGATTGGCTCGGTACCCTTTCTAACCAAATTTGGCAACCTGATTTGTCCTCCAGAGAAAAGATCGCCTTGAGAAGTTGGCTGTTCATGTCGTTTTGCGACCATGACTTTAGGAAGCTCCCACGCACGGCTTCACTGTCTGAAAAGATGACTACACGTTTCCCTTCCGACATCGGAAGCCATAACACGGCTGCGATCAGCAACGCCAACATCTCAAGTTCCTGGATCATGTTCTTCTGTTCACTCTTCCTGATTGAGAGGAGAAATTCAGAACTCACCTGTTCACTGAAGAAAAAGCAACTCTGCCCGGTGCTATCATAAAAGATTCCCCCGACCCCTGAGTAGCCCTCAGGGTCATAAGAAGCATCCACGTACACATGCACATGGTCTGACATCTTCCCGGAGATCGCCCTGGGGACGTTGAGGGAAATCTGAGCCCTGAGTTCACTCAGGGCCAGCTTAGTGCTGTCACAAAGGGTGGCACGGCCGCTTGAAATGTGCTTGGACAATGTCCTCATCCTATTTCTGGCACTGCGCCCAAAGAGTTGCCCACTGGCAAACTGAAGTCTCCCCCTCAACCTTTCTCCATCAGCTCTCTTCAAAGAACCCAACGTGAGGATGCTGTCAATCTCCTCACAGAGTTCGTTCACCCTGTCCGTAGTGTTGGCCACTGCGGATAGTCCTTGGCCGGACATGCGCATGTCAAACTCGACTCCCAGCACCTTGCACATTGTGTGATAATCAATCAACTTGTCTTCGGAAAGTTTCCATCCTAAGATACTAAACAAAGAAGAGACTACAAGGTCGGTATGCCGAGAAGTTTCACTGGCCGTCACTGACAGGAAGTCGTCAAAGTATGACGTCCACATCAGTCTAAGAAGTCTGGCACCAACTTTCCAAATCCCATGCGCAACTCTCAACAAGGCTGTGACGGATGCCACGGACCCAAATGGGAGGACTTTTTGTTGGAAAATTTCGGCCTTTTTCTCAGTGGGGTTATAGACTGCTAAGAAACCATCATTATCAAAGGCATGATCACTTAAAGGTATCTGTTTATAAGCATCTGCTAGGTCCCATGTCTTTGCGGACAGGGACACACTAGTTCCAAGCTCTTCGGCGACCCTGAGGATGCATGCGATGAGTGAAGCTATGTGGTCCACGGTGTGGACGGTTGCAGTCTCGGTTTGTGAGACGCTACTGTTGACAAAGGATGCTTTGTAATCATCTATCGGCCTCGTTTTGCTTTTCTGCTTGACCCCAAATCGTCGGGTCAGAGTAGAGCCTTCTGGGAGGTCTGACGGCTTCACGGGCCCTGTTAAGAACCCTTTGTTGACCTCTTTCAGGGTGGCTGCATACAGTTGACCGTCAAGATCTGGGTCTCCTGACGAAACCACGGTTTGCAACATGTTGTGCCTGCATAATTCTGATATCCTTCTGAGTTCGACGCAAGACATGGTGGCTGGTCTGAGCTTGCGTGCGAAAACTTGTGACTCGGGGAGGCTCCCCGTCAAATCAAAACCACATACCAGTTGATCCACAAGATCTGAATCTCCGTGCGCGGCATCTTCCATAAGAGTCTTGAAAAGTAAGAGGTTTTTGCCCTGCAAGACCTGTCTCCTTCTACTAGACATGTTTCCTTTGAGATGACGTTCTGCGTCAGAGAGATCGCTGGCTAGATGGATCCATCTTTTGATTTCCTCAGTTCGCTCTCGAGCCAAGTCACCAGGAGTGCTGTGTGCACAATGCAGCACCACTTCCTTTATTTCATCAGGGAAAAACGAGTGGCATCTGGTCGGGTGTCCTATGGAAAGGGCTTGCTTCACAAACTCTTCTGGTGTGTGGTGTATACCGACGGTTATGCTGCTGGCGGTTTGGCCAATTGTCATCCTTTTCACTCGCGGATATCCCCTGGTGAGGAGTGCTGAGCTTACGTGAGTTAGGAGGCAGCGGCAAATGAGCCGGATGAGTTATTATTTGTTGGAACTCTGGGACCATGGGGGGCAGGCCACGTCTGGGTTGCAAACTGGTGGCGGCTCGCATGGTTTGCAAACCGGCTTCTTGAGTCGCGAATGCAGGTGGTTGGCATTGGATGCCATCTTCCTGTAACTGCAGGGCCAACTTGGATGCAATGGCGCGGCACAGGTCCCAAGGATAGGCCGTCTCTTCTGCTGTTCGCCACTGCCCAGTCGGGCTTTGCCCCCATGGTTCATGAACATGATTATTATCACAATACGATTCAAGTTTTTGAAAAGAAGCGACGTTGTGCAAAAATTTTGTGAGTTTTCTGCGTGAGCTTCCGTATCTGCAGTGATGGAAAAAGACTTCATTGAGTTGGAACTTTTGGCAAAGTTTTTGAAAGGACGATGTGAGCCACATGAAAGACCGTCCGGGGTTCTCAACTGAAAAATATTTCCCATTATTGATGCAGAATTCAACTAGATCGCAAGTGATTTGATATAACTGATTGGCAGACTGAACCCTTGCGAGAAGTACCCCTGACAAGCCAGGTATGCCATTTGGGTGCTGTTCAGTGCGTAAGATAGGCGGGTTCCATCGGCCCTTACGCTGGATCAGTCTGGCCCTGGAGCTTGTGCCGCAGGGTGGTGCAAAATGCACATAAATGCAAAACGGTGATGCAATGAGGTCCTGTACAAGTGTTCGGTGATCTGGCCTGAGCAAATCATATTTAATTATTGGACTGCGTAAATGAGGCGGAAGCTTTACATCAATCCCAAAACTGTCACGCAATCCAACTGATCTAAGGGCTGCTGTAAGTTTCCCTGAGCCAGCGAAAATTTCCAAACAAAAATAGTCTGTGAGTGGTCGGCCCTGGTTCAAGGTCTCAATGCTTCGATTGGGATCCTGATGCAAAATCGGATCGACCACCTGGGTTTGTCAGCGGTGGTTTTGCAGACTGTGGGCCTGTTCACACCCTGGTTCTGCGCACAAGTGTACGCCCCTGGAGCATTTGTCTCCGGGTTTCGCCTCCTGGCACCCTTGCGGCAAATTGAATGCCCAACATAGGCGGTCACCAGCTTTGGTCTGCAAAGCCTTACCTATCAGGCCGCGCGGGATGTTTGGGCCGCGCCCCTTCTTATTTTTCCCACCTTTACCTTTTCCTTTGCCTTTTGAGGGGCCAGGATTGGTCCTGACAGGTGTTCTGGATCTGGCTCGTTTGGGTGTCGGAGCAGTTGGTTTCGCTGCCGCTGGCTTTTCAGGATTCGGTGACTTAAGCGGCATTGGCAACAGGTGGAAACACACGGACGGATGGGCAAGCACTTTGCTGAGTTCTTCTTCAAGTGGAAGTGTGCCAGCTTCGTTCCTCTTCAACGTGCTGACCTTTTCTGCAATGTGCAGCCATGCCGCTCGATCTGCTCTCAGCAGCTGGGCCAGGGAAACCTGAGAATATCCAGGTGGCGCCTGCAAGTGCAAATGGTCAAACAGCTCTGCATGGTAAGCATTCATTGTGTGATAACTACATGCTTTCACAAGGTCGAAGGCAAGAGCCCGCCTCCTCATTGCGTTCGTTGTGTCGAGTTCTGTGGTTGTGGCACATGTCAGCCCGCCTCCTCATTGCGGTTGTGTCGAGTTCTGTGGTTGTGGCCTTGACAATGAGGGATGTTTGGTCTATGGCTATTTCTTTGGCGGACTTTTTCATTGCTAACTCACTTCGCCTTGTTGCGAACTTCTCAGGTGCGAGATAAAGAAGTGAGTCTTTCTCCATCATGTTCAACACGAGGTCATAACTTTGATGTGAACACTCTTCCTCTCCTTTAAATCGGAGTCCTTCGAGCCTTGAGCGTTGTTCCTTGATTCGATTGTCTCTTTCTGCAGGTGCAAGCTTGGATTTGACCTGTTCGTCCGTTTTGTGGACTTTGTTTTGCAGCTCCGCGGATAGTAAAGTCTGGGCTTCAAAAATCAGGCGCTTCATTGATGCATATGTCCCGGGATTTGGCACTATTTGGCCATTGAACAAACTATCGATCTGATCATTTGTGGGTGCATCTCCCGGGGTGCATCTCCCGGGGGGCATGCTGCGAAAGCCAACCTGGCCAATGAGTCTACTCTGTTGTTGATGAGGGCATTGATCTCACCGGAAGTAAGACTCACCTCTAAACCCCTGGATCGAAGGGCTTCCTTGGACTCCAGAAGCGTGCCCATGACTGCAACTCGGCGGTGCTGGATAGATGAAAAATTTGTCAACGTGAAATATGAGAACATGTTGAAAACGTTGAACAACATTCATACCTGTGTCACCCTGGTTTGGCAGTTCATGTTTCATCATGACACCTTGTGACTTCCAGAAAATGTTTTTTTGTTCCTGAGCCGCGGACACATACAAAACTCAGTTTCACTCGAAACCGTCTGTCTCAAAACTCATGTCCGCTGTGCAACTCAGATGGAACATTTAACAGGTGCTGGCACATGCCAAATCTCATCAACACGTGTTGATATGCTGTCTACATGTTCACTCAATGGAGGCACTTGCCTCTAAATGTGTGTTCAATCAGGCACACGCCCGGAGTTACGGCTCCCCTGACTCAAACGCGCTCCCCTTTTTTTTTCTCTGCGTGGGCTAGTCGCCATTTCTTCAGGCCGGATGCCATTTGTCCAACAGTCCTGATGGGTTTCGATGTAGCACAGCGTTTGCACTTGCGTAAGTCCAAGAATTGGGAGCTGCGTATGAGTTCATAGTCACTGGTAATCTTGACACCGCAACTGAAAATTTCTGCCCCTCCATGTGCACTTATATGCACGATCTTGCTTTTCACATTGCGATACATGTCATAATCAGGGTCCCAAGTCTTGGGGGCAACAACTGGGTCGTGCCCCTCGGCTTCATAAGGCTCGGATGCATCGGATCTGTCGGCATCTGTGGACGAGGAAGAACCGTCGGACGACACTTCGTGGTCCGATTCTTCTCGGGCAGGCACGGAGAAAGTTGATTTTGGGTCTTCGACCGAACTGCCTTTAATCATCCCTGACCTGGTGGAATCGGGGGAAAAGGCTTTTGTGCGGATCTGTTGGAGGACTAGTTCAAACTCTCTCAAAGGCTTGGCCAAGTTGTCTCTCGAGTAACATTCCACGGAGCTTCTGCCCGTTGCATGATGGCCAAGGATCGCCCGACAGTCTGGGTCCAGACCCCACTTGGCACACCAAGATAGGGGAGTGCCCTTCAAGGTATGGATGGTTGTGAAGTTCGCCCCGGATTCCATCTGGCTTAGGAGGTTCCTAATCCATTTCCCCGCTTCCTTGGTAGTGACTGCCCTGCAAGACCAACCTCCGGATGCTGTGGGTGCTGCCAACAAAGGTTCATGATCTAGTTGACAAACATCTCGATGTGCCAATTTGCAAACTTTCAAGAAAGACAGGCCCCATGGAGGCGATGTGACTCCCCATACCGGTGCCACTAGGGGCATGGAGATGCCACCCTTCGCCACAAGTCTGGCTGTCTTGTGTGATCGGGTCCGGCACTCAAGATACCCAGAAATCTTGCCTTCATCTTCCGTGATGTCAGAGACGAAGTTATAGATTTTCCGGATGTCAGACCATCGGCTTCTGCTGTACAGGCAGAACAGCATGCAACCGCAGGCAACTCTGTCAGTGATGTCGGCCCTTTCATCCGAAATGAACATCTCCAAGAACTCGACTTCCTGAACTGTCAGCACTCTGGCTTGCACTTTTTCTTTACGGTTTGAGTCTTGCATTTCAATGAGCCGCCTCACCTTGGCAGACACGAGGTTTATTTGTCCTCCATCCACGTCCATGCCTGCGACGTGCTTGCAGAAGTTAAGGCCTTCGATGAATCCCCGGAGGCTTGAGGCTGGTTTGTTTTCTGACACCATCTGAAGAACAAACTCTTCCACAATTTCCGTTGACAGCGGGAAAGGGCACATGCCAAAGTACTTGCTTCTGTACCACTTGACAAATTGCAAAATGCTGGTTCCTCGGCGGAGAACCGTGCCATGGCTCCTGTTGCCGAAAAGAACCTGCATATCGGTCAAACGGTGCTCTCTGATCGCGGCACTCAGATCGAAGCCTCTAGGCCAAGCCTCTCTGCCACTAGAGAAAATCAAGTACCATTTTTCCAGAGCCCTGGTCATCGCAGCTTCCTCAACTTCTTGTTCAGTAAGAGTCGTATCAAAGTTGATTACTTCGCTGTATACTCCTCTTATGGTCCGTCCAAGGTGGTGAGGGACAACTGTGGAAGATTGGCTTTCCCGCTCAGAAAATTCAATGGGTGTCATCACTGGCACTGGGATGAGCCTAGCTGGGTCTCTATTGAAAATTTTGGCAAGCCCTTTGCGCTCCCAAGGCATCTGAAACTTGAATGTCGGCTTCACTGACAAGCAGGCATCATCTATCATGGATTTCAATTTCCTACTGTCGGCATCACTCAAGACCGCATTACTGTCATCAGATGTCACATGATCACCCTGGGACGGGACAGAGTATTCGTCCCATTGAGCTGGAATGTCGCGCCCGAACAAACTGCTACTTTCTGCGAAAACTTCTCCATCTGCGTCCAAATCTTCAGGCAAAGGTAACTGGATGGTTCTGGAAGTTATGGACTCTGGATCTGATTCATTTTCAGTGTCAGGCGGACGCTTGACTCCTCGTCTCATCCGTTCCACGAAGGTCGCCAGCCTACGGCCGGACAAAATGAAAAACTCAAGGCATGTCAAGAGACAATAGACCTAGAGAGAATTGCACAAACGAACGTCTCGCATTTCGATGTCTCAAACAAAATAAACTGTTTAGTCTCATTCACTTTCAAATTGAGGTTAGGGCAGGCGACCACAGGTCACTCGACCAGCGTCACCCACACCTCACACGTAAACATTGACACTGCCGATGGTATACCCCAAGTCACTCGACTCAGATAAACGCTGACACTTGTCAACCGCAACTTGACATCAAGTTAAAGTGATCATCAAGACTTGAGAGCAAGACTCACTCTCAGTCATCCAGTGCCATCTGACCTGATTGCTCACGTCACTGCATCGTGACACTTGTACTATGTCTTTGCAAGGAAAACTAATTACTGATCATTGGCTTGACAAATGAAGAAACAGGATATGCGACACTTGTCACATGTTCACCGCTCAGATGGGTTGAGGGCTGAACCGCAAGAGCGTACGAGGTCACTTGACCTGCGCTCTGTCAATCACCGCCATGGTATCATTGACCCCCACCCTTCGAGCATGACAATCGACGTCTCACACATTGGTGCGTGCTTGTCGTATTATGTCCATTGAGGCCTAGACTGAAACACGATCACCTGATCATGCTCAACAGACGCCACGTGAGAAAACACACTTACTCGAGAGAGTTGATGACACGATCCAGTCACTTGACTGTTCTTGTCAGACTTGCTCAGTCACTCGACCGATGAAAATCTAAGGTCTCGACCGGAGACTGGAGTGTGCCCTCCGTTACCGGTCAAAATTGTGCTCACTTGAGCCTAACCATATATGACCAGAAATGGTGTACTGCATGAGACCTACCTTCAGCTCATGTGCTGATAACTCACTCGAGTTCAAATCCAGCAAACTTCATGCGACAAATTTCACATGTTATATGAAATCATGTTCATATGAGGAGAAAACAAGTAAGCTGATGCGAGAAACCCCCGATGGAGATCAGCTGCTTTTTGTCTTTTCCAATGTTGAAATGCTGTGACCTGAGAGGTGCTCGAAGGTGTAGAGGGCGTCGTCCAAAAAGTGTCATAGGTGAGCAGGCAAAGCCCGAAAACTCACATAAAAACCTGATCTCGAATTGAAAGTAGGCGCCTGAGCTATGTTCCAGCGGAAGTTGAACGGCTCAAAGTAGAGGCCGTAGTCTGCTCAGGCTGCTCAGTGTGCTCTGGGCGAAGATCTTCGGGCCGTAAGAGCAGGTCTAACGGCCCAGCCATCGTCGGGTCGTGGCTGGCGACCCACTCCATGATGCGCGCTGTGTATTCGCGCCATGTCTCGAAGCGGCGAAGCAATTCTCTGTGATCTTCACGAAGCTGGAGGTAATTGCGATGGAGACTTCCCACACTATCAATAATATCCGATGGCTCGAAAAAGTGGATGGTAATGTGGGTCTGCAATCTGTGGACCTCCGCGACGTCGCCGTCGTCTATGAGGTTCACCGCATCGTCCGCGATGGTGCGGTACACATCTTGATAGGCCTGCCAGTCAAAAATGACGAAATGAAACTGAGTCACTTCCTTGAGATCTTCATCCCATGCTGCCCAAAAAGTGGAGAGCGCACACAAAGGCGGTAAATTGTTGCGAGTATGTGATGTCTGAATAACGTAGACAAAACTGTTGATCTCGCAATCCACCACGTCCAAGCCGAACCACGGCAGGGTGGCTGCCACCGTCTGATTTTCTTTGTCGCCTTGAAACCAAACCGGAACACGCTTGCTGAG
This sequence comes from Cladocopium goreaui, assembly GCA_947184155.2. Taxonomy (NCBI): domain Eukaryota; class Dinophyceae; order Suessiales; family Symbiodiniaceae; genus Cladocopium; species Cladocopium goreaui. Next base: position 56,711 of record CAMXCT020000135.1, on the reverse strand, counting down.
GTCGATCATATTGTCGAAAAACCCGGCATCGGCAGGGGCAGTCCAGTCTGGAATCATTGCGACAAGAAAGGGACAGTGACGAAAATAATTTTGTTGAAACATGGCCATGGATGTGAATCACGTTATGTGATACTTTGTAGCCAAATGTTTGACTGACTGAAATGTTGATCCATGCCATGAAATGTCTCCTGTTTCCCCTGCAGCACTTGCTGCCGTCTCACTTGAGACTGAAAATACACATCGGATAAAGATGTTCAACATGCACACAAGACAACTCAAATGACACATGTCCGCAAACTCATGTATATTCACTGGATTCATATACATTCGCCGGTCGTAGGTATGTCACATAAAAATCTATCATGATTCTCATGAGAGTATTCATAAAGAGCGTGTTGGAAAGTCTAAAGTGAATGATCCTAGGGAATATGAAATAGATAGATTACATTTATTGCAATTTTAGCAATTCGTAGAAGTCCTGCAGATCCTGATGATTGTTGTAGATCGTCTAAACTGTAAAACCCCTTAAGAGTGATTCGCCGATACTGCGAAGCGGGCAGCGTTTCTTTTGAGCCAAAAGAGGCCTCAAGACCCATATGTGATTTCCGCATGTGAATGGTGAGAAAATTTGCTACACTCATCTCGATTTATGCAAGTCATCCATGATGTTGCAAAAACTGTCTCAACCCCTGCAAATTCCATGCACTCCTCCTCGGAAAGAGGGAGCATGGCTCGCTGTTTCACCCCATACATTTTCCAGCTCTCTCTGTTGCGTTATCTCAGCATTTCTATCTGAAATGTCACATTTGTTTTTTTCCGTCCAACGCCTTCATGGCTTCCGCCAGGTCGTTCACCGTGTTTTGGTGCATGTTGCAAATTGAAATTAACTGCTTAATTAAGCCGTGCGTAGGCCGCTGCGGTGGAAAGGCCTCATTAAAGTAAACTGGTAGAGGACCGTTACGTAGTCCTGTGTACTGTCACATGTCATCACCAGCTCGTGAAGCGAAACAAAGCAACCAACACACAAAAAACCAACACACAAGCAAAAACCAAACAAAAACACAAACACACACAAAACCAAACCAAACAAACCAAAAACCAAAAAACACACCAGAGCAGTGATTTCTCCTTTATATCACTAAAGTCTGTATACATATCAACCTCTATTTGAACAACTCTCCATTAACCTATACCTCTACGCATGCGCTCGCGATATAAATAAAACGTCGACAAATCCAACAACCCTTCACTCATCAAAAATTTCAAAACGGTTGGACTGCACATGTGCTGAAACTTCGAAATCTTGCAAAACCGAAAACATGTGAGCTCGAAAAACGGAATGCACAAATAAACATGCACTGAAATGATGAACGCCGCCATTCTTTTTCCTGGACTTGCTCGAGCAAGCGGTCAGGGGTAGTTTCGGTGACTGAACTCGGAGCTGACAAAATTTTGCTGCTGGAAAAATTTTCTCATTCTCAGGCATTTCAACTGATTGACCATTCTGGCTGCAAGTCTTGGGTCTATGCATTCCAGCTGGTCCCGACTATCACCCCTCCCCCCCTCTGCACCTTTTGAAGAAGGAAGGGCAGGAGAGAAACAAGGGTGGGACAAAAAGGGTGGGTAATTGTTTCGGAGGTTGTTCCAAATTTTTGGAAAACCCTCCCACCTTCCCTTGAACCGGGATTGCTACCATACTGAAGTAATCAGATAGTCCCAGTGACAGAGGGTGGTTAAAAACAAAACACTTCAAATAAAAATGCCGAGATCAGACAGATTGTGAGAAACAAACTTCCAACGATTTGTTCACTGCTCCACATTGAAAAATCTTCACAGAAATTAAAACAGTTCAAACATTGGGATTTGACATCTTGTTTGAGAGTTTGGTTGTTTGGATGTTTGAGGTCCGGCAACAGGCGCACTGCGTAAGGTAAGGATCGCGGAGGCGCTCGCAGGAGTATGAGGTAACAAGGTAAAGGAGAGGAAACGCAAGAGAGGGTAGTATACAGACCAGGCCTATTCAGGCCTTGTTTAGTGTACAAGAGAGAAAGTATTGTCTGCAAGCAGAAATTCCCTTCTCCTTTATATCACTAAAGTCTGTATACATATCAACCTCTATTTGAACAACTCTCCATTAACCTATACCTCTACGCATGCGCTCGCGATATAAATAAAACGCCGACAAATCCAACAACCCTTCACTCATCAAAAATTTCAAAACGGTTGGACTGCACATGTGCTGAAACTTCGAAATCTTGCAAAACCGAAAACATGTGAGCTCGAAAAACGGAATGCACAAATAAACATGCACTGAAATGATGAACGCCGCCATTCTTTTTCCTGGACTTGCTCGAGCAAGCGGTCAGGGGTAGTTTCGGTGACTGAACTCGGAGCTGACAAAATTTTGCTGCTGGAAAAATTTTCTCATTCTCAGGCATTTCAACTGATTGACCATTCTGGCTGCAAGTCTTGGGTCTATGCATTCCAGCTGGTCCCGACTATCACCCCATCTGATTGACCAGCTGGTCGGCAAGAAGGCGGTGCACCAGCTCAGGACTATGTTGGAACTCACTGCACTCGTTAACACCAAGCAAGGACAAGGCTTCCTGAGGTTTCCCTCGGGAGGGTCCATCCGCCACATTCGAGAAACTTGGAACTCTCTCAACCCAGGAAAAAGAGGGAGAGTCAATCTCAAATGCATAAAAACTCTCTCACAAGGATGCGCATGGTGGGGCTTGAGCTGAGCCCTCGGATGATTGCAAAACGGGTGGCATCGTTGTCAACCCACCACAGCGAGCGCCTCTCCTTGAGGAGATCTCGAAACATCCAACGTATGGCCACCATCACGTAGAGCTCCACTTGGCAGATCAATTGATCGCCCACAAGGTGTTGCCACCTGTCAAGTAGAACCTGGGGCACTTTTCCTGCTAACACCCACCGTCGGTTGGTGGCTAAGTCAACAACAACTGCACCAATGCCAGCTGTCTGGCTTTCCCATGCACCATCAGTAAAAATGAGCACTGGTCTTCTCTCACTGAAAGCTGAAAGCACCCGGGGTTTGCTGCTCTTCAGGGCAGCTGTTGCATAGTCACAGAAATCGGCCAGGTCCCTTAAGCGTCGGTTTGCAGCTCCTGAACCAAGAGCCATAACTTCTGCACAAACTTGATGCAAGTGTTTGCCCGCGAAGAACCCTGTTGCGTACCTCAGCAAGCCATGCAATATTTGGGCCTCGTGGAGACTCATGCGACCCGCAGTTTTTATGCGGCTCAGGTTTTCCAGCAAGCGGTCTATGCGACCTGGCTTATTCTCAGCTGTGACAATTCCTTGCGGCACACGGCTGAGATCCAAGCTGCATCCAAGAACCTGAAAGTGGCTCTCGAAAGGCAAACCTTTAGGGCCTGTTCTCGCATGTCTCCAGCCCAACAAGTCCAACAACTCACTCGCACTGCTGTCAGCGTTTTCTGCCAATTCAGACGGTGAGAAAAGGGGGAAGTCATCATAGAAGACGCCGCTGGGTATCTTCAGCATGCGGTTGAACAGGAACCAAAGGCTTCGGCTGACACGGTTGAAACTGTAAACTGCTGCCGTTGCTCCAAACATGAGAGAGTTGGCCACGAACTTCGGGTTGCCATCTTGGCTATGGAAAAACAGAACTGCTAGGTGGCGGTGTTCCGGTCTGATCGCCATCTGCTTGTACGCCTTGCTAAGGTCTAGGCATTTTCCCTTCCAAGCCCCCGAGCCATGCCTTTGGTGACCACCTGCAACGGCTTCTGCAACCCTCAGTGCAAACCCCGTGATGAAGTCTATGTCTTGAAGCTTGAGGTTGGAGGTCGAGGTGTAGGCTTGGTTTAGCTGGGACTCAAGGCAATCATCTATGGGCCTCAACTTCATCTCGGCCCCTTGGACTAGCACAAATCGACGGATCAGCATCCATCGGTCATGTCCAAAGAAATCGGACACCTCTTTTTCAGACCCAAAAGGCCCCTCCAAAAAGCCCTGCTCAAGTTCCTCCGCTGCAGTTGTTTCCAGGTGCTCTATGTGAGAGGCCTCACCAGCCACATTCTTCCTACCAAGCATGGCTTTTCGGCGCCAAGTTGCAGATGCCTCCAGGTCAGCCACGGTGATTGAAGCAGGCTTGACCTTCTCAGGGTAACAAGGGGCAGGGGAGTGTTTCCCTGCCAGCGGCACCCCTTGTGCCATGTATTCAAAGATTTCCAAATCATCGTACCCATACTTTTCCAAAAGGCCACGCCAAAGTAGCAAGCGCTTCCCGTCAAGCACCTTCCGTAAACACTCCGGCATTTCTTCATGAAGCGCCAGTTCTTGCTTTTCCAGTTGAGCAGCCATCAGCTTCGCATGCAAAAGGTTCTTTTTGCGCTCTAGCTCCACCAAGTGGTGGGGGTAACGCAAGTTGAACTCCAGAGCTTCTCTGGTGACCTCTTCCAAATGTTCTGTGGTATCCATAGGATGCCCTGTCTGTAGCGCCTTTTGCAGAAATTGCTCAGGGGTATGGTAGAAACCCAATTTGACCTTCTTTGTGTCACTGGCTTCTTGCTCCTCCCGAACAACATCGCCCCCGGAATGAGGAGGAAGAAGTTTGGATCCCTCCGGCATAGTGCTGGAGGCAACATGCTGCTCGAAGTGGTGAAATTCAGGAATCAAAGCTGGGTGTTTCTTAGATTGTTTTCCCTGCATTGCAGTTGACAAATCATGTAGCCGCTGTGGGGTCCCCAGAGTGTAGCCTCTTTGCTTAGCCACACGCACAAGGCAGGCTGTCACCCGTTGTGCTAACAGCATTGGGTATGCAGCTTCTAGTGAAGTGTCAAAAGCCCAGCTTCCATTATTCCATTTCACCCCCCACGCATCGTGAGGATGGTCATACTGGCAGACGGCTTGCAAGCTGTCATAGATACCTTTTGTTGACAGCCAACCTGTTTCTTTGCGGCGTGTCGAGCCATGGCAACACGCATGAAAAATGACTTTCTCCAGCATGTTGTAAATTTCAGCAGCCTCTGCTGAGTGTTGCAACGTCAGTTGAACCAAAGCAGCCCATAGCCAGCTGTTTGCTGGGTTTTCGATGCTAAATATGATATCTCTGCGCCAGCAAAAAACCATAATAGCGACTGCCAAGGCATACAATCGGTTCGCACTGTCAACCTTTGCCTGATGGAAAGCACTGAGGCCTGGAAGTCCCAACGGATGGTCTGCTGATCTCAGTGGTGGGGGGTTTGGTACCCCTTGTCTTTGAAGGTGGGGAGCCACAGGCCGCTCCCGTGCCCTGCTAGCGGTGCCACAGGGTAATCCAAGATGCACTGCCAACAGCTGCTGTGATTCCAACATGTCCCACAAAATTGCTTCCCCGCTAGGCGAGGTAAGATCCAGCTGCACAATCGGCACAATTGACGAGCCGCTCTCATGGTCAATGCTCAAAACTGAAAAACCTGCTTGAAGAGCAGCTTTAGACAAAGAACCTCGTCCAGCGAAAATTTCTATAAAAAGTGGTTGGCCCGAGCTCCGCACCGGTGAAACTGATTTCACATGGCTTCAGTCAGAGTGGTTGCACAAGTAAAATGGCTTGTGCCTGTAACATCCTTGCTTGTAGCACTTGTGATAGCCACGTGCGCATCTCTTACCAGCCGGGCCCTTGAATTTGCATTTCCCTTGTTGGTACGCAAAGCAAAGCGGCTTGTTGTCGCTGTCATGCGATGTGCATCCATCAGGAACCTGTACCCTTGAGGTGTTGGATCCCTTGGTTGAGTGGCTCTTCCCTGATCCTTTTGCGCCTTTCTCTGTCTTCTGCACCTTGTTCGGTCGGCCATTTGGCGCTGCAGGCGCGTCATGCACCCTCACTGCAGGAAGAGGGGTCAGGTACTGCAGCACCTCACTTGAGTCACGGAGTTTGTCAAAGGCCTGATCCATTGGTTTTGGTTCACCTGGAACGCTAGTCAACTTTCCCATGGTCATGTGGGATGCCAGGATGAAAAGGTGTTTGTCGCAGTCCACCAATTGTTGGATTGAGATCCTTGAGAATCCCTTGGGCTGGTCCTTCATGAGCTGGGTGAACAAAAACTGTGTCCAAGACTCTGCTTTCTCAAACGTGGACAAACCTGCAAGGTCCATCGCCAGGTTTCGCCTTTGCCAGGCGGCCCTTAAACGAAGCTCAGTGTTTGCTTCGCAGTGCTGGTCGCTCTGCTTGGTGGACAGCTTCAGAAGGCCAGAGGAGTCAGTGCTAACAGTTTGATCCTTTTTGATCGCTTCTACTTCTTGAGCTCTGCTGCAACAGTTCTCAGCCTTCACATAGGTCAAGACTCCCGTGTCAACCATGTCTACGTAAAGGTCGACAAGGTGGTTCGCCGGTATGGTGCTGGGGTCAAAAATGAGCCCTCCAAGCCTTTTCTGTTGCTCACGCTGGCGGGCAACACGCTCCGCTGTAGGGAGCCTCCTGGACGCTTGTGAAGGGTCAGGACTTGCTTCTGATCGCAACCTCACATCTGTCAGCGCCATTGTATGTGACTCGAAAAAGAGTCGTCTGAGCGTTGACAACTGATCATCACTGACTGCATCGCCCAGCGCATCATTCAAGAATCGCTTGAAGGCAGTGTCATCTGCTGTCTGCGGAGAGTATGGGAAAGCAAAGGCCAAGCGACCAAAAGTTGCAAACTTTTTCTCAACCAGTTTGTCTATGACCCATCGTTCAACTCCGATCTGTTCAGCCCTGTCAGTAAAGGCGGGCACCGAGTCAAGAGCTGAAGACATCGCACGGCGCAGTCGATTTGAAACCTCTATCCCTGTGAGCAGGGCCAATTTCTGAAACCTGTGACAAGTGGTTCTTTCCGTTGCATCTATTGTCAAAAACGCTGCACTGCCTTACAAAACGTTCACATCATAAACATCTGCGCACGACTCTCAAAAATGGAAATTTTGAAGCGGTCTGTCAATAAACAAATGGTGTCATGTGATCTCCCGTGTGAAAGTTGGGACAAAAGATTCCAACTCTGTCCTTGAGATTTGCCAAGATGCGGGATGATGGATTCGCTTCAAGGCAACAAGGATCCCAGCAAGTGTTTGCAAACTTGATCACACGACGTTTGTTTACCTACAAAATCTGTTTACGTTTCATGTGTGCATCATTTCCAACTGTTCAAGTTCTTTGCAACGGCTTGGCACTAATGGACGATCTGGTTCGTCATCAAATGTGTCAATTCCAATGCATGGCAGTCATGTGGTGGTTTGAAACGATTGCAACTCAGATTCAAGAACTCAAATTGGAGATTTGTTTGCATCACAGTCTGAAAAACGTGGTTACCTAATTAAACAATTCAGAAGCTATCGTGAAGACACATCCCTGGGGCTGCCACAGCGCTGTTTTCTCTCAGAGATCGGATTCTCTGCACAGGTATTTGCTGCATATTGCAAGACTGAACTCAAGCTTATAGATGTGCACAGGTCACGCATGCCACGCACTTCTAGGTTCCTGGCTCACTATCACGGTGACTCTCAAACGCCTTCTTGCATTGAGTGCAGCCTTCACACAGGTTTCGGTCACCTACCAGTGATCCATACATCTTGAAGTTCACTGAGGGTTTTCTGCCACACAAAAAGAAATTGTCTTCGTTTGCAACATGGACCAAGCCCGACACTTTGTGGACAAACAGCATGTTCTCTGGCACCCCCGGGAAATCAGGAAACAACGACGTCAGCGGCATTTGATCAGGTGGCATGAAACGAAAACTCTCATCACCAGCTTCACCACACTCTGACGCCACACTGGATTCTGAGTCTGAGGCGGCATCACCTGCATGAAGTGCCCCTGACTGTTCTGCCACAGCATCACCAGGTGCATGCTCAGAAAACTGCACAACGCGGTCAATGGCAGACATGTCTGGGTCAAAATCCCCTGTCCTAATGAGTTTGAACATTGAAAGGATCTTTGAGTAAAGGCAGGTATACCCTTCACGTGAGTATGTCAGGACAGATTTCATGTGCGGGTCCATGTGATGACCTAAAAGCCTCCGATCTGATGGACTGAAAGCCACCTGAGTGCAATGGCCTGCCCAGGTCAACAACGTGGTCTTGCAGCTGTGAGATCCATATTGGAAAGCTGAGGTCTGATCCAGGTTTCCACTGAGAAATTCACGCCACCAAAAAGTGGCTTCAGATGCACTCATTGGATTTGTGGTCCATTGTGCAGTCCTCTCTGAATAGCTAGGCAGTGTAAAGTCACTGTGATGCAGTCCTTCCACATCACGCGCATCAAGCCACATTGAGCCCCAGTCTGTCTGAGTCACACCCGACCCCAGGGCGACATAGGGCATGAATCTCGTCTTCTGTTCTGCGCTCAACGAGGTCTTTGATGACAAGGCGTCAGCATGTATGAGAGTCTCACCATGGCCACTCTCCACTGTCAAAGATTTGATTCTCTGAGCGTCCTTCCACCTGCAGCAGGCGTGTATGCAGAATAATATCTGCCCCAGGATGCACTGCAGAGGGGTCGGCAGTGAACCAAAAAGGCCCTCCAGCGTTTGCACATGGGTCAGAAGCAAAGGCCGCTTCTGTGCCAGTGGGTCCTTCGTCAGGTACATGTCTCTTGCAACCCCTCTGCATCTCCCAGACACCACAGCCCTCACATCAACCAGTTGTAACTTGATTGTTGAATCCAAAAAGAAAATTGCTTCTACCATGTGTTGAGCCGATGTTGCACCAGCCCCTGAGTCACGCATGAAGCACAAGGCTGTGTACAGCTGCTCCTCCGTCATTCTCATGAAATTTAAGAAGCCCAGCTGTCTGAAAATCTTTGCAAGCCTCCACAATGAGCTCGCCCGCTTCTGTAAGGTCGAGGAGGCCTTTGCCCTGAAACAGTCACTGATGGACATCTCCACAATCGGCGAGGTGCAGCCTGCTCCAAGCATGGAACTAATACTGCTGCCCAACTGACTGGCCATGGGGTCCTGCAGGATCAAGTCACGCAGCTTACTCAAAGCCATTCGACGGATATCTTCGTCTGGCAGCTCCTTCCTCACCCGCTTCACATTCAAGCGTATGACAGGTGGGTCACCATGGTCAGAAGCAACTGCAGTTGAAGATCTTTGCACTGTCGTTGAATTGAGAACTTCTGAAATGCCAATGCCAGAAGGTAAAAACATGTCTTTAACTCCAGCAATGATTGTGCCACTCCAGCAGTCACCAGTCCTGAATACGGTACTCATCTCAGGAAGCTCCCAGGGAAGCTTCTCTCTTGCAAGCCTCTGTCTTTTGCTGTGGGCAGTCATTGCACACTGCTTCCATGCAGACTCGCCTCCAAAGGGGTCTTCCACCTGAACACAAGGCGCACTGTCATGCATGTCAAAAGGATCATACTGGTCTCCCACTGTTTCTTCTGCACAAATAGGAGCAGTCATTGGCAAAACGTCCCAACCCGACAGTGAGTCATGTCCACAGCTTGAAAGGTCCCCCACCAGGTCTTCAGCGTACACCTGTTCGGCGTCACCTGCTGAAAAATCATCGGCAACTGAAGATGTAGCCCACCTCTTGCGGAAACCTTTCAATGGACGAGCTTCTTCAAATCCCGTTTCAACTGTATCATCCATGAATCTGTGCAAGGCAAATCACCAGAGCAAAATCCAGAGAGTAAAAGCGCAGCCCAAAATGAAACCACAAAATATGTGAAATCCAGCAAATGATTTGGACACACGTCTCTCCAGTTCTAATGCAGTGATCAAAGCCAGTCCTTTCTGAATAGGAACATCACGAAATTTCATGGCATGATATATACCCCCGATTCTAATTGTTTCGGAGGTTGTTCCAAATTTTTGGAAAACCCTCCCACCTTCCCTTGAACCGGGATTGCTACCATACTGAAGTAATCAGATAGTCCCAGTGACAGAGGGTGGTTAAAAACAAAACACTTCAAATAAAAATGCCGAGATCAGACAGATTGTGAGAAACAAACTTCCAACGATTTGTTCACTGCTCCACATTGAAAATCTTCACAGAAATTAAAACAGTTCAAACATTGGGATTTGACATCTTGTTTGAGAGTTTGGTTGTTTGGATGTTTGAGGTCCGGCAACAGGCGCACTGCGTAAGGTAAGGATCGCGGAGGCGCTCGCAGGAGTATGAGGTAACAAGGTAAAGGAGAGGAAACGCAAGAGAGGGTAGTATACAGACCAGGCCTATTCAGGCCTTGTTTAGTGTACAAGAGAGAAAGTATTGTCTGCAAGCAGAAATTCCCGTGACAGGTACCAGTTAATGGGTGACAAGGATAATGTCAGGCAAGAGGTGATAGCTTAGTATCATCTCAGTTCATGCATGATGACAGCTTGTGTGCCATGGTAATAATAGCCCCAACCACAAAACAAAAACAAAGAAACACGAAACAAGAACCAGGGGCCAAAGCAGAGGGTGTAAGAAGCAACAAAGCTCAATGCAGAAACCAGGGATCCCCCCAGCCAGGATCCCCGAGATCACAAAGAGCAGCCATCCAGGCATGACATTCACCCTGACACTTTGAAGCAAACACCGACAACGCCGGGTCGCAACAAAAGTGGTGAGAAGAACTAGCGCAGTGACACAGGAGAGTGAAACATGGTCTAGTGTGAAACTGACAGCAAAAATACGGCACTCAGGGCGCGCTCAGAGTCCGCTCAGTAGTTCTTTTTCTAGCATCAGCATCAGGGAGTTGCGGTTGCGATGAGCGCCACTGTGCTAGTGCTCTTGCAAGTAGTCCTCATGGTATGGGAGGTTGCGCTCGTCATCAGTACGTGGTGATATCTGTGCATTGAGCTCTTCCGAGGACGTGCTAGCTCCTTTAGCTGTATGATCCAGCAACAGTATGGCTTTTTGCGCTTGGGTTACTTCGTAGCTGGCAGAGATTGTACAACTATCTAATATACAGCCAATTTGGCGGAGTTGGCGTATGGCAGCTTCAAGGTCAGTAACCCTCTGGGATGAGATATTTTGGATGCCTTGAAGCTTCTGAGATGCCTTGGCCAGCAGTTTAGTGGCAGCTTCTACTTCACTGGTAGTGACCTGGCACAGGGTCAGTTGAGTAATTGACTTTGCGAGGCGATGGACAGCAGCATCTTTGATAGGAGTTGGTCGATCCATCTGCCAAGTTAAGCTGTACACAGGGTATTCTGCAGGCGTAGGGCCGCTGGGCGTTCAGTTCATCAATCGCAGTGTTGCAACCTTGTCGAGGAAAGACATGGGGAAGTCTGGTGGAAGTCATTTGGCCGGTCGATATGTTGGTTGAACGAAGGTCAAACGGCAACGGGCACCATGGCTTGATGTACTTTGACATCGTCCTACGCTACCATACAACAAATTACGGTAAATAAAGGCCCCCCTTAAAAAGGTTGTTATAATCACCCTCCACCTCCTCCCTTCCCCTATTGACACAGGCAAGCTTACCACAGCATTAGCTACAGTGGGTAGTGGTCAACCATGGGTACCCCGTGACAAAGCCTCTCAACCACGGCCTGAACAATGGCTAAATGTCATGCATGGCAACCGTGGGTACCCCACGTTAGCCCTAGTAGCCTACTGAAACTGCACGGGCTGACTGGTGCGAGGTTTTTCACGGCTACCGGTGCTACTGGATGCGGTATTTGCAGGGGGTGGGTCACTACTTTCTGCTGGTTTCATCATTTGGGCAATAAGTGGATGGCTCTGTTTTTCGCGCAGGATCCGAGTCATTTCGCGAGTGAAGGCTGCAGGGTCATCAACTAGTGCCTTCGCTTCAGCCAATGGCTTATCAAGGACAATGGCAATGAGCATTTACATTCTCAAAGAATATGACATGAAAAGAGATTCAGTCGAAATAAACCATGACGCACCCCAATGGTCTCAGAATGCAGTATGGAACAGAAGGTACATGGAACCAAAGACAGGATACACGCTGCAACAATTATGGGCTGATTCTGAGCCAGCCATTGGGAAGAAGTCGTCCCCTTCGTATGAAATCAAAGAAAGTGACATTTTACGTGCAGTAGCGGCTATCGCAAATCTGCCATCTCCCACGCTGCCTGACAGCCCCTTCATCCGTGCGTTGGGGACACCGGCAGCTCACAAGGCCTCACCGCAAACTGACACCCTAGCTCAAAGAGCCCTAGAGGAAGGGAACGCACCCTGTGCGAAAACAAGGCAGTAGCAATCCTTGCAGAGGTGCAAGCCGGCCGGCCAGCCCTGATCCAGAAAGACGGTGGCGAAATGCATGTCATCCAGTTCCTGCTGGCTCGCAGATCGATGAATACAACATTGTCTGACAGCTCCGTCGATGTGCAGTGGCCATCCTACGGGCATGTGGGAGTCTTCGAGGAGTCCATCCCCATTTTTGCTCGATGATTGTTCCTAGCATAGGGACATCAATTGTTGCCTTCAGGCTAACCTGCGCACGTTTGCACTTCCACGTGTCAGGTGCGAGTAAGCCACGTGTGGCCAGCAATTCAAGTGATGGGAATTCCGGTTGGTCTTTCATCGGCAGCACCTCTTCCTTGATGACTAACTTCAGCCCGTGCAGCGGCTGGGACTGCTGCCACTGGGGGTCTTGGTTGGGTTGAGGCGTGGTATCTTTACGTTTTTTTCCGTCCGACACCTTCATGGCTTCCGCCAGGTCGTTCAACATGTTATGAGAGCATGTTGCAATTGGGATTAATTGATTAATTAAGTCATGCGTAAGCCGTCTCAGTAGAGTGGCCGCAAAGGTAAACTGGTGGAGGACCGATACATAGTCCTGTATGCTGTCACGATCATCCAGAACACAAAACGAAACAAAGCAAACCAAAGCACCAAAAACCACCCCAAACAAAACAAACAAACAAAAAAACACAAAGACACACAAAAACAAAAACAAAACCAAGCACCGAGCAATGACGTGACAAGCACCAGTTTATGGGTGAAAAAGATGGATTAATGCAAGAGGTGATAGCTTAGTATCATCACAATTCATGCATGATGACAGCTTCTGTGCCATGATAATTGGCCCCAAACAGAAAACAAGAAACAAGAAACAACGACAAGAGCACAAGGGGCCAATTCAGGGGGTGCAAGAAGCAACAAAGCTCAATGCCGAAACCAGGGATCCCCCAGCCAGGAGGCGTGGTATCTTTACGTGCTGCAATGTCTTCAAACCAGGTAGGGCGGACCGACTGGACACCTATTGCACTGGCGGAACTTGCGTTTTTGATGCTTTCTCCTGCGCAGGCTGTGGTATACTGGAGGGATCATCCATGCCGGCACAAACACAGTGATAAACTGACGTTCCAGATGACCTGCAGGCTCTGTGGCTTGATTTCAGGAGTGATGCATCTCACCTGCCCATCGATTACTCTCGTGTATGATTCGGAGCGGTCAAACGATGCTGTAACTTTCAAGCCGAGGTATAGTTCTCCAAACCAGTCTTCCAATACGTGCGTTGCTGGTATCAGAAAGGTGACTAACCATTCGGCTAAAAATTCAATCATCTTTACTTCAAGCTTTGGGAGGATTGCCTGGACCGCTTGGAGTGCTGCCTCAATGTCTGGGATATGTGGAGGTGAGGGCAGTCCGGCTGTTCGCCTGGCATATTCATCAGTAAAGTAGAGTCGGCACAATTTGGAAACCCACTGACTCGGTTTCTCCATATCAATCGTGATCTTAGCCAGAGGCCATGGGTCTGGTAGCGTGGACAGGCAATGCAGTAACTCTGAAGTTAGTTCTGGGGATATAACTGGGAGAGCTTCCCCTTGTGGCCGATAGTCTACCGTTGGCCCTGCTGCGCCCTTGCTCCTTTGTGTATGGGTGCCCTCTGAAATGTCACATTTGCCAGAAAAGTTGCTTTGCTTTGCAAAGGTTTCGTCCACTGGAGATAACTGCAACCCTCACATTGATCAGCACTTTCCCATCGTTGCAGCATCCTAGCCGAAGCGGCTTGAAGGCGACCACTCTGTTTCTAAGTGGCTGTGCAGTCCAACTGCACCCACACGTTGCCTCACCAACTACATCTAGGCTGTGAAAAACGCAAACCCAAGTACACCTCATGTGTACCCAAATCAACGCTTTCGTTAAATCACTACGCCAGACGCAAACACCTCCTGTGTTTGCAGCTCCGCAGTTACTTACTTCCCTACAAAGTCGAATAAAGGAACTTGTTCCACCCCGACTCCTAAGTGCACGTCAGACTCCTTCTTTTCTCTCCAGACGCCACACACAACGGAACAGGTCAACAAGAACCAGGGCAGGCACACAGCCACAACCCACAAACAAAGAAAGGAAGCAAGAAAGTTCCAGTGTGGCGACTGTTTCAAGTGCCCTAGGTGACACTGCAGTTCAGTTCTCTTCGGAACATTTGACACCACTCCCTTGAGCCGATGTCTCAACTGGGAAACTCGATTCCAGGTTTCCAATACACAACCTTCCTTCAAAGGCTGTTGAAACAATTCCAAACTGCTATGATATACAAATCACCTAGTCACAAAAACGTCAGAAACATTTCCAAAAGTTCTCAAGTCAAACTGGTTCTCGTCCAAACGCAAGTAACCATCTAGCCAGTGTTACTAGTCTCTACCAAACGTCTAGACTAGTCACACGGCTAGTTAAGAACGAAATGTTTCACTCAAATTCCTATACAAAATCCTCTTGCAATACAGAACAACATGGGAACCTCATGTTCCATCTCCAAAACAGTTCTTCACACAGAGATGTCTTCTCATAGTCCCAAACCGTCGAGGAGAGTAGAATGTTCTGCTCGACTTCTCAGCCAATATCCAGTCATAAACAGTCATAGCGCTAAAGTAGTTCGCTCACCGTCATAACCAAAAGTCAGCAACAAGTCACAGGCATCAAGATCATAATGCAGCTCTCCAGATCAAGTATCCGAAGGCTGAATAAGATACGTAGGCATTGTCCTCACAATGCCGAAGTATCTCACATACTCAAAAGATCTGCTTGACTTCTCAGCTAATGTCCAGTCATAAACAGTCATAGCGCTAAAGTAGTTCGCTTACTGCAATAACCAAACGTCAGCTATAAGCCACAGATATAATGATCACAAAGTAGATCTCCAGATCAAATACCCAGAGGTCAAAAAGGATACGTAGGCATTGTCCTCACAATGCCGGAGTATCTCGCATACTCGCAAGAACACCTCTTGACTACCTCTTGCAAAAAGGCTTCACAAACATCATCAGATGTACAAAGCAACGTCAAGAATCGAAATGGATGATCCAATACTATCTCAGTTAGACTCATACTCCTCCAAGAGGTCAAAGAACCTCCGAGATCGATGGAATCATAGCATCCCGATTCAATTGCATAGCGAATGCTTCTGGAAGCATTCGCTCAGTATCATAAAGCTAAATAAAGCTCCAAACTGTACTTAAAGTGTCTTGAACTCCGTGTAGATTCACTCAGACCCACAGGTCGATATCTCAAAGCAACTCCGGCAGCTTCAAATACTACAAAGCAATATCGAAACTGCTCAAGTCTGTTGCAGACATCTTCCCATAGTCCAGTTCCACTACCAAATACTCAATGAAAGTCAGGTCGCTCCAATGCCAAGTTGCACCCACAAGGGTCCAAACTTCCACACCCCCTTTCGACATGACATTCATTTCTCTCTCTATACATACTCAGATGCATATCCAGTATGAACTTCGCCATACATTCAAGGTCAAGCTCACAGAATACATCGTATTCGCCAGGAGACTCCGATGCTCCAAGCACCTCAACAGGAAAATGAAGTATAAACTCTTCTGAAGCATTCGAAGTTTCCAAAAAAATATATAACTGTCTTCGACAAAAATCAACTGATCCTCAAAGAGATAGACGGTTGTTCCTCCAACACTTCGCTCATCTCAAATAAACAGTCCATCCATATTCACAACCATCTCCAACGCTGATGTCAGCAATACTCCATAGACGTCTCCATGGGCACAGCTCCCATCTATCCTCAACCAGTCAACATCACCAGCTCAGAATCCATCGACTGATCAAAGAGACCATGGCGTCAATTCACGATTAACTACAGTGCTGTTTGTTGGTCCCTAAAACAAACGAGAACAAAAACAAAACACCAACAACACACACGAGATCCAAGACGAAGACAGACGAAGCACTGTCGGAGTCAACACAAAAAACAAAGGCCGACTGTTTCAGCTAATCCGCATCCTCCAATGGAGGATAAGCGTGTCAGACAAGCGAAACTGTCGTCAGTTCAAAATACTCAGACAAAACTCCACATCCGTGGTGTCGCTAATCTTGAACGCGATTACATTGTTGTACCACGCAAACTCAGCTTCAGGCAAGCTATATACTAGATGTGCTGAGCTTCGGACACGCTAGATACCAAGCGCTTTAAGGTTCAGGCACGCAGAGTACTAGATGCACCAAGCTCAGGGCAAATCTCCAAGGCTGGACCTTGTTCCCCTTTTGAGATAAAGTCCATCAACCTTCAAAAAATGAATTCTGGCCATCATAAAAGCTGATCTATTACATGGTTAAACAAAGAAAACAAACACCAAAACAAACTTACAAATACATATGTTACCAAGTGTTTCCATCAGACATTTAGCCTGGATCCTCACTGATTCTTCTTTAATTCAAGAATCGGA
The DNA here is from genome assembly GCA_947184155.2 of Cladocopium goreaui. Lineage (NCBI taxonomy): Eukaryota > Dinophyceae > Suessiales > Symbiodiniaceae > Cladocopium > Cladocopium goreaui. The sequence continues at coordinate 40,125 of CAMXCT020000135.1, read as the reverse complement.
TCTGGCCATGTCATCATCTGGAAAAATGGCGGCAGACAAACACAAGTCAAGAAACCAAACCACCATCAACAGTAAAACAATCACGATGCACAAACTCACAACGAATCCCAACTCAGAAAGCGCTCTTCACATGCTCATCTCAGTCACCTGATACACCTTCTCTTATCACTCTTCTAAATACCAACTGAGTTCAAGACCCAAGACGTGCCTTAGTTGTACGCAAGAAGCACATACCTGACACCATCAGTTCCCAACCTTTGCACCTTGGTCCAATACCTCAGTGTCCGAGGATGTCAAACCTGGCAATCTACTGCCCCACCCTCAGGGAGTTCCAAGTTACAATCTTGCAGCAAGTTACCTACCGTCACTTTCTACTGCCGAAACGAAATTCCTATGTCTAGGAACGCTCCATCCATGCAAACATCTTCAGATACTCCAGCGTAGCCTTGCACTAGTGACCCTACGCTAGCAATACGTCACACCATGACACAGACCCCTACTAGAATACTGCCAAGACCACATGGACGCCTTCCACAGACTACGCACCTACACAAGGTAAAATCAAACAAACTTGCTCTGACAGAATCCACTGCCAACACAAATCCAAAAACTCAACTCCTCCGTCCAAGTCACAAGTGTCCTGCCCAGGGCTGACTAATCTTGTATGCTCTTCTACAGGTACCACTGTCGACAGTTCATACGGGCCCACTTCTGTCCAGCCTACCAAGCATACACCCTGCCAATACTTGCCCAACTTGCAAACGGATGGTCGTCCAACAAAACAGTTCCACGATCCTCATGATCCGTAGAAATCTATACATAAAACAGGGTCCCAAAGTCACCTGAACCTAACAGACTTCAACCAACTTCCCACTCCCTAGTGACCTTATACTTTCAGATCATCACCTCCTGTGAAACAGGTGCACCTTAGTACGAGCTCATCTCTGCCTCTGCGCATAGAACACGGAGCTCCAATATCCAAGACCCCAATCTCACCTTAGATGACGTCCTTAGCATCTTGTCACAAACAAGGGTCGGCGGAAGATGGTGTGGGTAGCCCTTCTTCAGGGCCCCGCTACCATGTGAAAAACGCAAACCCAAGTACACCTCATGTGTACCCAAATCAACGCTTTCGTTAAATCACTACGCCAGACGCAAACACCTCCTGTGTTTGCAGCTCCGCAGTTACTTACTTCCCTACAAAGTCGAATAAAGGAACTTGTTCCACCCCGACTCCTAAGTGCACGTCAGACTCCTTCTTTTCTCTCCAGACGCCACACACAACGGAACAGGTCAACAAGAACCAGGGCAGGCACACAGCCACAACCCACAAACAAAGAAAGGAAGCAAGAAAGTTCCAGTGTGGCGACTGTTTCAAGTGCCCTAGGTGACACTGCAGTTCAGTTCTCTTCGGAACATTTGACACCACTCCCTTGAGCCGATGTCTCAACTGGGAAACTCGATTCCAGGTTTCCAATACACAACCTTCCTTCAAAGGCTGTTGAAACAATTCCAAACTGCTATGATATACAAATCACCTAGTCACAAAAACGTCAGAAACATTTCCAAAAGTTCTCAAGTCAAACTGGTTCTCGTCCAAACGCAAGTAACCATCTAGCCAGTGTTACTAGTCTCTACCAAACGTCTAGACTAGTCACACGGCTAGTTAAGAACGAAATGTTTCACTCAAATTCCTATACAAAATCCTCTTGCAATACAGAACAACATGGGAACCTCATGTTCCATCTCCAAAACAGTTCTTCATAGATGTCTTCTCATAGTCCCAAACCGTCGAGGAGAGTAGAATGTTCTGCTCGACTTCTCAGCCAATATCCAGTCATAAACAGTCATAGCGCTAAAGTAGTTCGCTCACCGTCATAACCAAAAGTCAGCAACAAGTCACAGGCATCAAGATCATAATGCAGCTCTCCAGATCAAGTATCCGAAGGTTGAATAAGATACGTAGGCATTGTCCTCACAATGCCGAAGTATCTCACATACTCAAAAGATCTGCTTGACTTCTCAGCTAATGTCCAGTCATAAACAGTCATAGCGCTAAAGTAGTTCGCTTACTGCAATAACCAAACGTCAGCTATAAGCCACAGATATAATGATCACAAAGTAGATCTCCAGATCAAATACCCAGAGGTCAAAAAGGATACGTAGGCATTGTCCTCACAATGCCGGAGTATCTCGCATACTCGCAAGAACTTTTTTTCCGTCCAACGCCATGTGGCTTCCGCCAGGTCGTTCAACAGCTATCCAAGACTGTTGCAAATGAGATTAATTATTTAATTCGCACAGGGGCCGTTGCTGTAGTGGCCGCAAAAGCAAACTGGAAGAGGACAGATACATAGTCCAAAGGCTAGTCACGTTCCAGGTTCAAAAACGGAGAACCAAAACCGAAAAACAAAGAACCACAGCAAAACAAAAACACCAAAACAAACCCAAGCAACAAACAAAAACCACACAAAAGAAAAACAGCCACAAGGCCACAAAACCATGACGTGACAGGTTCCAGTTATGGGTGAAACAGATCTGTTGAGGCAGAGGTGATGGCTTGTTATCATCTCAGCGCATGCAATGACAACTTGTGTGTCATGTTGGCAGGCCCATAAATAAATTAACAACAAGACCAAAGACGAAATCACCATGGGCCACTTGAAGGGTGTGCGAAGCAACAAGGCTCAATGCGGAAACCAGGGATCCCCCCAGCCAGGATCCCCGAGATCACACCGAGCAGCCTTACGGCATGACATTCAACACCCTGACACTTTGAAGCAAACACCGACAACGCCGGGTCACAACAAAGTGGTGAGAAACTACCGCAGTGAAACAGGAGAGTGAAACGTGATCTAAGGTGAAAAAGACGGCGCGGTAACAGCACTCAGGTACCCTCAGAGTCCGCTCAGTACTGCTTTTCCAATCATCATATTGCAACGAAATTGTGAGTGGCACTACCATGCTAGTGCTCTTGCATTGCATCTTCGTGATATGGGAGATAGTACCCATATATGGGAGCTGCAGTGCACTCTGGCGGTGTATACCACTTTCAAAACTGAATCCAATGCGATCGAGTTCGCGAAGGGCGAACTCGACAGCATGGATGCAGGCTTGCAAGCGTTGCGCAGCTCGAGCGGTCAACTTGGCAGGTGTTGAAATCAACTGCATTAGATGCGGGCAATGATCATGGTAGCTGGCTCAGTTACATTGGTGTAGGAATACGAGCGTTTTTCTCTGCCCAGGGACCAGGTCTATCCTCAAAGTGCTCAAAAGAGGTTCTGGACAGGCAACTTGTGTCAGCTGTGTTAAGGTCCTCAGTCCGGTAATGTTGTGCGCCCGCATGCATGAGCTGTAGCTGTCGACTAATCACTTCTCGTTCCGTAACATTGGCACGGGCTTCTACTCGAATGCGCAGACTTCTTATGCAACAGCAGGCTGTGCGAATGTCTCTGCAGTCTTGCTCGTTGATAACACCTGCAAGGAGTTCTGTTTGCTGCAATACGGCGTGAGTATCTTCCAAAGTTCTGAGAGTATTCGTCAGTCTGTGTACATAGTCCTGCAGTAGGAGGAGATCCTGTGCCTCATTGTGAGCCTGGGGTTCCTGAGGCAGGCATACTACTTCGTTTGATTGCACGGAGCTCATATGGTCGGGTGACATTCAAGCAATGCAGGTACTGGATTGCCTGAGCAAGACAGCAACGGGCGCCATGGCTTGATGTACTTTGACATCATACTAAACTCCCATGCCACAATTAAGGTAGCACAACATGAACACAAACAAATTAAAAACCCAGAACAGGATTAAGATATCCGCCCCCTACCGCCTCCCTTCCCCGATTTGCTCCGACATGCTGACAGTATAGGCAATTGTAGCAGGTGGCCATCATCCATGAGTACCCCATGGTGACAACCCCTCTCGACCTAAAGCAAGTTACGCACTAAATGCACGGAGGAGAAATTTAGGGTCTCTGCGTCACTTCATGTGGCTCACTGGAACTGCTCGTGTGATGCAGCGCGAGGCTCTCTACTGCTACTAGCACCACTGGCTGCAGCAGCGGCAGAGGGTGGATCACTGCTTGCCGCTGGTTTCATCATTTGAGCGATAAGCGGGTGGGTTTGTTTGTCACGCAGGATTCGCGTCATTTCGCGAGTGAATGCCGCAGGGTCATCCACTAGTGCTTTCGCTTCCGCTAGTGGCCGATCAAGGACAATGGCAATGAGCATTTCGCCACCATCTTTATGGATTATAGTCGGTCGTCCAGCTTGGATCTCGGCGAGGATTGCCACTGCCTTATTCTCACACACAGTGCGTTCCCATTCTTCTAGAGCTCTTTGCGCCAGGGTGTCCGTCTGCGGTGGGGCTTTTAGGGCCGCCGGTGTCCCTAGTGTTCTTATGAAGAGGCTATCAGGGGGAACGGGGGATGGGAAGTGCTGAATGGCCGCTACTGCACGTTGCACGTCACTTGTTTGTACATCATATGACGTGGTTGTTTTTTTGCTTATGGCAGGTTCGGAGTCGGCCCATAGTTGCTCCAGTGTGTATCCTGGGTTCGGTTCCATATACTTTCGGTTCCATACTGCATGATGGGACCATTGGGGCGCGTCACGGTTGATTTCTACTGAGTCCCTTTTCATGTCATATTCTTTGAGCATGTCATCTAATTCTTGTAAGCTCGCAGCTCTGTGAATACAGCATTGTCTGACAGCGCCATCAATGTGGAGTGGCCATCCCACAGGCATATGGGAATCTTCCAGGAGTCCGTCACCATTTTCCTCTATGATTGTACCCAACATTGGGACATCGATAGTTGCTTTAAGGCTGACCTGTGCACGTTTGCACTTCCATGTGTCAGGTGCTAAGAGACCTCGGCCAGCCAGGAGCTCAAGTGACTGGAATTGTGGTTGGTCAGTCGCTGGTAGCACCTCTTCTTTGACTAACTTCAGTCCATGCAGTGGCTGGGGTTGCTCTTTTTGAGGGTCTTGAGGTTGCTGGGATGTAGTGTCTCTGGGTGTTGTGTCTTCAAACCAGGTGGGACGGACTGACTGGACGCCTATGGGACTTGCAGAACTGGTAGTTTTAATGCTTTCTCTGCGCAGGCTATGATAGACGGGCGGGATCATCCATGCCGGCACAAAGACTGTGATGAACTGCACATTCCAAATAACCTGTAGGTTCTGCGGCTTGACTTCAGGCGTGATACATCTTACTTGACCATCGATCACCCTAGTGTATGATTCAGAGCGATCAAAGGACGCCGTGACTTTCAGGCCTAGATAAAGTTCTCTAAACCAGTATTCCTTAAGCATCATAAAGGAAAGGTGAGGTGCCCTCACTTCCAATACGTGCGAGGCCGGCATTAGTAGAGTTACCATCCATTCAGCTAAGAACTCAATCATTTTGACTTCGAGTTTAGGAAGGATGGCTTGAACTGCTCGTAGTGCACCCGCGATGTCTGGAACATGCCTGCGCGAGGGCAACCCAACTGTTCGCTTGGCATACTCGTCAGCAAAATAAAGTCTGCACAGCTTTGAGACCCATTGGCTCGGTTTCTCCATGTCTATGGTGATCTTAGCTAGGGGCCATGGGTCTGGGAGCGTGGACAGACAATGCAACAATTCGGAGGTTAGGTCCGCCGAAATGACGGGGAGGGCTTCTCCTTGTGGGCGATAGTCAACTGCAGGTCCCGCCGTGCCTTTGCTTCTTTGCGTGTGGGTGCGGGCGGCACTGTGCACGGCTTGGATGGTGGTTTCATATTGGCTGACCATTGCTCGTAAGTACTTGCATGCGCGAACCGCTGCTCTTCTTGTGCTTGGCCCATCTTCGGGCTGGTTCTTGGCAGCGACTGCGAGGATGTCTCGTGCTTCTTCTTCTGGCGACCGTTTGGGTTCCGTATCAGGTGCAGGTGCCGCGAGAGCGGTGCCTTGGACTGGCGCCTCTTTTGCGCGTGGCAAGTGGTCTGGGATCGGCAACTTCGGGTGTAATCGCCATCCATCAAAAAAGTATATGCCAGGCAGGGACAGGATCTCCTGTTCTGGGCCCGTCTGTGGTACTATGTGCCCGGTGCGTGCTTTGTACAGTCCTGAGGGTAGGCACACGTATGTGGGAAAGTGTGTGCGATCAGCAGCGTAGGCATATAGAACAACTTCAGAGAAAGGGAGATTTTGCTCGGGGAGCCACTTGTGTTGAGCTCGTAACCCTGCTTGAATTTCTTGGAAGCGTTCCCTGTTCAGCCATCTAAGGTCTGACCCTCGCACCAATATCAGCCGATATCTTGCCCGCTTCACTTCGTCAGCTTGCTGATCGTAGTATTGATTGGCAATTGCAAGGGGAGGGTACTCCCAGGTTGGTGCCGAATTGAGTGACCACCGACTTAACTGTGCTAGATTCTCTTGGACTGGGTCAGGGTCAAATCTTGGCATGCTCCATGTCGTTTCTCCTCTCCTTAGGCCCCGGATTCCATATGCAATGGCAGCGATCACCTGCGCCATGCCCATGAGCCCCATCATGTCCAGCGGGGAGACCAGCAGGGTTAACGATTTGGACCGAGTGAGCCCGACAGTGATTCTGCCTAGGCAGTCTTCAGTGTCTTCTGTAGGAGAGCCATTGGAGTAATACTTAGTGTTGAGAAATCCAATACTGGGCTGAGCTACGATTGATACCTGCGCTGTGCCTCCTGCCGAATTGGCTATTGTTTCTACACGCAGGGTGCGAACATAATCTCTTTTGAGCACGGAGCGGTTCAAATTGTTCTTATGATCAGTTGCTGTGGTCATTGTGAAAAGCCCATCGGCAAATCCAGCATTATGAGGGAAGGGGCTGAGTACTTCTGACACTAGAGTTTCTAAGTCCGTCGCTACCAAACCGTTGATCCTAGCATTAGTATCCCAGAGCACTAGTTGGAACCCGGGTGGCTTGTCGGGAAGGCCTCCCGAAGCAAAACTTCCTAGTTCCCATAGGCCATTGATCTGCCTGCAAAGATTAGGATATCTAACTGCAACTACTGCATGGTATGTCACGGGACTAACCCTGGAACTGGACGGAAGCATTAACCCCCAGGCATGGATGTCACTTACGCCGGCGGTCTGAGAGTTTAATACTGCTTGTATGTCACCAGCCATGGGCAGGAGGGTAGCGGCATGCTGCAAAATCCAGGCAAGGCGCACTAGAGACCGTGGAAAATTGAGAGCGGTACCTGCCAGAAGTTCCGAGTCTACGAATCGGGAGTGTCGTTGCATATTTGGTTGAGCTGCTTCAAATACGGCTTTGAGGCCTGGGAGTACAGTGCTGGCTGCCCTGAGGTCTTCCTCATCCTGTGGCGAGAGGTGACTTGTCCATAGCTGACCTAATGTGGACTGGCCTCGTTTGAGGATCTGACTAAGAGCCGTTAAGCCTTCATTTGCCGAAGCATCTAGCAGTCGGATCATTGCATCGGCAAGGTTGGCGGGCATGTAGTAGTTGCGGTCGCTTCGCAGGCCATGCTTTTTGGCTAACAGTAGTTGTCGTGCCCGTTTGGCGTTGCGAGCTGCCCGATCAATACCGCCGGGTGTCTGCTCCGAGTCTCCTGTCCACAGGACCAGGGGTTGCTGCTTCAGCAGGCTGATAACTGCAATTTCGCGGTCAGTGCCGTACTGCTGGCCTTCATCAATGACCAGGAGGGATAGCTCTTGCATGAATCCACTCATTGTGGACCATTGCATGGTAAGATCCTGGGCGACTGTTCCCCCGGTGGCTAATATTAATTGACACTTGTTCAGCATTTGCCTTCTCTCTCTCGGGTGGATATCAAATTTCGTGTGCGAGTAGCTGCTTTTGTTGCGCTCTTGGTCTCCTACCAGTCTACCTATGCGCCCAAACACCCCCGACGGGGGGTCGAGCCATAGGAGGAGGTCAGCAAAGGATCGGGTGCCGGAGTTTTCTTTGCAAATGAATAATATTTTGAGGCTGTCGGTAGTGTCGATTTCAATCAACGCCAGGATGAGGATTGCCATCGATTTCGACTTGCCTGCTCCGAAAAGCCCTTGGATGCACAGATCTAGCCGGTTGGTGAGCAATGCCATTGTCACTGCGCAGAGTGTGCCTAAAACATGTCCGTCAATCTCAGCGGCAAAGGAAAGTGCAGTGGAGCGAGTCCAAGGGTGAAGCTCGCCCTCCACGTGACATGGAATTAGCACTAGGCGGAGCAACTGGCCGCACAAATGCAAGAAATGTGATCTTTTGTTGCCCTCCATGCCTTCTACAGCTATTTGGACATTATAAATGCCTAATCCCAGGTGGTATCTGCACGGGGGGGTTTGCGCAACCGCGGTAAGCTCACGGGTAGGCTTGGTACATCCGAACATCCACATTGTATCGAGAAAGAAGGTCTGGGGGACCGGGCTGTTCTGCCCCTGGACGGTCGCGTCGACGGGGTCCAGGTGCTGGCCGGAGGCACTATACCAGTCTTGGAGGGCTTCTAGTTGTTCCTTTGCAAAAAATTCAATGGCCGGTCCTGAGAGGAAAGCAACTTCGATGAATTTAGGGTTGCACTGTCTGTATATGCGAGAGGCAGCCAGCTCATCCTTTTTTTTGGCTGCGCGTGGCGTGATGGCGAGGACCAAGCCAAAAAGGATTTGAAGGTCATCTCCATCAAAAGCTAGTGCGTCAGCTGTACCCACCATGGCAATGAGCCTACCCGTGCCAATGGGGCTGACTTTGTGATGGTGCGCATCGCTGGCCAGCAGGCTGAACACTTCAGTTTTACCCAGGCTTGGGTGTCGGAAAGCGAAAGCATCCTGCCCGCCTTTAACTTTCCAGTGTCCAAACTCGCTGCCTTTGAAAAGGAATTCTAGGGTGATGGGTTGCGATGGTTGGCGGATGGGGCCTGCACTCTGCATTGTTAACCCTGTTTCATTATAGCCTTCATTTGGACTGAGCATGGGCAAGTAGTAGTCTAGCATGTAGATAGCCAGGGGCAATTGCAAGGTGCCGAGGAAATGTTGTACCATAGTGGTATAGTTGAGCAACTTGGACCTTGAGGAAATGGTGACTGTTGCCAACGTGGCTAAGTATTGGGTTGCCTCTTGCTCAGTTTTGACCTCTGAATTGTGGGCAGCAATGTGTGTAACAAGTGCCTGTGTAGTGGTTTCAGGTAGCTCACACATTTCCGCTAATTCACGCAGGAGTTTTCTGGCAATTCTTGATAGCTCAAAGCTGCACCATGCTTGCTGGTGGTTAGCTTTGTGCTTTTGTGCCTGCTATTTTTTTTGATTATTTTGATCACCCACACATCTAATGCTTCTACTCCCTCACTACAGCCTCTTCATAAGTCGGAAGTTAGACTTCAGAAAGTCGGAAGTTAGAGTTAAGAAGTTAGACAAAAAAACAAATTCCCAGCACTTCCAAAAGTGACGGATTAAGATAAAGAAAGGTTTCTCTTTAACTAATTAAGGAATGTTTCCTTACAAAAAGGTTCCTTAAATAACACAACCTTCCTTATTTAAGGAAAAACGTTTAATTAAGTTTTTCTGTAATGAAGCAATGGCAATGTTTTCCCTTAATTAGGGAAACAACATGTCCTCAAGAAAAGGTTTTTAAGCGAGGTTTCCTTAAACAACGAGCGTTTCCTTAATTAACAGCTTTTGGAGCTCCTGGGACCTGGTCATTTTTGGGAGTGCCGGACGGTACCCAGCGGTGGCGGGTATCTGTTTGCTTCAAATGTTTCAACATTGATCAGAATTCATGATGTATTTTGGCCCAAAAACTTTCAAACGGTTTGAGCCTGTTCTGTGACAGAAAAGGTTTTCAACAAAAAATGCAACTCAAAAAAATGTTACGCAACGCTTGTGTGTTTCTAACATGTTTTGAAAACAAAGTTGACATAGAAATTGTGGAGAACGTGTCATGCGTTTTTTTTTTACATAAACGTACACTGATAGGCATCATATTCAGTGAAGAACTTGCTGGCATTTTTTTGCTAGACTTGAAATGCATTTATCTTCTGAGAGAGGGGGGGGCAGGGCGTTCCCAAAAAGCAACGATATTTCTTCAATGGGAATTCCAGGATCCTAAAATGGATGTACTGTACCATATAAGGCCATATTTTGGAGGGATATCCCCTTACATACCCCTAATATTACCAAACCTTTTTAAGCCTTTGTTGTTGTAAAATGGTCAGGGCTGGCAAATTACACCCAACCCATGTGTTTTAATAGAAAAACACCGGCTTAAAATGTTTTATTGCTGGTGTCAAAAAATTGCGCCCTATCAGTGTCATGAGACTACGACTACAACGACGACTACCACTACGCCTCAGCCTCAGTCAAATGATGCCTTAATGGTGTCATGATGATGCCTTTATGGTGTCAAAGAAGTGATGCCTTAATGGTGTCATAATGATGCCTTACTGGTGTCAAAAAAGTGATGCCTCAATGGTGTCACAATGATGCCTTTATGGTGTCAAAGAAGTGATGCCCTAGTGGTGTCACAACATTAAAGGCGCCGTGATGGTGCCTAAAATTGATGCCGAGATGGTATCAGCGAAGGCGCCGTGATGGTGCCTAAAATTGATGCCGAGATGGTGTCAGTGAAGGTGCTGGTGCTCAATGTTGCCCATAGCCAGGGCCTCAATCGCAGGGATGATGTCAGGATGAGGGCATTTCCACAAACGATCATGTATTGATATAATTTTTGATGGAAAGATCAAGACAATATATTTCCAGATTTTTTGGAACCTTAAAGTAAACAAATATACCGTATTATCAGGGGGGTCAATTCAGCTTACAAGAGTGTTTCAGTGCACACATCTCCATTCATCCATCCACCAAGATGACATCCGAAATCCATGTCATATTTTTTGCATAGTTCACAAACACCATCGCAGCATCATTAAATGGGACGCCATCACAGCGTCCTCAGCAACTAGGACACCATCACGGCATCCTCATTAAATGAGACACCATCACGGCATCTTCATTAGATAGGACACCATCGCGGCATCCTCATTACATGAGACACCATCACGGCATCTTCACAAAATGGTACGCCATCACGACATCTTTCCAACCTTTGAACTGGCACTGAGTCTGGGACCCCGCCTGAACTTCGCGAAGATGACTGAGCTTTGTTCCTCGGTGGAATGCAGCATGGCGATGGGGAATTCATTGAAAATAACATGGTGTGAGTCAATGACATCCTGTATAACTCAAATGTACACTGGACGGCTCTTTTTTTTGACTCTGGCGCGACCCGCATCTGCTTGGGCCACGGAGCAATTTCAGTTCAGGGATGATTGATATGATATGGGCTATATGGACATGTCTTTTTGAGTACATAACATTACATAACTTGATATCCCTCACAATGACTCTGAAGCAAGAATCATGAGCATGATGGTACTACAGTGTATTATCATTCACCCCAAACTCAGCTGAAGGGTTTGAAAGATGTTGACGAAAACCAAGTGGGTATGGCTCAAAATATTGAATCTGACACATCCATTCCCTAGGACATTCAATCTTTTTGATGATGATTGCAAACTATGACATTTCAAACTGCTAAACATCAATCTCCCCAGACTAGACTTGTCAAGCAGGTTTGAACCGGAACGTGTTGGAACTCAATCAATTGTAAAACTGGCTTTATTTCGTTATGATGCCGTGTCAACAAATGGAATTAAGTACATAGGATGCTTTGCTAATATTTTTCCTTAAATTTCAAACCTGCTTGACATAAAAACTGGTACACGCTGCTCGGCCACCATCAGATGTTGCAAAATGTTGCAAACAAAAAAATAGAATCTTCCAGAAGTGACAAGGAATATATTGGAGGATAACATGAACAAGCAATGAGTTAATTTCAGCTCAAACTGTTTGCAACACCTGATGGCAGCTACAGCTCCTGTGCGCTGGCTACAGCTTCTGTGCGTTGCCTGCCATGATCTGCCATGATGTCCTATGATGGGGTGTTTTTTGAAAAGTGTGTGTGTGTGTGCGTGCGTGTGTGTGTGTGTGGTGTGTGTGTGTGTGTCTGTCTGTCTTTGTGTAGATTTCGTTGTTGTTCTGCAGTGTAGTTTGCTTTTACATGCGGCTGCCGGCGTCTAACCGAACCTGCTTCTCAGCTGGTTGTATTTTCGCTCCCATTTCTTTCTTTCGATACTTTCTTCTCCCATTGCTTCTTTCAGTGCCTGGAACGAAGCTGAGTGTTGAGATGATCATCGTTTTGAGAAAGTGCTTAGTGGACTGCTAGACTGAGCATGACCTAGTCAACAAAAAACAGCCGCAACATTGTTGGATGGTGTGGATTCAGAATTAAACAGAATAGTTCGCACATTGGCTATGGATCAGACTGATCAGCCCCAAAACAGATGGTTGCCTACTCAAACTGATTCTGATCCAAACCCATGTAGCAAGCAGGCCTCGTTGCGGCGCTTTAACTCTCGCCCTTCTTCTCTGGCCTTCTCTGCTTCTGCTTCGGCCTGGTCCCGTTCTTTTTGCATCTTCTTCAGCTTTACGAGCAGGTTCATCGCGACGATGTTCACCGCCATTTTTTCCCTCGTAAGCTCCTGGCATCTCAGAAAGTTGTAGACACCATCACAGCATCTATTACAAAAAAACTAGACACCATCACGGCATCTATAAGGGAAAAAAATCTAGACACCATCACGGCATCTATAAAAACAAGAACTCTAGACACCATCACGGCATCCATTACAAAAAAACTAGACACCATCACGGCATCTATAAGGGAAAGAAATCTAGACACCATCACGGCATCTATTAAAAAAAGAAATCTAGACACCATCGCGGCATCTATTACTAAAAAAACTAGACACAATCATGGCACCCCAAAAAAAAAGAAATCTAGACACCATCATGGCATCTATCAAAGTTTCTAGACACCATCACGGCATCTATAGACACCATCACGGCATCTCTCAACCCCACTCCCCCAACCCAACACTCCTTACTCTTCTCCATCATGTCGGACCACTTCATCCCTTCTATCCTTTCTTTGTATTTTCTCTTTGCTGGCCTTTTGTAGTTCTGCTTTCTCTTCTGTCCATGACCTTTTCCTTTCTTTCCACTCCCTTTTCCTTTCTTTCCACTCCATTTTCCTTTCTGTCCACCTCCCTTTTCTTCTTCCTCCTCTTCCTCTTCATCTTCTGGCGCTTCTGGGGTCCCTTCTTTATCATCATTTTCATGATCTTCCTCTTTTGCTTCCTCCTTTGGCAGAGGGAGTTCTGCCATTGCCTTGGCTACCAGCTTTTCCAGCTCTGCCTGCACTGGGCTTTTGGGCAGAGTCTTTCGGGGCTTGCTGCTGCTTGAGGCTTTGCTGGTGCCGGAGAGCAGCGGTTGCTCCTGCTGGGGCGGTGCCTCCATTGGAGGGGGCTGTTGTTGCTGCTGCTGGTGCTGCATCTGTGGCGGGTGCTGCTGGTGCTGCCTCTGTGGCGGGGGCTGCTGCTGGTGCTGCCTCTGTGGTGGGGGCTGCTGCTGTTGTTGCTGCTGCAACATCTGATGATGCAGCTGTTGCTCCTGCTGGGGCGGTGCCTCCATTGGAGGGGGCTGTTGTTGCTGCTGCTGGTGCTGCATCTGTGGCGGGTGCTGCTGGTGCTGCCTCTGTGGCGGGGGCTGCTGCTGGTGCTGCCTCTGTGGTGGGGGCTGCTGCTGTTGTTGCTGCTGCAACATCTGATGATGCAGCTGTTGCTGCTGCATCATCAGCTGCTGTTGCATCATCAGCTGCTGCTGCTGCTGCTGCAGCATCGCTGGCTGCTGCTGCTGCAGCATCGCTGGCTGCTGGTGTTGCTGCATCGCTGGCTGGATTGGCCGTGCAGGCCATGGGGGCTGATGCTGCTCTGTCAGGCGTGGGACGCTCATGGGGGGGTGTGGCGGCTGATGCCAGGCTGGGGGTGGCGGCCCGGCAGCCTGCTGTGGTGGCCCGGCAGGCTTCTGCTGCTGCTGCATCGGTGCAGCCTGCTGCTTTGGCGGGGCTGGGGGTGGCGGCCCGCCGGGCTTCTGCTGCTGCTGCATCGGTGCAGCCTGCTGCTGCTGCTGTGGCTGATTTGGCGGACCTGGGGGTGGCGACCCGCCATGCTTGTGCTTTGCAGCCCGCGGTGGCCCGGCGGGCTTCTGCTGCTGCTGCATCGGTGCAGCCTGCTGCTTCTGCTGTTGCTGCTTTGGCGGCGTCACCGGCTGCCGCTGTTTCGGCGGTGTCACCGGTTGCTGCTTCCCCAGCATGCGTGGGGCGCTAGGTTCCGTGGGCATCTTCTTTGGGGCTATGGCCGGTATGGCTTTTTGTTTTGCCTCATGGGGTGGGGCCTTTGGCTTCTCCTTCAGCCGGGCTTCCTCTTTCAGTGGGGCTTGTGGCTCTTTTGGCTCCTCCTTCGGCCGGGCTTCTGGTTTCTCCTTCTGTCCGGAGTCTGGCTCCTCCTTCTTTGGGGCTTCTGTTTCCTCTGGCTCCTCCTTCTTTGGGGCTTTTGTTTCCTCTGGCTCCTCCTTCTTTGGGGCTTTTGTTTCCTCTGGCTCTCCTTCTGCTGCAGCTGCAGCCTTCCTTTTTGACTTCGATCTTTCTGCAGCCTCCTCAGGTTTATCTTTCCTTTTTTCCTTCTTTGCACCCTCCTCAGCTTTATCTTTCTTTTTTTCCTTCTTTTCTTTCTTCCTCTTTTCAGTCTTCTCAGTCTTCTCTTCCTTCTTTTGTTTGCCTCCTTCGGGCTCTAGCTTTTCCATGGCACCGACCGCACCGGCAGGGGTGTGACAGTTTGTTTGTGTAGTTTCTTTGTTGTTGTGCGTGTGCGTGTGTGTGTCTGCTAGTTCTTGCTTAAGTTTCTTTTTGTGTGCGTGTGTGTCTATGTTGTTGCTTTCCAAGTCTGGCCATATACCGCTTTGTGCATTGCATGGGCAGTGTGAATGTGTATGTGGCAGTATGTGGGAGTGTGGCAGTATGTGAGAGTGTGTGTGGTTGTGGCGGTTGTGGCAATGCATGTGAGAACACATGAATACCAGAAACCAATCTTGCTGTCATATATACAATAAGCTAACTACAACAACATAAACACATGTGCACACCATGATGCGCCTGTCAGCATTATGTTGTTTTTTCAATGAGAGCCAAAAGCAGATAGGTCCATACAGCAATGTAGGTGCAGTGAACGTGCTTGCATGCAGATGATCCCAAACCATAGTTAATTTCTGGGTAGCCTCTAGTTAGAATTCCAATCAGTGACATTTCAGGCTGTCAGATTGGGGCGACCGACGGCTTTCAAAGACTTCCAGACCAGTAGGGTAGCCCAACCTGGGTGGCGGATGTTTCAGGTATAAACTGGATATTACTGTATATCTTGCGGGACACCCCTCACGGCATCCCTTTATCCCTTAATTGCGGAAGGACACCATCGCGGCATCCCTGATTTGTGGGGAGGACACCATCACGGCATCCCTTAGTTGTGGGAGGACACCATCACGGCATCCATCCAACAACCATATGTACGTACCATACACACTTCTTGTTGGCCACCAAAATTAAAACCTTGAGACCGGTCATCCGACAAGGGTATGCTTTACGATTCTTGGGATATGTCCCCGAGAAAAAAAAAATCTATGCTTGTTCCAAAGAGCTTTCAAGGTCGACTTTGGCTGGGCTGAAGATATGTTCGGGTAAGAGAGCTGATCCATGGCATCCATTTAAAGTTATTATTATTATTGTTTTAAACAGATTTTGACACCATCACTGCGTCTCGCTCTTTCTGAGGCAACCCACGCCCTTGGCTGGCCTCGACCTAAAGATGCCGCGACGGTGTCTCATCATGAGCACAAGATGCCGCGAAGGTGTCTCATGCGTCTCATGAGCATGCCGTGATGGTGTGCGTGTGTGCAATGATGATGCCGTGAAGGTGTCACACGAGCATGCCGTGATGGTGTGCGTGCAATGTTGATGCCGTGAAGGTGTCACACGAGCATGCCGTGATGGTGTGCGTGCAATCTGATGCCGTGAAGGTGTCACATGATGGCGCGCTAAGGCGATGGCCATGAAGAAACTTGAACTTGAACAACACCGAGAACCGAAGAAGGCCCTGGCCTCGGACGCACACAAGCGGACACACAAAAGATGCAAGCTCATGCAAAGAAAAAACCATGCAAAAAAAGCTCAAGCATGTGAAAGTGAATGAAGTCATCCGGGCAGCCGCCTTTTTGCCCATTAGGCGGCTTTTGTGAGGGTAACTGCGGCTTTGTGTTTGCCAAAAGCATTTACCCAAAGTTTGCCCAAAAGGCGGTTTTTGTGAGGGTAACTGCGGCCTTGTGTTTGCCAAAAGCATTTACCCAAAGTCGCCTTGCATTGACACCAAGTTGGCTAAAAGTTTGACACCTAAGGCGTACTGTGCGCCGATTCCAGCTTGGATGCGCAGATTCCAATACTTAGCTCACCGTAGCTTTTGCGGGGGTACTTGCAACCTTATTTTAGGACATCTCACATGTAACCCCAAGTGTGCACATCCAAGCACAAGGCCCTGATGGCCGATTCCGAAGGACCCCTGCTGTGGGTGCCCTCACATCCAAGGCCTTGATGGCCGATTCATGCCCTCACAGAGGCCCTCACATCCAAGATCATCTTGATCATCCATTGGTAAGCGCCAGAATCGGTGCTGGTGGCTCCGAAGCTCCCAGCGGCCCACGGCAAATCACCATCCAGCGCACTTGGCCCTCGTCCGTACAACGCCAGACCTTAAACAAGATTGGTCGGACGTCCAAAAAGGGGGAAAAAAGTACAGGATATGATTTTGGGACCTTTTATGGGATCTTTGGGGAATAAAAAATGCAGGATCAAGAAACACTGGGATGTACTCGCCGAAACTGCAAATCGTGGAGCCTAATGCCCCTGCAGCATGCGAAGCCATCAAGGCTTATGTAGCCCGTGGATTTACGCCAGTGACCGCAGCCATCGAAAGCTACCCTTTTGGTCCTTGGCCGGGTGCACATACGACGACACCATCATCGTATTAGAGTTTCAACATTGCACACCATGACCGCGTGCACCTACGACACCATCACGGCATCGTAGGTTGAACATTGCACATCATCACACATGCGACGCCATCACGGCATCGTATTAGAGTTTCAACATTGCACACCATAACCGCGTGCACATACGACACCATCACGGCATCGTAGATTGAACATTGCACACCATCACGGCGTGCACATGCCACACCATCACAGCATCGTATTAGAGTTTCAACATTGCACACCATGACCGCGTGCACAAACGACACCATCACGGCATCGTTGAGACACCATCACGGAGTCTAAGACACATTAATAATTTGCCGAGGGGCTTGGCGGTTCTTCTCATGAAGTAGATGTTGTTGCTCCCTGGTTCCAAGAAGATCCACTCATGATAGCGGTTGGTACCGCCATGAAGGTACTTGAATTGAAAGCACCTGTCCATGATTTGCTGTGCTTCCTGAGAAGGTGCCGGGGGCATCTCAGTGGGAAGCTGCATCCTCTGGATAAGTGCCATGGCCGGAATCAAGGGCAGTGACCAAGTGACCTAAATGACCTATATAAGTGACTCAAGTGAGTGACCTAAGTGACCTAAGTAGTCTAAGTGACCTAAGTAAGTGACCTAAGTGACCTAAGTGATCTAAGTGACCTAAGTGACCTAAGTGACCTAAGTGACCTAAGTGACCTAAATGACCTAAGTGACCTAAGTGACCTAGGTGACTGAATGTTTTTTTCGGGTGATTTACTGTAATAAGTCCCGAGATGCTGTGAAAGTGCTTGGATGGCAGGCTTGATATGTCACGGCACGGCCGAATATGGCTTCTCATATAATGGTACTTTTACTCAATGTGTTTCTCCGTTGCGTTTCACTGTTGTGCTTTTGACACTGAGCCTCAAGCTGATTGACATGTTTGCGTCCAGTCGAAGAGTAGAACCATGGGAAAGCGCCTCGGCCAAGCGCACTCATTGCCGGGCAAATGCTGGTCTCGCTGGCTAAAATATTTCGGACAGAATGCGCCAAGGAAGTATTACTACATCATGGTGCTGATCGAGGCCTTGTGTTGTCGAGTGACACAAGTGTGTCAGCTGAAGTTCGAAGACTTTGACATGCGCGGAAAACGTGTCTGGCTTAAAGCGTTTAAGCGACACAGGGGCGTATGGAAGCCACTAGTGCCATCGATTGTGAAGGAGTTGAAAGAGTGGCGAGCCAAGGAATGGAAATGGCCTTCCCATGGGTACATTTTCCCTTCACAACGCGGCTCAACGAAAGGCCACATTTCAAAAGATATTGTGGCGCGCCATGTGAAAAAACATGGGGATACCTTTCTTCACAAATTTGGCGACACCATGCCCGAGCTGATCAATGGAAAAAACATTCGGACCCACAGTGGAAGACGCCATGCAATCAGCGAACTAGCTGCTGCTGGCATTCATCAACAAGTGGGGATGACATGGGCACAGATTGACTCTGCCCGGGTATACCAAGGATACATAGACCTAGACCCAGCTCAGGTCTACTCCGCTATCGTGAAGTATGACAAGCGGAAAAAATCCAGAAAGTAGATGCAAAAGCGATTCACGTGAATTCAAAGGCGCAAACGTTTCACTTGAACTCACTCAAAAGCTGGGCATGAAAAGGGACATTGCCTGTCTTAGGACACCATCTCGGCATCCATTATTGGTCCATAAGTGGTTAGACACCATCACGGTGTCATTTTCTAGGACACCATCTCGGCATCCACGTGATTAAGCCGTTACAACATGTTGCAACCTGTACTTCCCTTCTTGTCATGTTTGTTGATGCTTTAATGTGACACTGTGCTGGCAATGGTTGGAGAAATGGACTCAAACTCACTGCGCTGGACTCAGGTCCGAACTTCCAAGTTGATGAGGTCCCAGCCTTGGGGCGTTGAAGATTGAAAGGATGCCGAGATGGTGTCCTAGAAAGCCAACTAAGTGGGAATGAACAAGGACAAGCGGTCAATGTGTTCCCAAATGTTTCGACGCTGCAAAGATTTCATTTGGGATTGTGTTTGTGGTTATTAGCGCTGTCACATTAAGTGGTTAGACACCATCACGGCGTCATTTTCTAGGACACCATCTCGGCATCCACGTGATTAAGCCGTTACAATGTGACACTGTGCTGGCAATGGTTGGAGAAATGGACTCAAACTCCCTGCGCTGGACTCAGGTCCGAACTTCCAAGTTGATGAGGTCCCAGCCTTGGGGCGTTGAAGAATTGAAAGGATGCCGAGATGGTGTCCTTCTAGATGCAATGATTGATCTAAATGGATGCCGAGATGGTGTCCTAGAACGTCAAAGACGCCGTGATGGTGTCTGCATTTTCTCTCGGTCTGGCAATGTCTCACATCGCTGCGCTCAGTCGATGATCGATTTTCTGATGCGTCTCCTGAATTTTCAGGCCAGTTGATTTTCTGGACGACGCTCAGTAATGAAATTAATCCGTCTCCTGAGAGACATCAACCCGCTGGGACAGCAGGCACCCCTACTACAACAGCAGGGAAAGCAATTCAAGGATTCAGGAATGGCACGGTTGGCCACCCCCCAAAATTACTGTCACCTTGTATCCATGAAAGATGTGGAAAAAGCCAGAACCATGTGAGGCACGTCGCTGTAGTTTCAAATCAAAAGGTTGAATTGAGAATTACTTGAACACAAAATTTGCCTACTGTAGTTCCAAAATCAAAAACTTGACAATTTTTCCAAGTTAGCGAAATACCTCGAGCCACGTAACGTGGGATTAAGGATTCTACAGCCGGCTTATCCCAGAATCAGGGATGTTCGCATACCCACAAGTCTTTTGACACGATTCGATGCGAACCAAGATGTAATCAAAAACAAAATTGAAAGCTGCAATCTCGGATATCTGCATGCATTTCATTCAAGTCTTTTGAAATCCAATACAGTTCCATTCTCTTTGACTTGCGCCATCTGCCGACTGTCAATGATAAGGCTACTTCTCCAGCCGACCGGATTCACTCTTCGGCCTCGTCGGCCATATCATCGTCATCATCGTCGTCCTGGATCAGGCCTCCCTGGGTCAGCTTCTTCAGCTTGTTCATGATCTCTTCCTTCTTGGAGCTTTCCTCTGATGTCTTTTGCTTCTTGGAACCATCAGATCCATCATCCTCTCCGGCTGCACGCTTTTTGCTCTTTGACTTGCCAGCAGCCTTACCACCAGCAGCCTTGCCACCAGCCTTGCCACCAGCCTTGCTGCCAGCCTTGCCACCGCCCTTGCCCTTTCCTCTTCCGCCCTTTCCTCTTCCGCTTGCACTTGGCTGAACGGTGTTGCCACTGCCACCACTGCTACCAAGAGGAAGGGGCGTGCTCGCATTGGGATTGCCACCAAGAGCTTTGAGGAGGGTCTGCCTCAAATGACATCACAACGATTCACGCATGGCCTGTATTTGGAATGATTGAATTATCCGCTTCTTCAAAATAGTTTCTAGGTGTTATGAAATGTGCATGTGTACATATATATATATAACATATATATATATACATGTATATATATACATAATATATATATATATATTTACACATATATATTAATATACATATATATATATATACATATACAAATTATATATATATATATTTATTTATTTATTATTATTCCACTTGTGTCCCAGGCACACTTCAACATTGTAGAGCGGAGAGGATTGGTCCTTGAATTGCTCCCAAACGAAGCGGACAAGGAGCTTCCTCAGCTGCTGGGCATGATACTCTGTGAAGGTAACACCAATGTACGACTTCTTGGCCAAGATTGCCGCCTCAGCGCCCTTGCCATCGATCTCAGTTCCATTCACCATCACGCTGGCTTGAAAGGAGTGCAGCAACTCTGCGAACACCGCCTGTGGCATCACATGGTAGTTCACTGGAATACGATCTTCCCCCAAATCTGGACGATCTGGGCCATCAGGCAGCGCTCCTCCGGACAAGACTCTTCCAGCAGGTCCATAGATCTTATCCTTCTCTTCCTTGCTAATGAGCCAAAAGCCTTGCTCCTCATCAAAAGGAAGAATCTTCACAGGACCAATTGCCGTGCTCAAGCTCATGCCGGAGAAGATCTTGCGAGGGATGTCCTGCACCAACACGGGCCCAGAGGTGACAATGTGAATTCCCTCATGGGTCGGAATGAGGCCTCGCACCAAGCACCTGCGAGCTCGGATGGACTGCTCGCAGTAATGAATAATCATCTCCTGCCTCTGCTTCTTTTCCCAATGCTGCCCATGGTCCTCGGCATTTGTAATCTTCACACACGCACTGAGAACCATAGGAGCAAGTTGGCGTCCACCATCGAAAAAGATCACCAAGTCGCCCTCTCGTGGCTGTGGTCCACCTCTGCCTCGGACGAATGAGGAGCAAATCTTCTGAAAATGCTCACGGCGAAACTGAGGCCGTCGAATGTGACACTGGGCCGTCGCCTCTCCTGCAACCTTGGAGTCATAGACAAAGATCGCCCTTTTGGCCCCGGTGAGAGACACGCAGTTTTCCATGATCTGGCCCATTGCCTGCACTGAGTCTTGCTCGACCACCAATTTGACAAATTGATCTACGATCTCCTCAGCCTGCTTGGCGAAAGCCATCAGCTGCTGCGCTTTCTCATCTTCATGGTCCAGCTCCAAAGACATTCGGGGCAACAGGTCATGCACGATGACATTCTTCTGGGCTGAAGAATCTTCATCTGACTCATCTTCATTTGCTTCTTTTTCCTCTGCCGCCTTCACCTTCTCAATCTCTTCATGGATAGTTTCCATCATTGTCTTGAAAGGGTCATGGCATAGGATGTCCGCAGGCAAGGTTGACCCCTTCAAGGTGTTGCGAAGCTGGCTGTCATGCCCAGATCGAAAGACGACATTCTTGAGCATGTTGATGATCAAGCGTTCGGCTTCTGTCAGCTGGCCCAGCCATGTCAAGTCAGCCCCATCCTCGAACCTGCGCAATGCAAAGCGAGATGAACATGGGAAAAAAAAGGAAATATAAAAAGGGATTGAAGGAAATCAAACATCAACAACGTGCAAAGGAAATCAAATACAACCACCCGTCAATAGAAAAAGAATCTGAACTCTTCCGAACAACCTTTTTCGCACTTCACTGTGAGAGATCATCACCTTCTTGATGCCGTTGGCATGTGCGGGCTTCAATCCCCATTTCTGTGACTCTTCCAACACGTACTCAAAAATGCTCTTCTTGGCCAAGAACTCATCCAGGAGCCCTCTGGTCCCTCCTCCAGTGCGGCCGCCTTTCAATGTTCGGCTACTGAAGCATTTGTTGTTGGATTCTCCACGGATCAAGAGATCTTCCATGCTTTCCAAGATCCACAGGAGATCCTCGGACTTCTTGGTCTTGATGCAAATCCCTTCAAGTACGGCCATGTGCTGGAAGCAGCTTTGCTTTCCGTACTTCTGCTCCAAACGAAAGACCACGTCGAAGAGCTTGTCCACGGAAAGAATTCTTTCAAAGACCTTCATGGCGCTGTCGACAAACTCGAAAGCTGTCTTTGGGCAGTCTTCGTCATCAGGCAGGTCACAGCTCTTTCGGACCCACAGATCAGCCAAATCAGATCTCGACAGCTGGGCCGTATGCGTCTCCTAATAAGATGCTTTGACCGCTGCGATCTCGAAGATGGTTTGCAAGGTGCTTCTCGCCGCACTCTCGTAGGTGGACATGTACCGCTGTCGGTACGTCAGAGAGCGGAAGAAGGCATCTTCTTTGGTCTCAATCATCTCACAGCGGAGGCTCACTGAGAGGAACACTGTTCGCCATGCCCTCAGTTGGCATGGTGGTCAGGATTCATCAAAGATTGAGTTGAATGAACTAGACTTTTCCATTCAGCATCATGAGAATCAAACAACTTCACTTCAAAATTCAGAGGCACCGTCACGGCGCCAGATATTCACAAAGCACAAAAGAAGATAGCCAAGTCACAGAAGCTCTTCCTGGGAGGCACCGTCTCCGATCCTCTTAGCCACGTGCATGATCAAGGCGTGGTCGATTTCCTCCGGCGAAATCCGTTGCAAGGCACCTTTCAGGCTCTCAAAGCGCTCAGAGGTGACCATTGAGGTTACGCCTACCACGATTTCCAAGGTCAACTTCTCCGGCCCTTTCTCAAAAAAAGACTTCTGGATTTTCTTCAATGAGGCAGAATTGATGGGAACGGTCGGCGAACACATCTGCCTCACATTCATCCAAAAAAGGTTGCCCTGCGATACATAGGTCTTGGCTGACTTCATCGCGGCATCATACTCTTGGTCATTCCAAGGTGCCTGCCAAAAGGCGGGCACAACCAGTTGATTGTCAAATAATTAAGTTGGCGTTACTGCATTCTTGGCATCGAAGCGTTGTTTTGGACACCATCACGGCATCCCATTGGTGTTTCCGACACCATCACAGCATCGAAGCGTTGTTTTGGACACCATCACGGCATCCCCTTGGTTTTTCCGGCACCATCACGGCATCCCATTGGTTTTTCCGACACCATCACGGCATCGAAGCGTTTTGGACACCATCACGGCATCCCATTGGTTTTTCCGACACCATCACGGCATCCCATTGGTTTTTCCGACACCATCACGGCATCGAAGCGTTTTGGACACCATCACGGCATCCCATTGGTTTTTCCGACACCATCACGGCATCGAAGCGATGTTTTGGACATCATCATGGCATCCTTCTGAATGACTACATCTTAAGACGGGAATACCATCACCAGACATACAACTTGCATTTCCAAGCACATACTAATTTATTAATAAATTAACATGTGAAAGTACATAGTAATAAAATGCAAAAAAAAAACGCACACCATGCGCCAGAAAAATATGGCCATCGCGGATCGTGCGCGGATCGTGCGCGGATCGTGCGCGCATCGTGCGCGGATCGTGCGCGGATCGTGCGCGGATCGTGCGCGGATCGTGCGCGGATCGTGCGCGTCCAGGGTTGTTGAGAACTTGGCTTTGTCAGGGCACAAAAATGAACTAGGTCCAAATTGTGGGGGAATGTCCAGAGGCTACGGTAAACCTACCCTCCTTCCTCAACATACCTGTACGTACAGGGTTGTTGAGGGAGTAGGGTAAGGTAAGGTCACGACCATGCTGAGAACTTAGGGTAAAATTACCCAACCATGTCAGATATAGTGGCAGGATGTATTACCCTAACCTCTCAACAACCCTGTACGTACAGGTATGTTGAGGAAGGAGGGTAAATTTACCCTACCTTCTCGTACAGTAGGGTTGTGGACATCATGAGATTGGAGGGTCTGTAAGATACGTATTATGTTCTCAACAACCCTGGACGCGCACGATCCGTGCACGATCCGCGCACGATCCGTGCACGATCCGCGCACGATCCGCGCACGATCCGTGCACGATCCGCGCACGATCCGTGCACGATCCGCGCACGATCCGCGCACGATCCGTGCACGATCCGCGCACGATCCGCACACGATCCGAGCATGTCCCTTATCTGATGGGTTATCATGAAAGATCACACGCAATAACTCAAATTAAACTGGATAGACATGAAAGATCACACGCTAATCCCGCCTGTGACCCCGCTTCGTTCTGCTCCGCTGCACTGTCAATCGCCTGCGGCGGCATTGACTGCACCGCGTCGAAGATTGGGTGGGACAGCAACACGTTCATGCAATCCTCCAAGGCTTGCAGATGCTTCGCATTTACGGTCTGCACCGAAGCGGCCATCGCTTGTCACGATGCGATGCGAAGGGGATCGAGGATATCGAGGGAGTCAGTCGGGCTTGGGTGATTTCAAGCAAAAAATGCTTCGGAAGGGCCAGAAAAAATCATGACCAAGCCATGAGCCATGACATGCCAGGTAATTCAGAAACTATGTAAATAATTCAGAAAAAATCATGACAAGCCAGTCGCGATTGAGCCACCCGACCGTTCACAAGGAGCCAGGAGTCAACCTCAGGCCAACCGGGAAAGAATCACTGATTCATGAAGATGAAAAATTAACGATGATCAAAACATGTAAAATGAAAGGAAAGTTGAAAAATATCATGAACTGTTGATCGTATTGAAAAGCATTGATCAACTAGGAAAAAATAATGACAAGAACATGAAACAATGAAAAAATAATTTAAATTATATGTATTATATGTATGTACTATGTATCTATGTATGTATGGAGCATGACCTGGATAATATACGGATATCAGATACTGATGAAAACAAAATGAAAAGAAAATGAAAAAAATGAAAAATATCTCTCGAATCATCTCCCGAATGGGAAGGGCTGTTTTTTCCAGGGGAAGCCCATGATTTCAAGGCTAGTTTGGGCTATCCATCAGGGTATCAGGGTATCTCCGAGGTTCTGAGGTCGTGGCCTCAATGGGAAAGCGTGGCCTCCGGGGAGGGTCGTGGCCTCCGTGGCGCGACAGGGCCACGACGGGGAAGATACAACGGGGGAGACACAACAGGGCCAAACGCAAACTGAGTCGTGCTAACAAGCTAAGTTGCAATTGCAACATTTTTCTCACTTTTTTAACATAAAGTTTGCGAAGTTTCAGGATGGTTTTCATCCGATTCCGATTTTTTTTGAACATCTTAAGACGATGGTCAATTCCATGAAGTTTCAGGATGGTGTTCATCCATTCCAAAATGTTTTGAACATCTTAAGACGATGGACAGGTGACAATGGTCATTTACCACTGTTCAATTCCTGGTGATTCCTCACCATTTCAACTTCTGAGTCTGGGTAAATGTTGGTTTGTCACTAACCTGAAAATGAGATTGAGGTCGCAGTGAGGTTGCTATTGATTTGCTATTGAGTTGCAGTGAGGTTTTACCCAGACGCTAAATTAGAAGCTGCTGTCATTGAAATTGCCGCCACCCACACTTCTTCCAAACAAAGAGCTCCACGGATTCAAAAGTTGCTTCCCTTCGAAATTCGTCCAGCTCATGGGACTCAATCTGCACATACTTCAAAGCCTGGAACCTTTGGAGTCTAGCTGCTTAAGAAAACCAATTTATCAAACATTTGCAGTTGGTGGGTGGGCTGCCATCAAAATAGAAATTCATTTTTTGGCAGTGACAACATACTCAAGAATAAGACGAGGAGCAAGTGCCATGTCAGTGCAGTGACAAGATGACGGTGACGGGTGTAGGCTGTGAACCCTTCCATGAAAGTTCCATCTGAGAAGGCTGTTGGAAAGGGCTCACCTCTATATGTCACTCTCTTGACCAATGCCCAAAGACAGTGACCAACATCTGGAAGTTCATCTTGACCAAGATGTGCACTTCCGTGATAGGTTTTAAATTGACCTATCTGAAAGAAGTCTTCCGTCTCCTTGTAGATGTCAAGTCGGTCGAGGTGATCCATGTATCTCCTTGCCCTTTTCATGTGGTACAGGCTGTAGGAAGGTAAAGGGGTCTTGTTCAACCGACCTGGGATCAAACAAGCCGGAGACAAAACACAAAACAAAACACAAAACAAAACAAAGCAAAACCAAACAAAGCAAAACCAAACAAAACAAAATAAAACCAAGCATCACTCCTTGCATCCACATGCCCAACCGTCCAATGACCACTGCCGTTCTCTCCATTGCGCGGATCCCCACATGTTTGATGGCAATGTCCTGTTGCAGACTGGGCAGTCCATGGCTGGGCCAAAGAAAGAAAGGATCTGGGCTGGGACGGGATGACGGAATGCCAAAGCGGCTGCAGATGTGAAATAACAAAGTTGACAGATCTGGGCAAATGGAAACAACTTTGATGCTACAGCGGTGAAATGATGTCCAATATTTCACAGCCTCAAACCATGATCACAGTCAGTGTTGATGTTTGGAATCCTGCCATGAAAGAACCGCAGAGTTGTAAAACTTTTACACATACAGTTTCAATTTGAAGGCCAATTAATGATAAGTCTGAAGGCCAGCTGCACTTTGTTCAAGACACCCTCACGGCATCTAACTTTGTTCAAGACACCCTCACGGCATCTAAGTTTGTTCAAGACACCCTTACGGCATCTAAGTTTGTTCAAGACACCCTTACGGCATCTAACTTTGTTCAAGACACCCTCACGGCATCTAACTTTGTTCAAGACACCCTCACGGCACCTAACTTTGTTCAAGACACCCTCACGGCATCTAACTTTGTTGAAGACACCATCACTGCATCTGACTTTACAGCACCCCGTTGAGCAATTCCATCCTTGGGCCCTGACCCAGCCATCCGTACTGTGCCAGCAGCACCTAAGGGGCAAGCGTTAGTTCC
Source organism: Cladocopium goreaui (assembly GCA_947184155.2). Classification (NCBI taxonomy): domain Eukaryota; class Dinophyceae; order Suessiales; family Symbiodiniaceae; genus Cladocopium; species Cladocopium goreaui. The sequence continues at coordinate 12,892 of CAMXCT020000135.1, read as the reverse complement.
ATCTGAGAAAAGGATTGAGCGACTGATCCAGCACAGCAGGTGGAAGTCCAGCCATGCAGCAACGCCACTTTTTCCCTGCTACCCCGGTAAGCAAATCAGAAGCCGCGATTGCAGCAATGAACCCTGCTCACAAACTTGAGAAATGTTTTGCTGGACATCAGATTGTCTTCCTGCATGTTAGCAGCTATTTGCGGAATGGTCAGCCCCAGCACAGCCCACTTGCGGCCAGCTTGCTGGCTCTTAGCAGATGCTTCAGCGAAGGCTTCCCAACCTCCATCAATCATCTTCCACTTCGATCTCTCCTGGCCTGCTGCTGCTTGAATAATTTCACTGGCTTCCGTGTTCGCAGCACGAAAGCTAGGGCACAAGAAAATCTGCCGCTTGATTGCGTACGCCGCATCATAGAGGAAGGCAATTCCTGTTGTTGCCTTATCATGACGGTTTTCAATGATGCCCCGCATGCATGCCAGGTCCAGAACACAACCTCCTCGCACAGAGGCTGCCCAAAGAACTTGTGAAGGCGGTTTCTCCGGGTTGGCCACAACGAAAAACAAAGGCAGCTGCAAGTCCTGGGTCACCTTGCACCTGAAAAATTCAGGGTTCTGGCTCCACTCTGCCATCTCCAGGAAGATCCAGTGGTTCCGCCGATCAAACTGTGGCGGGGATGGGGCCAACAAGGCTTGGAATTTTGAAACTCCCCGTACTCTGGTGGCATCTCTGCGAGTCTCCAATTCAACAAATGCTTGAGCCACATCAACCATCCCATCTGGCACTTCCTTGGCTGTCAAGTGACCACTTAAGTACGATTGGATTGTGTTCTTGAACTGCTTGTTTCTCTGAAATGTCAATTCTGCCTGGACACGCTGACAATCTGCTGGCAGATTCGCACTTGCTTCGAGCCGTACTTCATCATGAGGCAAAAGTTTGACCGGTCCATCCAAACGGCGTCTTTTGGCCAAGAAATCAGCTTCAGAACCCTTCTTGTGCCCTCGTTTGGTACCCAAATCAAGTCTGGATGTTGATCCTTTCCTGGGTTCACCATACCATTCGATCCACAGCTGCTGGGCCATCTCAATGCAGTCAGTGGAAGTGGCCGGGGCGAAGTCGAACATAAATTTCAACTCCAAATTTTTGTTTTCTTCAGTCAGCAATGATCTTTCAGCAGACACAATGCGCACCATCTTCGAAAAGTGCTGCTCCACTCCGGATGTGGTGCATCCATCTAGAGCACCAAAGTGAATGAGAATCCAGTGCAAGTTTGAAGATGGATGGCGAGCTGCTGTTGACTTGCGAGAGCTAGTTTTCTGGACTGCGTATTTCCAAGATTCGAAGCTGCTGCAGTTGGGATTGGTCGAATGGTGATGAAAAGCTATAGCTTTGTGATCCCAGTACTCATCAATGAAGGAATCAGCCGACGCCTCGAACAGTTGGCACAATCTTTCCGAAGAAGTGTGCAACGACTGTATGTAGTCCACGGATTCCTCCCTGTTTGTCCGGGCTACTTCGGATACATCGAAGATTTTCAGGGCGGTCAGAATCTCATATGCAGGAAACTCCGACGCAATCACTTCTGTGCTCAGCCCAACCAGTTTCTTCATAGAAGCAAAGCACCGGGCGATCATGGCTGGAGAAACTTTGTTCGGACCACCCAGAGTCTTCGACTTGCCATCCACATCGAAAGCCTGCAAACATCGAAGGCCAGGGCAGAGGAAACAACAACGGGGGGAAACACAACGCGAAACCAAAAAAGGCACACAGGCACACGTTTAAAAACAGTTCTTTTGGCACTAAACAGGTAAGCATAAAAGCATTGGCATAAGCACTAAAATGATTTTGCCCAGTGACGATTGGGGTTTTCAAGCTCTCCAGCGCAAACATGGTATACCCAGATCTAGTCGCATGCTCATCAATGAAAAGATGCTTCACCCGACTTGCAAATACATCGAGTTCGATGTTGTGCGTGGCAACATCGCCAGCTTCTGAATCCATGAGTCGGATGATGCTTGTCGCTTCATCAGTGAAGTCAGCCACCATTGCTAAAAGCAACACCCGCTCTTCACTGAGAGAGCGCAAGAACAATGCACCTCGTTCACCGTCCCGCAAATTGTGTCTGTAAACTGTCGCATAGATTGCAGTTTTGATGGTCGGACGCAGCCACAGAATCAAACGGCCAGTTGCCTTCTGGTGCGAGTCAAACCTCTGCTTGCACAGCGACATTGACTGAACCCGGTCACCGCCCATGTCTTTGACGTACTGGTTGAACACTTTCCTCAGCACATCACTGCTCTGAATGGTTGCAGGCATTGAAGCGTTGCCCCAGATCAAGGCTTGAAACACATCCCAAATCTCAGCAGACGCTTTGAATGGACGGGAAATGACTCGCCGAGCCGCATGCGCCCGGTCCCGGCACACCTGTTTCACACCTGGGAACAGACCGTCATTGCAGGCCATGAGCCTACCTGCCAGCTGCTCATCTGCTGCAGCATCCATGTTCAGTAGAATGACCTTCTGTTGCAAAGCGGCCATTTGATCTTCATCCCCTTCAACAAATTGTGACAAGATGGCTCTTGTGCCCTGAACAAGCGACTCTGTCATGCTGTCTTGAAGATGGTGTATTCCCAGCAACCCACGCTTGACTTCCAGCTTGTCATTGCACGCCCGGAAACGTACCATCAGAACCAACCTACGTACATCTTGGTGGAGCACGATGCATGTGGATGAAAGAAGGAAAGCCGCATCAATGCGTTGGCAAGCGCCTCCCAAACAGTTCTGCAATCTGGCCAGCTTCCAACGGCCACCTACTGCCTTCATAGATCTCAGTGATCCAGCGGCTTGCCTTTTGGTGGCAAACTCTTCAAACTCTTTCTTCGGCGGCGCCCTGGAATCAACTCCGCCAGCTTGGCCAGCCAAACTCAATGCAAGCTTGTGCTGCTTGGAATCAGCATGCCGGCTCACAGTGTAGAAATTTCCGGGCCCATTGAAACCCGTCAGCCCAAAGGCAAGCTGTGGCACATGGCGGGAACAAAGCTTGCATAGAAGACCCCATTCACCATTTTTTTTTCAGTCAGCCAAGGCAGTTTTTTCATCCAAGTTCCGGCAAGGTCAAGAAAAGAGCATCTGAAGCACCCGCTATCTTCACACAGCTGGACATGGGTGAGGTGAGCTTTGACATCCAGCTTTTCCATTGCGTTCCCCCGCAACAGACACCACAATTAAGCAATAAAATTGAGTGTTGGGATCTGGCTTCACACGGCTTCTCTGTTTGGCTTGAGTCTGCTGCACTCTGTTTGATTGGTTTGATTGCTGTTTTAGATTTGTTCGATTTTGTTTGTTTGTTAATATGTTCAATGTGTCTGTTGTGTCCTCTTGTTGTATTCATGGCAGAACAACATGATCCCTGGAACTTTTGGGCCCGTACAAGCAAATTGGCTTTTTGCGTCACCCTGACTGACACATTGACATACTGTAAAGGATAAGTGTCACGGGGAAACATAAAACAGATCTTTCCGTCTTTCCCATTTTTTTGTTATCTCGACTCAACATGATCCGTGGCACCTGACTCTGTCCTCACCCCTTTGGCATCCTGACCCCCTTTGAGGTCCCTGGCATTGGGTTGAAACAGCTTCCTTCATGGACCTTGGCTCAAAGGCATTGGCAGTGATTAACCATCTTGAAATTGGCAGCGCACATATATTTTACATAGTGATGGGAGCAGTTTTGAAACTGGCTGGAAACATCTTGAAACTGCCTTGAAAGATCTTGAAACGACTAATCAGAGCAGCTTGCCTGTTTTTTGCCCCGCATCAACAAGTTAGAGACCCCGGCAACTGCAGTCACTGCAGATTGGCGCATTTCAGCGCTTGGCTCAACACCATGGAAAGCATCTTGACTGGGATTGCATTTCCGGCCATCAGACCTAGCTGCCGTGGCGACACTGATGACCACTTCACATCAGCTGGCGGCACATCCATAATTTTCAAGAGCTCGCAGGTTGTCATTTTGCGTTGCTTCCAGGTCAGCCAATGCCCACCACTGCCAGCGCGACAGTGGGTCAAGCAAGGCGAGTAGCCTTCATTGTAGTGAGGCTTGGACCCACCGATGTCGACCACAATGGGGCTTCGAAGTGGATCCTTTCCTTGGGATTTCAGCTGATCCAAAACAAGCAACAAGTTTCTCCTCTCAGATTCGCTGGATGGCAACCTGCCAGGAAACCCTGCCTCGCCTTCAGTGGCAGGATCTATGTAAGCATAGATGTCCTCCATGGCGACTTTCTTTGGCCAAATCATTGGGCGAGCCCCAGGGCCTGCACGAATGCCACAAAT
>CAMXCT020000134.1:247082-300099 GCA_947184155.2 Cladocopium goreaui | reverse complement strand
TTCGGGGTTGAGAAAGCTTGCGACCACCAACCTGTATGCGTTCGGACCCTTTCAGGATAATAGAATGTTTGCGATGATTGCAATTGCGACCCAAAGTAACCAGACCAGGAAAATTGGAATATATACTTGTAGGTTCCTTGAACTTTTCACCGTACATGCAAAAATCCAACTTGACGTGACATACATGTTCATCCCTTAGGTACCGTTGAATGAAGGGTAAATCGAACAGCCTTGAACTACGCGGGTTCTCTAAGGACCACTTGACACCATATCTGTTGCAGACCGCGATGACCTCTGCACTGAACATAGCCATCTCAAGACCCACACGCTCTCTCTCCCGAGCCCTCAAGTGGTTACGAATAAAATGCCGAGCCCTACTGAACACCGTACAGGGAGTACCTAGGTGTACGTATGAGATACGGCCAGATTTCAACCAACTGAGGATAATTGTTTGAGTCTGTCTACGCCGGATATCGTGATGCGCTCCACTAATATTGTCAATACCCGTGAAAGCTGCCATGCCCTGTAGTGATATTGCATGTGTAAGCCGTGCTGTACCACAAAATATTTCCAAAAACATACCCTTCCCAGAAGAACATCTAGAAGAGGATGATGCAGTCGCTCTGTCGCTTGTCGGGCACTGGGCCCCGGCTTCACCCCCCGCACAGTCAAGACGAGGGACAGCCTCCATGACGTCTTTGGCAACAGGCTTCCGCATTTCCTGGCCCAGGTTGCGCTTCTTGGTTGCATGTTCTGTAAATCTTGAGTCTCTGTCTGCTGGATTTCGATCTGTCTCAATATGCCTAAGCCTCCACCTCAATCTAGCTGCAAACTGATAAGCCGCAGCCATCTGACAAACCCTGTTGAGATGGAATGATGATGATCTCCCCCTTTCGAAAGCACAAAGAGCTGCCAAGTTGTCACACAGTGTCACTTTTAACCGCCCGTGCAAACTGCCTACTCTGGCCGTACGCCTGAGCGAACTGAGTGCCACCATCGCCTCTTTGACGTTGATGTGGTTCCCACTATCCCTCCACCTCTTCCTCCATAAAAGTGAAAAGCGCTCCATTTGCACCAGTCTTGGGTCGATAGGACGAACCAGCGCAGGAACATCCACCTCTACCCTCTTTTGTCGAGTTGCCCGCAACTGGCTGCGGACTGCGCTGGTTCGCAGCCAGCTAGTGGGATCCTTGCTGTGGACAATCCAGTCGGCATATTGGCCAAGAAGCCCAGCACCAAAAGGCGCCGCAGGTTTGAGCTCATTGTCAGGCACTGCCTCCCCTGGAACCTCTGGGCACAGGGTTCGCAGCACTCTCAGCACTTCTTCCCGACCGTTGTCAGCAGCATCTATCAGGGATTCCGGAAAAGGTCGAAACCGCCATGCCTCTCTCCATTTGCATGTGTCTTTGAGCTCGGCCGTGGTTGCCCAAGTGGTCAGCAGGGCAAAGGCATTGGAAGATGAGTCGCCCGCATCAAGTTGGTGGATAGGATTGAATTTGATGCTGGTGCGAGTCAACCACATGACCCCCAAAGCCAATCTGATTTCGGCTCTGACGGTCTTCCACATCTTCGCTCGCTTTCCGCGATGCAGGGTCACAAATTTGTAAATGTGAAAAAAGCATGATAATCCATGGGGAGCCAGCATGAAAATGGATGTCATGTGCCCTAGCCAGATTTCCAACAATTTCACTGATACGACGTTGCGTCGCAGCAGTTCACGCCCAGCCAAGAACGCCCTCCACAGCCGTCTTGACTTGTTGTATGCAATGCACTGTTTGAAATCCAAGCAAATGCCAACAGTTTCAAAAACAGGAGAAGGATCATTAGACGACCAGGTCAGTGGAATATTCAAATCATGGAATGCCTTTTCTACCCTGCAAGCGGCTCTCCTAGTCTCATCCATGGTCTTGCCAATGATTGAAATATTATCAACATAAACACCTGTAACCACCCGCTGTGTCTCAATGCAAGGAGCAGCTTGTCGGTCTCGAATCTCATGCAGAGGCCGGGGGATCCTCCCAGCAACAATATGAGAAACTGTTCCTGTGCGAAGTAAAGCGCCCATGACCACCCCATGCATAGTCCCCTAAAAACGGGATAGACAACCAAATCGTCAGATGGTGTAAAATGCCTGTCCACGTCGTCAGAAAAAATTTGACATCTGTTCCATCCCAGCCCCACCCATTCTGCTACTGTGAGAGGACAATCAATGCCAAACCATGATGCCACTGTTTCAGAGAAAAAGTTGTAGAAGCAGTCATTGACATCCGCTTCAATCCCATAGGCAGCAGGTTCTCCACCTTGTCCCTCCTGAAGCTGCAGGTCCAAATAGGACCTGGGTGTTGCAAGCCGAGTGCAAGGTGGTGATTGGTGCATAGCGTTGACACGCCTTGCGTCAATCACCATCCTGATCCACTTGGGCGTCTTCTTTTTCACAAAAAAGATGCCAATCTTCTCTTTGACCTTGGTTCGAAATGTGATGAGCCCTTGGTTCGCCAATGTCACCATCAACTTCTTCAGCGCCTTTGGGGAGCGCCTCAGAGCAGGATCCCAGTAGGGTTTGATCCGGCAAGGCCCGTCTTCAGCGACTTGCTTGGCTGACTTTTCAATCATTGTAGCTGCTCTTTTCACAAGCGAGGCTGCGTGCTGCGGCAGGACCGATTCCAGACTTTTGGGGTAAAGCTTGGAGTGGAGCACTTTCACCTTTTTGAAGTCATAGGCAGCGAGATTCTTTGGCTCCTCCTGGTAGAGGTCTTTGCTGGAACAGGGCTCATTCAGTGCAGATGCACCGTCAAGGCCTCCGGGGGGTTCACCTGCCAAGTGCAGGGATTCCTGTATGTGAGAGGCCACAAGCTTCTGCGTGGAGTTTGGTTCCAGCCCGCTCAAAAGATGATCAAAATCTGAATTCGGATCTTGCAAAGCGAGGCAGTTCAGCGCGTGCGCTGCCCAACGTCCCCGCTGAGGGAAAACAATTCCAGAGTCATCCAACCCACGTTCAACCCAGGCTGGTGGCAATGGAAAGGGATCGCCGTGCGTTCTGTACTTGGCGATGTGCTGGCCGCCCGAATGGTCCACCCTGAGCATGCTGGCAGCAAAACGATGCCCAGGTGAAAACTGTTGAGCTAAGTCTCAACGCCAGCGGACTGTCCGCCGGCGGCATTAGAGCTCTTCTTTTTCTTCTTCCATCCCTTGCCCTCCTCACCCTTGTCCTTGCTGCCTCTGGAGGCATGTGACGCTTCTTCCCTTGCCAGCCTGGATTGTTTCTGGATGTTGGCTCTCTCCTTGAGTCTTTCGGTGAGCCAATTGTCCAACTGCTTGGTGGCTGCTGAACCGCCATCTGTGATGGTGGATTCCATGAGGATGTCAAGGTTTTGATAGTCCGGACTGCTGGGAGACCTTGCGACTGCCAACTCTATTTGTACAAGCCGCCTAACCACCAACTCGAAAGCCATGATGTTTGTGACATCCAACTGGTCCCTGCATATTGCCAATCTCAGCATCTCTATCAAGTTCTTGTGCTCATGTGCAGCTGCAGTGTGAGTATTCACGCCACTATGCTTCAACCATTGCAGATGGTAGCCAGTCAGGTCAGCTGCAGCCCCCTCATTGATTGCATTCAGGAATTCCTTTGCTGCTCTAGGACCACTGAAGCCCCAGTCAGTGAATTTGGTGTCCCGGAAGAGTGCAACTGCGTCGGCAAAGGGGATGTATCTGCGCTTCTGGCTGTCCTCATGGTGTCCTATGGTGCGCAAATCTCCATGCCCAGCTCGCTTGGAGTCTTTGTAGCCAGACACTGCGCTTTCATCTATCTCTTCAATGGCCTCAACCTTGTCCCCCACATCCACCAGACCTCGTGCTCCAATGGTCACAGCATTGCTCAACTGGTCGTCGGCCACCCTGTTACCAAGTCTGTCAGAGTCTGCATCTGAAAAGACCCAGACACGGGCGGCCACATCGGCAATGACTTGGTCTCCCAGGACCATGGCCATTGTGTTGGCTCTGCGGCGGAGTCTTTCAAGGTCCGCCCTGGGGATGGGATCGAAGGCATATGTATCAGCCGCCAGGTGGCCAGGGAAGTCTTCGCGACGACCTAGTACCACATGCCGAGTGGTGGTCAAATCTACGGGCTCCAACTCATGGTCGGGTGACAGCCCGACCCACCTCCCGGGCGAGAGACGGACTAACAAAATCCGATGATGCCATTCGAAGTTTGGATCTGCTGCAAATCTTACAAGCACCTGTGGATCTGCTATGTCTAAGGTCTTCCCATCATCATTCATAATCCTCTGGTGGCCCTGCCCCGTCCTAGAGACGAGGGACGAGTTGGCACAGCCGCCCTCGCTGGTTGAACTGGGGCGAGGGCTGTGTCTGACTCGGAGTCACTGGCTTCAACGGTGTCACCTATGCTCACCAAGGATGTCTGGACAGGACCACGCTGTGTCTTGATCAGCCACCAAATCACTGTCAATCCTAACAAGCTTGTGAATGAGAAAAACAAGAGTTGTCCCCAAATGGTAGAGGGTCGTTGGTCCTGAGCTCTGGCAAGAACTTCACTGTACCCGGCTAAGATCCGTTGAGTGTGGTGAAGCTCAGCCTGGAATGCCCTGACCTCCAATTGTAGTGTCTCAGTAAGATGAGATTGGGTCCAGTCAGAAGTCAATGATCGAAGGATATGGCTAGCGAACCACACAAAATGGACCAACCTCTCTTGCATGGGGACTTGATGGAAAAAGGCTTGAGAATGGATCATATGGGGCCAATGAACTCAATGGTGCAAACAACGCATGCTTCCTATATATATACACATGATCTTATATGTATATCTCTATACACGCTTTCTCGTTGGATATTTAAATAAGAAGGAGACACCAGCCAGTTTGACGAGCCACCTGGAGGTCCTGGAGTGCTTTCCTCGGCCATAATGTGCTCGAAGAAGGACTCCGGCGGGTGTGGTCCATAATCGGCTATGTGGTCGTCGAAGAAGGAATCCATCACCGGGGGTGGTCCCAAGACATCCTGGGCCGCCGCCATACATGGGTTCGTTTTTTAGGTAAAGAAAAAAACGAACATGAGACCAAGTATACTACATATGTCTGAATAAATGTTCAGATGTCAAAGGGCAAAAAATTCTCTGTACATACAACAGTAAAATGTTATATGTATATAAATCATGTAGATATATAGATGTGTATAAATTCGCAGAATAAAACCAGATAGTCAGCTGTTTCAGATTTCGATTTGGCAAACCCTGCACGAAATTCCTTCCCAACCCACAATCCCACAAGACCCAAATTGGGGCATGGTGGGGAAGGATGAAAATGATGGACGCTTGCGATTCTTTCCACACATGCCTGCATGGGTGGGGAACCACATAAAAACAAATCCTTATGTACTATTTGTAGTAGTGTCCAATGTCTGAATTTTACAAAGAATCCTAGTGAAACAGCCCCCAATGCGAGTAAGATTCATTCATCAAGTCCTGTAAGCTTCTACGTCTAGGTTCAGCGCATGCTTGGCTTGAAGGTGATGTGCGGGCTGCTTGCGGCTTTGTCTTTGCTGCTGTCTTTTTTTGGGATGGTGGGGGATCCTTCTTTTGTTTTTTGGACGGCGTGGGTTCCAAATTGTCGGATGACTTGGATCTCTTCACTTGGACTAGTTGTGATCTTTTTGACTTCTTCGGGGCAGGGGGTGTTTCAGGGGGGGCAGTTCCATCTGTTTGCTTGTCTGGAGCTGCGGTCAGTGCTCGCTTGTTTGCTTCATTTTTGTCTTGTTTCCCTTCAGTGGCTGACGAAGATTCTCGCTCTTCCGGTGCCTGCTTGTCTGCCGACTTGCGTCGTAACCTGGTCTGCGGCGGGTGTGAAGTCTCTTGCTGCGGTGCTGCATTGTGTGCTGCCGACTTTGCTGCCTGCTGCTTTTCATCAGACTTGCTCTGGTGGCTACGTTTGCTTTTGGCTGCCATGCTCGTTTCAGGCGCTCCATGGTCCGTAACTTCAGTTGGGGGATCCGATTCCTTCTCCTCTTCCTCACCTTCACCTTCACCTTCCTGCCCGTCTCTTCCGGGGTCGCCTTCTTCCCTAGAATCACTAGAATCATTGCTGGAGCTGCTGGAACTAGATTTGGATTCTTTCCCGCCACCACCATCCCCAGGAGGCTGTGCCGGCGCGGACTTCCGACGTTTGCTTGGATCCCCAGTCCGCATGTCCTGGCAGCGGGCAACTAATGCGGATGAATGTGAATTTGATATTGAAAATATGGGGGACACCGGGACACCATGATGATTTGAATTCAAATTTGGTAATTACTGGGTATTGTGGAATTTTGAATATTTGGAATCAACACCGGTTATTCAAACAAATGGAATTTAAAACACAATCTTGTATACCCCAGTTCCTCTGGAACCCATTTTCGACAGTTCAGAGCTTCTTGGGCCATACGCCGAAACATTGCTGAAAGCTTCAATGCCCGACTCGCTGCCCAACTGGCAGCTTCGGGAACCAAGGCTTTCTCCTGCAGATATGTAATCAGCAAAATCAAATATGGGAAACCTGCTCAAATATGACCCTGATAAACATAAACACGATCTTTTACGTGCGGGTTGAAAAGGCATCTCCCATTCAAGTATGGCGCTACAAAAAAGGTGCCAAATACCACTTACAGTAACCCTATATAATCAATTTCAGTCTGTTCTCAAAACCGGATATCTTGGGACAGGGCTCGAATCCGAAGCAATTATGAGGAACCAAGCATTGGAAAAAATGTTTATTTAAGAACAGATAAGCTCCTTGTTCAGCATCTGCAAGGCACTATCGATGGTACTCAATGAAAAGTTCCATGTTTTGGAGACGCTCTGAATCCTTCGTAGGTGCTCAAGATAGCCTTGGAGTTTGACCACATCTTTGGCCTTTACATTTCGATCCTCCATGTAATTGACGAAGTTCTGGGTAGTCCTTACATGCGTAGACCCTTGTATGCAGAACACGGCCCCCAGTTGATTTTATTATGTGGGTTCCTGGAAAAATGAAACAAAACTAAAAGCCACCATGATCCACATCATTCCCATTTTGTTTTCAAAACAAGCTTCACCCAGGGCCTCAATGCTACTACAAGACCATCCAGATCATCACTGCTGGGACGCCGGGAGACAGCAGCCGGTCTTTTCATCTTCATGGCACCAACGGGAAACCCAACTCAAAAAATGAAATCTATATGCATATATATATATATATGTTCATTTGTTTATTCATGTTTTGCGTATGTATATATACATCTGTAAATATATATATATATATGTGTGTGTGCGTGTTTATGTGTGACTACTGTTCATAGCATTACATACCTATGTGTATAATTCGTGGTCTTTGGCATTGGATCTGCAAACCATCCAACTAGTTTGTTGGCTAATCCCTGGCCCCTTGTCACAACAACTTGTTGGTGTTTTCAGACCTTGGCAAACCTCTTGACAATGCACCAGCAATCGAGGTGCCGGCTGAGTTGCGCTGGTCTGCGGCGAGATGCTTGAAACTGGATCGATGGCCCAAACAGTTGACAGGTTTGGAAACTTACAAAGTTGGGAAATTGATTTCTTGATTTCCCCGAAAATACCTAGGGTCACATTTCCAAACCAACTTAACTAAGATAACTGTCAAATTGACATCTTGGAGCCTTACAAAAATCGGTCAAGCCGGATTGTTTAGCAATTGTGGCCATCGAGTGATTTGCAAAACCCAACAATTGGCGATGCTGCTCTGAAGCTGCGAAAAAAACGGAGGGATCCTTCGCACTCAAACCCTACAAATCCAGAAGGGCCAACACAAACAATGATGTATTACCTTGTCAAGGTTGTGCTTTGCTTCCCCAAATTTAGTTTCCCCAAAAAGATCTTGGATTTGCAGAAAATGGATATGGCCACATGTCCCAAACCTGAAAACATGAAACACCCACAAATGACGGGATCCAATCACAAACAGCAAACATAAATGTGTATAGTTGGGCTATATTTACATTCGCATATGTTTCTTTTTATTACCTACAGTTGGGGGTGTACAATTGTATGAAATATTGATGTATAAATATATATATATATATATACATATTATTATTATACATATATGCTACTTAGCGGCATCCACACTCACATGCGAGAACAGGCTACCACTAAAATGTGGATGTGGATACTTTCTTTTTCCGTTAAACCCAAACGTTAAAGTTCGTGTATCGCGCGTCCACAAGTAGCACGCGCATGGCTCAAGCAAAAGGCGCTACGCAAAAAAAAAACTCCGGCACATGGCTTAAGCAAAAAGGATTACGCACTTTTTCCCTGCATGGCTCACGCAAGAAGCGCTACCCACATTTCCTGGCACATGGCTCATGCAAAAAGTGCTGTGCAACATGCCAGGCGCATGGCTCAAGCAAAGAACGCAACAGATAATAAGTGGCTCATGCAAAACGCTACACAACATTCCTGGCCAAGTCCTGGCCAGTGGCTCAAGCACAAAGAAGCGCTACCGCTATGATAAGCATGTCACACACATGGCTCAAGCAAAAGGAGCCAAAACCAGAGATGTCCAGGAGTTTCAGGTCATAACAGCGCACAATGCATTGCCCAGCCAAGAAATGAAGCAATAGATGTGTATCTTCTGCAAGCTACTTGCCAACCCAGCAACAAAAGTGCTGTTTTTTCACTTCAAAAGATGCTGAAGAAATAGATCGCCGAGATCCATTTTTTGGATCTCACACAGACGGGATCTAAAAAATAGATCGCATCGAGGGTCTGGGTACAGATGGGCGATCATCATGCTTCATGTTGTACACAATGTCAAGCCATTTGTTATAGAAGGCTTCGAGTTGGTCATCTCCGTAGTAGTTGAACACATACAAATGATGAGAGTTGTAGAGAACTTCAGTGTGATCGGGTGACTTGAAGCTTATCAGGATCATCGCAAACAGCTCCCGTCCCTTAATGAAGTCTCCACTCTTCCCATACATCTGGTTCTTCATGGACATGTCATACTTCACTTGCATGGATTTGTCTCCTGCATTATCAATGACCTTCCTCAAAGCGTTGGAGAGCTTGGCGTCGATGGATTGAAATCTCACCTCAGGCGCCTTGGCCAATGCATCCAAGTCCGGCTGATCTGCGAGACACGGAGCTAGCCATGCTTTCCAATCTTCATAATGTCGATCTCCACTAGCAACACAAACTTCATGAACGACACTTCCCTTCCAAGAAGAAAGTTCAGTTGTTTTGGGCCATGGTTGAAGGTTGATCTTCTCCGCCTCTCTTAGGGATACAGACGATCTTGACTTGTCCTTCTCAAGATTCTCCAACTCTATGACGTTGGCGTTGTACTCATTCCTGAGTTTCTCGAAGGCTTCGGCTTCAGCCCGAAGCTCTTGTTCCTCATCGTTGGCACGATCTTCTGCCTGAGAGAAATTGTTCTTGTAGTAGTCTTTACGCTCTTCCATCTTCTTCAGATCATCTCGAAGGGCTTGGACTTCTGATTTCTTCTCTAGTTTCATCTCTTCCAGTTCCGCTTTCAACTTGGCACACTTCTCTTCACACTCATTTCGAGGAAATGCATTACTGGATGATCCATGTAGTATTGTTTGCATGTTCTGCATGGAAGATGAAGCGGCCTGATTCTCGAGCTTCAGTGCAGCGATAGTGCTCGACATTTCTTCCACCTCAGTCTGATGCTCGCTGACGAGATGATGCATCTCCGTCAGATGACTTTCAGGAATAGAGTAATCAGTGGCTCCCTTGATAACAAGTCGTCTGTCATTCAGCTTGCTGATAGCACGACCGGCATCTCTGTGAGCATGTCCGATAGATTCCTTCTGGGCTGCAACTTCGGTGTTGAGTCGATTGATCATTTCGTCTCTGTCACTGATTTCATTATGTAAATTGTCGAATAGATTGCTGGAAGTATTCGGATGAGTACTCATGAAGTCGATTCTTTCCAAAGCATCTTGATATTTCTTCCCAAGTGACTCATATGTATCTTGGTAAGTCTTGATCAAGGTCTCGTTGTCAGTGATTTCAGCTTTGGCCCTTTCCAGTAGAGTATCGACGTCGTCTTTGGATTTCTTGACCCTTTCATAATCACACCGTGCTTGATTGTACATCTCATAGTAAATCCCATGTGATGGAGAGACACTTGGAGACGACTGTCTAGCTTGTTGGCATGAAAGTTCATGATATTGGTTCTTCGATTCAGTCAGTTGTTGTTGCATTCGATCCAAAAGGCTTTGTTTCATGTGTAATTCAGAGCGTAGTTCCATGATCCTCATGTCACGCATCCCACTCGCTTTAGAGGTCAACTCTTCAGAATATCTGCTTTCAGATGTGGCCAGTTGTGAGTGTAGTCCTTCATTACGAACCAACTGTAATTGAAGTTGTGATTCCTCCAAGGCTAGATGGTGTTCACATTCAGCATATCTGTTGTGCTCAGATCTCAGGTCACTACGAAATTCTCTCATGATCTCTTCCCTCTTCGCATCAGCAGAATCAAGTTCCGTTTCCAATCGTCTAATACTCAATGACATGGCGTTCTTCATCGTTTGGTTTTGGTTAGCAACTTCGAGCATCTCGACGTGAAGTGCACATGTTTGATCATTGGCATATCCGACTGCTAGAGCTTCCTGCTTGGCACTCATCTTTGCGTTCTCCAGTTCCAGTCTGAGTTGATTGATATGAGCATTTGCATCCGTACCCACATGTACCATGATTGCATTCGCTTGTCCCATTTGTTCATTGAATTCAGATCTCAGTTGTGAATATCGAAATTCCAGATGAGATGCTGCTTCATTCGACATAGTTCGATACCTCTCCAATTCCTCGATCCTGTAAGTTGCACCTTCGTCTTCCTGTTGTGCGGCGAGCAACTCAGAATTCAGGGTCTGAAGTTGTTGAGCCATCGATGTCATCTCTTGGTGAGTGGTGTTCTCCAGATGGTTGAATTGTTGATTAGCATAGGCGGTCATCTCAGTCAATCGCGCTTGAAGTACAGATTCTTCTTCAGTAGCCCTGTCCAGTGATGTCTTGTATTCTGTCAATTCACTTTGATAGGCAGTGAAGACGTCGCTACCGCTTGATGGAGCATTCACTTGTTGAAAAGATCCTACCCCTGATGGTGTAGCGTCCTGAATCGGTGAAGGCGGATTCGAAGATGTAGGCTTCGCCTTAGTCCTCGGAGTCATCGGAGGCGACGATTGTCGGGTAGATGATCTCCTCTTTCCGGGTGTACTGTCCCTGTCTTCGATTGCATGCATTGTCGGTAATAATCTTCCTCTCGGGGCAACCAGAGGTCGTCTGGACAAGCTAGGTCTCAGTTCTGAGGTTTCGCTTCCACCAGTATCGAAACTCTGTGAAGAATTTGACTGCGTGCCGGCAGCTGGTGCGGCGGCATGTCCAGCAAATGAGAATGCGTTATCGCTAGTCCTCTTCAGCCATCACTTGTAAGGTCCGCAGCTACCCGCTCGTAGGCTCCGTGGGAGACCTACGGCTGATAACCTGTGAATCGGACGTTCCCAGTGATATACGTCCTTGTTGATCCTTTGACCTGTTCCAGTGTTTGACGACAATTGAGGTCAGCACTTCGGCATTGCGTTGTTTTCCTGCTATGACGTGCAGTCGGTCTTGAGCCAAAAGGGTAACATATTCTGACCCTTCCGGCTGGAGTTATGGGCTACTTTACATGGGATGTTGTGGACATATATCGTCTACATCCCATTCGCAGATAGATAGATAGATAGATAGACAGACAGATAGATAGATAGATAGGTAGATAGATAGATAGACAGATAGATAGATAGATAGGATAGGATAGAAAGGATAGATAGGATAGATAGGATATATAGGATAGAAAGGATTGATAGGATTGATAGGATTGATAGGATTGAAAGGATTGAAAGGATATATTGGATAGATAGGATAGATAGGATAGGTAGGAAAGATAGGATAGATAGGATAGATAGGAAAGATAGGATAGATAGGATAGATAGGATAGCTAGATAGATAGATAGGAAGATAGATAGATAGATAGATAGGTAGATAGGTAGAAAGATAGATCGATCGATAGATAGACAGACAGATAGATAGATAGACAGGTAGACAGGTAGACAGATAGATAGATAGACAGGTAGACAGGTAGACAGATAGATAGCTAGATAGATACATAGATAGGTAGATAGGTAAATAGGTAGGTGGATAGGTAGATAGGTAGATAGATAGCTAGCTAGATAGATAGCTAGATAGCTAGATAGATAGCTAGATAGATAGATAGACACATAGATTAAGTTAGGTTAGATTAGATTAGATTAGATTAGGCTAGATTGTTTTGATTAGATTAGATTGGATGAGGTTTAGATTCGGTTGCATTAGATTAGGTTAGGTTAGATTTAGATAGATAGATCAGATGGATACATATGTGTATATACAAAGAATTCCACACATATACATGTTTATATACTAAATAAACCCAGGAGTAAATCAGAAACAGGCTGGATGGAACTAGTATACATGTTGGTTTATGAGAGTATTTACCACCAACCTTGTGCTGCAGGCAAGTGCGAGACAAGTGGAAGACAAGTGGGAGACAAGTGGGAGACAAGTAGGAGACAAGTGGGAGACAGGATGGATTGACGCAGGGATCATCCTCCTTGTTACAAGCCATCAAGATCATCAACAAGATTATCCCTCTCCACCATCAACATCATCAGTAACTTGCATTCCCCATGACCACCACCACCACCACCACCACCACCGCAATCATCATCATCATTGTCATTGCCATCACCATCCTCAAAATGATCGTCTCCATCACCACTGTCATCAATGTATTTATCATCATGATGATCTTCACCATCAAAATCATCAGCAAAATCACCATCATCAATGCAAACATCATCATCACCGTCGTCGTCGTCATCATCATCATCAACCAATGGAATCGTCATCCATGTGATCATCATCAATGTAACCATCATCATCATCATCACCATCATCGTCATCGTCATCGTCATCATCATCATCATCAATGCACCCGCCACTTCCTCACACCAGCCCAGAGATCACCTTAGTCGCGTCGGTCGGCTACCCCTCAAGTCCTCACTACAACCTTGCTTTGCAGAGGCCCTGTGAGACCAGAGCCAACAGCTCACCATCTTGAGCCAAACAGGAAGAGGCAAAAGCGAAGTGAACCCAACGCAGCTCCCCAGTAGTCCTATTACTGTGTGCAAACGAAGTGGTCGGACACCTAGGCAGAGAGGAAACGACGCAACAGGTGGAGAGAGGAGAATGAAGAGAGGGGGCGTGGAGAGTGTGGAGTGGAGTGATGTCGAGTATGGAGTGCAAACTTGTGAAATGTAGCGTGTGACATGTAGTGTGTGTGTGTGATTGTGTGTGTGACAGTGTTTGTCTTTCACGTCTACATGTTGATACATTCATTTAAAAACTGCATTCGGGTTTGTGGATGCCAGGTTGTTTTTCTTTGGTTTCTGGGTTTGTGTTTAATGTAGCTTCACAAGTTAAGTCATACGGCTTGCGACATCTTGCGACTAACGAGCATGAATTGTTATAACTATATCATTTGTGGAACATTCCGCTCCCACAGTCCCCTGTTTTTAACCAGAACAACTGCCCTCTTTGCCCCGGTTTCAAACCTGACCTTGATCCAATCCAGGGTCTGTGCTCTGGCACCTGATGCAATGCTTGCCACTTGTAGTCCACTGCCAATATTCATCATCATTTGGTGGGTTTGTCTGATCGCCACAACCTTGCAGGGACCTGCAGTAGAAATCCTCAGTTTGCAGGTCGTTGGCACGGTTTGGATGTGGCCGAAAAATAAATGCATTTGAATATTTATGAAATATGGGACACCATTCTTATACACATTCCTCCTGCCAGTTCTATCATTTTAACGCATGTGGATGCATGTCGCATCTCCACTGGTTAAATCCCAGATAGAATGAGAGTCCTGTATTTTGTCAACTAGTGAACGTTTTGATGCTGCCACAGAACACAACGCTGGCCTCAAGTCATTGTTACACCCGCTGCAAGATCCCATATTCAGCATTTCACGACTCTACTACGCTCAAACAACCACAACCATTATCATGACCACATCGCTGCTTCACCACTTTTGCTCTGCAATCATGTACTTAATCTGCCATCCAATAGTACTAAACATAAGGGGTTGTCATATAAGGTGTTCAATAAGAGAGCTGGGGACTGTGAGCGTGCGCTTTTTTAGACATTGCAAGATGCTGAGTATCTTCATCTAAGTGTCAGTTGACACATGCCTCTAAGCCAAAACCCTCATACATACTGACGAGATGTCCATCAAATGTATGACTAAAAAATCATATTAAAGATGGTTGAAGACAAAACAAAACTAGTTCTTCAAAGGGTGCAAGCAGGGGGACATCCCTCTCATCATTGGTGGATGGCCAACGAAGAGACCAATGATGAGAGCTGCAAACGTACCTGCGACCTTACACTTTCGGACATGGCCATGGTGGTTAAGCCATAAACCACCCATGCCGACATAACATGACATGACATGCTAACAAAAAATAACATGACATTACATGACTTCATCTCATCTCATTTCACCCTCTCCCTTCGGGGTGTATCCAAGTGTGTGTGTGTGTGTACACCGTTATAGCAAACGGTTTCGTTCTGTCTATCGCGCATGTATGATTCTTATGAAGCAGGGGGACCATCAATGTGCTGCGTGCGATGGTCCAACGAAGCGGCCACAGTACATGCGGATATCACGGCTGATCACCGTGACGTACCTGCCCACGATTGAAATGTATTGAACTGTTGAACAAACTGTTCTATTCAGGCTGTTTAAGTACTTTTCGACAGTTTGAAATTTTGATTTTCCAGAAGTCACCGCCGCCGCTTCGAATGTGACGTTCTCAACCTGCTTGCGATGACAGGTAACTCAGGACATTAGGCGACGACGGTGACATCATTCACAATTTCCACTAACCATTACCCCACAGTGTGTCATGGGTGTTGGACCTGACTTGGTCACACCGTCGGTTGGTTTCGACCAATCAGAAAGTCATGAGCGGGCATTTTCCCGTATTCAGAGTGGAGAATGAATCTCCGAAGCCGCATGCACTCAGAGTGCATTTCAAGTGTCATAAGATGAAGTCAAGATTTTACTCAGTAAAATCAAATCGAAGCAGCCATAAGGCGAAGAAGCCATAAGGCAGAAGTTCGTCCAATTCGGACAAAGAAGACATAAGTCGAAGTTACAAACACTACGAGCGCAGCGAACGTTCTATTTGGTCGGAGTCTCAATGGCTAATGTTTTGTTTCTCACATCACTTGTCATTGTCATCAGGTTCTTTTCAGGCCAGGTATTCATTTTTCAGGTAGGCTCCTTAGGTTAGATTAGTTCAGTTGCTGATCAGTTCCTGGAGGTGTCACTGATCAATCACAATGGGAAATTTCTCTATATTTGGGGATCTGATACTTTGATGAATTTTGAATTTCGCCTTTATTGAAATCTTTTCAAGTTGATCATGACTACATATTTTTGTTATGTAGATTGAGTCGAAACCTGTCGGAACCTTTTCGGTCAAGAGCTCAGCACCAACTCAAGCTTCTTCTGCAGTTCCGAAACTCAGATTTTCCACTTGCCAATGTACCTGTGCGACTACTTATTCATGACAATGAGATGGAATTTGAGAATTCATTTCGTAAACAACTTGTAACATTAAGAGAATTTCTGGCAGCCAAAGTCTGGAAATTTCAGTTTTATTATTTTTGCATTTAATCATCATTTGTGTGTTCATTTTTTCATTTCATTTTCATTTTTTTTCATCTAAAAAATGATCATCATGTTTTTTTCATTCTGGTTTGTTTGTTTGGATGCTGATGGTTTTGCTATTCGGTTGGTGGTTCTCTTCTTGTTTTGTTCTTTCTCCAGTCTTTTTCCTTCTGCTTTTTACATACTTGGGGGGAAGGGGAGGGGTGAGGTAGCTTTCCCCTTTAAGGGAGCCCTGGACAACTAATCTAAACACCTGCGGTCAACAAGGGCTGCTGCACTTTTGTACACGCGGTTTGCTGCTAGTCTTGAGCCATGCGGAGTGCGCATGAAAGAGATGAATTAAGTGTACATGTCAACAAGCATGAAAGCATTGTGCAGACACGTAAAACAAAAATAAATCACAAACAGACACAAATTTTCTTCGTGTCGGAACATGCAAGTCTGTTTCACAGGAAGCGCTCAGCCTGTGATCTGCTGTGAGACGGTCCGAAGACAAAAACAAAACTGTACAAGAAGCTACTCTCCGCTGTTGGCAAGCGGTTGTTCTCGGCTGTTGGCAAGCGACCGCAAATGCGGAACATTGCAAATTTTTGGGGCTACAAGCCCATAGTGAAATAGTAACCGTAGAAATCCAGTTCGTTCCTCCTTCTGAGCTCACCGGACTGATGATAGAATATGGACTGATCCGGTGTTTGCGGAATAAGGTCAAGCCACGATCCGTCGTGTTTCTGAATCCAACGCTGTCTAGGTACCTGGTAACCTGGGACGTATTCGACATTAGAGGTACGAGGATTCACTCTGTAATAGGCTGGTTGATCATAGTAGCCGTAATTACGGTATCCAGAAGAGCTGGAAGCTGTTCCTTGATCTAGCCATTGCGTACCCGTCATACGGGATGGAGGTGCAGGAGGCTCAGGCACAGTGATTGGTCTTTTTCTGGTGGTGTGCCTCTGTTCTTCCTGCTGTGATCTTTCTCTCCACGGCGGTGGAGTCTTAGGCGGACCTGGTGGATCAGGTGGAGTGCTCGGTTGTCGTGTTGATCCGGATGACCTTCCAGGCGGTGGAACCGGTGGTGCCTTAACAGGTGGTCGAACACTTGATGAGGATCCTGAGGATTTTGGTGCTGAGGATTGTTTGAGAGACACCGGGGCTGCCTTATATTGAACTGGTTTAGGATTTGCAGTTGGACCTCTTGATGGAGTTACAGGTGCTCTTGCAGGCGCAGGAGGTGGCTTTGGTGTATCTGCCTTTGGTCGATTGCTCCTGGTCCTGCTGACTGATCTTGATCTAGTCTGTCCAACTCCCCGGAATGAGTCTTTCCGCAGAGGCGGAACGCTGTCTTTCCTCTCTTCTCGTCTTTCGAGGTAACCTTGTGTTCGATGCATCCATTTCTCACGTCTTTTATCTTCTGATTCCTTGGATCGGATGCAAATATTTTTCAATGATTTCAATTGGGCATATGTAAGGAGAGGTGAGTGCCATGCACAGTCCTTCTCAGCCAAACCAAGATCATATGACATGAAATGCTTTAACTGCTCAACATCATTCAGCATAACTTCGTCGGAAAAAGCTGATCCTGCGAATCCATCCGCGGAGGCGGAATCTTCTTTGGCACGTGCTTCCGTGACAGCGATCTGCTTACCGTAACAAAGAGAAATTAAAAGCATTGAATCACAATCAGCATCTTCTCCATGCATGCTTCGGATGTAATCAGCGGCAGTGGTCGATGAAACTACGTTATACGTAATACGGTTGATTGGACTGCGGTGAAGGTTGATCTGTTGGAGAAAGCGTTCAAGGATGTCGATCATGATGCATGTCCGGTAATCGGAATGTTCATCGGACTTGAAACTTCGCTGTGCGAAAAGGTTGCCGTCTCCTGACAAAAAGTCACACTGGTGCTCAACACAGCTTGCGACAAATTGAAGCCATTTCTGGCACGTCTCTTGATAAGCACCACTCCATGCATATGACGAAATATGAAAAACCGCTACACGGCATTCAGCTAACATAAGACGTCGTACGTCGTGGGTGTCAGCACCAAGATTCACATCGCAGACATCAACGCCGGAAACGGCAAGATCATCGTCTCCGTCGATCTCACAGATCGAGTGATCAAGAAAGTCCAGCGTCGTTGCAAGTGGGCGATCATGTTGATAAACCGCAGACTCGGCATTTTTCTCAATGTCCGGTTTCGGAACACGCGCACCTGTCGAAGGGTCAACGAATTCTCCAGAGGTATTCATGCCATGGCACAGGCGAAAAATGGCGCCGTGCAAGATCCAAAAAGGGCTGCTTTTATTACCTGTCTCAATCTGGTGATGACATAAAAGTTCAATAAATGAGCCGGCATCATGTGAGCCACGGAGAAAAATTGCAACGGACTGCGATTGAATTGCTGGGTGAACTACCATGCCGATCATCCCATACTCTTCGGCAAGTTCTCGATGAAAGGCAATTCCTCCGTATTCGTCGGAAGCTTCACACAAGCACACAATATGGGCCGCATTGCGGAACACTAGATGTGGCAAGGCACGATGGTTAATATCAGTTCTGACCCATTTTGGAAATTTTGAACAACCTCCGATATACGGAACACGGTTGATGTGACCAAGATTCAACGTCAAAATGCCAAGCTGATACGTGTCCTTCTGGAATTCATGAACGTTTTCCTTAGTGCGCTTGGTAACACCGAGGACTGCTCTTTTACCTAGAAGGCACGATCTGAAGAGTTCCAATAAACGGAGAATCTCCTCTGTCTCAAGTTCACCGCCGTCAGGGTACTTGAAATAGGCCTCAGGTCGCCAAATCGGAAGTGGCGTCTGATCCTGGGCGTCGACGTAGTGCTCCTGGAGAGTGGGGATTCGACTTCCAACTGGCATAGTATAAATATAACCAGTGTAGTCGAAATCCTCGATACCATGCCGTGCAAAAGATTGCAGGTAGGTATTGCCCATGGATCGGCCTTCGCGCAGATGCGTGATAAGTTCCGAAAATTTATCCTGACGGTTTTGGGCATGTTGGCTTCGAGTGGCTCCGAAAAACGAAGATTCAGCAAGAACAGCATCAACCAATTCTTCGATATCGAAAGGCGACTTGGATGAACCGATGCTGTCAGGCAAAAACTCGGCGGACAACTCAGAGGAATAATTAACAATGCTATGAGTGCAGGCTAAGCCGCAAGTGTGGCATTCCAAGCAGTAGGCAAAGCCACAAGGGTGGCACCAGAACATGGCCTCTGCATTGCCGCATTCGGCAAAATTTTTACAGCATTGAGGACCCGCCGGGCGAGGAAACCATTGAATTTCGTCTGTATCCTTTTTAAATTTAGTGAAAAACTTTTGGGCTGCGTCCGCATCGCGGAACAATTCTTTGGCCTGGGTGTTCATCTCACGACGAGCTCGGGTCTTAACAACCTGCCTACGGCTGCCAAAAGGAGATCCGGCCTGCGTATTGATTCCAGTGGCGGTGTCATAGGTGCCGGATGCTTGGTCAGAACCAGCCGCAGAGGCGGCATCTTTCTGTTTCTTTGGCATAGGTTTGGACTTAATTACTCTCTTTGGAGCTTCGCTCTCCGAGGCGGAAGAAAGCTCCTTGTTCCTCGCTTTAGCGAGATGTTTCTTAAATCGCTTGGAAATTTCTTCCTTGAGGGCATTTACCTTTTTATCTTCCTCTGTCTCAGGCGGACCAAGCTCTTGATCATTGGGAGTGACGTTGGTGCGCATAGGCCTGGCAGGACCGGGATCGGTACATCGAAAACTTTCTAAAAACTTAGTCACTACAGGAATCTTTTCAATCTGTTCTCCTACATACTCCACATATTCGGAACGTGTCCAGGAGATACCATCTTGTTCATTTTCATTCCTTTTCTCCCAGTAAAGTTGTTGGTGACAAACATGCATTGCAAGGTCCACATCAGAACTGTAATCATTCATTCGAGTTAGCTCAGCCGGTTCCGGTGTAACAAGCCAGGAACGATCAACGAAGGACCAAACACCGCAAAAGCGGGAAAACGGTACGGTCTGATCGGTAAGGACATATCGGTTGTGGGTGATCACCGGACTAAGGCCAGCTACGGCACCAGGTCGTGCAATTAAAATGCAATCTGATTCGGGACATAATACGTCTCTGATCGTACTGAGTGATGAATCAAGAGTGAAATGCACGTGGTTCCTTCCACCACGGGTGCCGCCCGGGAGCAAACCAAGTGTTCGGATAGAGTCGAGATTTTTCTCGTTTGCTCCATGGATAAGGTACCTCAAGGAAAACATATCAAGCATAAATGGGCAGTGCTGAATTTCAACATTGGTGGAATGGCCACTCTCAAAACGAATAAAAATGCTCGCAATGTCGAGACCATCAAGCATATCGGCCTGACCTTCTCTGGACGCTTCATCGTCGAAGTCTGCCGGCTTAAACCAGCTGTCCGGTATCGGAACAATGCCTGGTTGGAAATCTTCGACGGTAACACAGCCGATCATGGCCCTGGCCTTATTTGAATCACAAATTACATGGGCCAAGGGCATCAAGAAACGAATTGTATTTTCTCTATTTCTGACATGCATTGAAAGTTCATTAGGGTCAAAATCTTGCAAAAATTTCTTTCCTTCACGGAACAAAGTACGAATTTTCCTGGCAGTGCCAGGGTGGCTAATAAGCTCATGCAGGGACAATGATCCGTCACGATGCATTAAATTCGTATGCCGAAATAAGTAAGACAGGTGACGAGATGTTGTCTCGAAATGACTATCCGCTAATGCGGAATCATGGTCCTCTTTGGTCTTGATACCAGATTGCTTCCGAAGGACCTGTGAAATGCACTGAGCAAAAATTCTGCTATTGGGCTGTACAGAATCAAGAGGCGCGCCGAATGCATCATCGATGACCCTGCTACGAGATTCGTAAGTTCGGGTATCACGCGACTGTCTTCTGGCAGGACGGTCTTGATAACCGCCACGCGGTGTGTGCTGAGGTCTTCTGCCACGAGGGCTGCGAAAGCCACGTGGTGTAATGTCCGCAGAAGCGGAATGCTCGGTACGGCTCGGTCTCGAGAATTTTGGTGGCATAAAAAGGGTCAGTCACTTCTTTTCGGCTGCGACTTATGAGAAAAATGATCTTCAAACAAGATCTTCGAGGTGTCTCCAAGAATTGGCTTAAGGGTTTTGAGAACAGTGTCAAGGGACGTTCTTGTCCGGGCGTCGCGAAAGAAAAAGCAATATAAACCCTGTGAGCCGAGAGATTGCAGACACAAATTTTCTTGAGACGAAAATTTACTCCTCGAAGTACATCATTGCAAAAACATAATCTGAAATGTCTTCACAGAAAAATGTCAACACATGGTGTGGCTCTGACAACGTTTCTATGACCCATGTAGTCAAAAATGCCTTGTGTTTCAGTAACGACCGGAATGGCGGATGCGTATCAACATTCTCAAGTTTGCCAGTGGTTATAGACGACACTAATTGGTCTGGTTTCGCGGTAGACTTAGTGAGTGGATCAGCCAGACAATATTCACTTGCAATGTGACTCAGGTCGTCTAAGTGTGTCCGGAGTTACTTTCATGTCTCAACATTTGTATTAAATGATGGGTCTCTTTCTGTTCAGGTAGGTGTGTTGTCTGAGCGGTGGTGACTAAGTTGTTTGCGTCAGTTCGGATGTGAATGGGGACGATCTCACCACTAACGTCGGCCCAGAGTGCACGCAAAAACAAACATGTTCCAAAACATTTCATTAAAGCATTCAGTTCGGCAACAGTAGTGGACTGTGTTGTTGTGGTAATCTTATGACTCTCATAGTCAATAATCGATCCACGAGTTGCTGAATTGGAACCGTCTATACGGTGTGCTTGCTTGTCGTAACCGGAGTTGCGGGATGTTCCCTTGGAAGGCAATTTGCGGTCTTCAGCTAAGAAAATGACATGAGCACGCTGACTAGACTTATCACTGTTGTTGCGATAGGACGCATCAGGCATGCCAAGGATACGCTGAGAACGCTTCAGAGGCCAGAATCTACCATCAACATACTGACTCTTGAGGGTTCGGACAACCTTGTTGATTTCCCTGACATCACCTATAGTCGGACTAGCAGCGGCTGAGGCACAACGCGAAAACTTGTAACAAATGTGAACCTGAGTTCTACTCTGTAACCAATTGAGCTGTCCAAGGACTGATCGATAAGCGGTATGAAGTTGTGGATTGCATTGGATGTTATCTTTCAGAGACTTATCGATCTTTACTTCTTCAACTGCATCGACAGCAAGTTTCTGGTCAACAGAAATATATGGTCCATACTTGTCATGTGTCTTCCATTTGATGCGTTGTCCTACAAACATAATGTCATTTTTGTCTTCTGAACCGACAGCAAAATTCTTACGCAGACTGGACAAGACCTTGGACTCAAACACCTTGTCGCCTGCCATGAACAGGTCATCAACATGAAGGCAAATAAAACCATGTGGTCGGCGTCCTTGGGCATTGTTTCGGGCTACCGGATCCATAAGATGGTCAATTGCTTCAGAGATGGTTACCTGTTCCGTGTTGACATTGCGAGGTGGTTGGTAGGTCCTTGTCTTAGAAGTACTGTCATACAGAACATATGTACATCGATCTGCGCGTGTGGGAACAAGTCCACAGTCAAGTAAGGCTTTATCAATGATCTGCCACCAGCGGCGTGGTGCATCATTAAGACCGTAACCAGGTTTCTTAAGCCTAGCACCAATGTAAGGTGGATAACCATACTCGGGCGGTATCTGGCAAATGATGTCTCGAGTTTCATCATAGGCTTCACCTTGAAGGAAAGCGGTCTTAAGGTCCATATGGTACAAGTCCCAGTGATAGTTTGCAGCTAGCTGGGTTGCACATCGGAAACCTGCTCGAGAAGCTGCTGGACTATCTGTTTGCTGGGTATTCTTCTGTTTGTCTTGAAAACCCTTGAGGACCCATCTAGCCTTACATTTCTGGAAATTACCGTCCTTGTCTTTCTTCACGGTAAGAACCCATCTTCCGGCAACGAAATTCCGAACTCTGGTTTTTCTCATATCAACAAGATCAAAAACTTCATTGTCAATCCATGATTGGCATTCAGCCTTCTTAGCATCTAAAAACTGTTTGGCAAGTTGTCTCTTCTCTTGCTGAGTGGCTTCCTTTCTCTTCTTGCCAACAAGATAGGAAAATTTGTCTGTCATGGAATACAATGTCATAAAAGCCTTGTCTTCATCATTAATGCCGTGATATTCTTCAATGATATCAGATCTGGTCTTACGGCATCTTGTGCGTTGTTTCTCCGAAACAACGGAATAGGACATACCAATGGAATTGGTTGATTCAACACTACTCAGAGCTACTGGTGAACCATCAATCAATCTTGGAACGGAGAATGAAGCAGTGTTACTGCACAACTTCTGTTCTTGTGACAGGAAACACCATTTTGAATCATCAATAACAAGATCATTGTAGTCAAGAGTCTCATCGGTATCTGTAGAACCATAAGGAATTGTTTCATCTGTGTCCTCTTCTGGTTCTTCTTCGTCTTCTTCTTGTGGCTCTTGCTGATCTTGGTTGTCCGGTTGCGGATCATTCTCCGGCATAGGCGGAGGATTAAATGGTTCATCTCCGTCTAGCGGAAGTATCGGCGGTCCATTGTGTCCGGATGGTGCGGCATCTGGATCAGGCTCGTCATCATCAAAGTCATCAGGCACAGCATCGGTCTTAGGTTTCTTCGGTTTCGAAGCGTTTGGAGCGACTACAGCGGGGTGTGTGGTCGCGCTTGGTGTGACTGATGGCTGTGTATCACCCCCCAAATGGTTACTAGGCTGAAATTGGGTGGAAGCCGAAGGAGGCATTTGTCTAGATGGTCGAGCCTTAGTTGCTGGTGGTATCGGCGGATCACCTGGTGGACGCTTTGTGCTCTGTGTCATTGGTGTGTCATCAATGTTAGGTGGTATAATCGTATTGGGCACAATAATTGTATCTGGAGCAACAGGGATGCCAGTGGCTCCAGGAAATGGTGGTTGAGGATGATCAGGTGGTGATGATGGATGAGGTGGCAAATCTGGTGGATCATCTTGTGGTGAATGCATCTCATCGTCAGGCACATCATCACTTGGTCTTGGTGGTGAATGAAATGGTGTGTGAAACTGATCATCATCAGGAGGAAAGCCGGGATGCGGCGTCTGCGGTTCGTCAGGCATAGGAACATCTGGAAGGTGTGGTGATGAAGGTGGTGTGTTAAGATGTTCAGGCGGATGATCATCATCTTGGTCGTTGTTCTGCTGAGGTGGAAGACCCGGTGGAGGGTCGATGTTGGTGTTCTGTTCAGGAATGTCATCTGTGTTATCTGTAGGAATACTTCCGTCATTGTTCCAAAACAATATTGCTGACCAATGGCTAGCAATCAACTGCGACAAATCTCTAGGATGTACGCGCAGGAAAACATGAGACGCATCTTTCTTCTTCCAAAGTAAGAGTACGCCGTGCGTGTGGCGGTATTCAACTCGTAAGGACTGAAAACTACCACGAAAAATGACTGCATTGTCAAACATGGACGTACTTAGATACATCTGTCTGACATGTGAAACATCTTGTTGTGCTTCGATCTGAACAGGGTGATAAACATTACCAGCGGGCAGAGCATTAATGCGGTTGAGCAAGCGTTTCGTGTAATAATCGCGTACTGGAAGACCCTGTTCGTACAAGTCAGTTACCAACACCGGATGCTCGGATGCCGTTAGTGCGGCAAGCTGATTTTGCACTCCTCGCAATTCATCGAGATTCAAGTCTTCCAGCAGGTCTACTGCAAGGGACAGCTGTGATGGATAGAGAGCCCTTGGATTTCCTAATGGAAGGATGCATCTGATCAAAGTGCTGCAAAATCGGTATGGATAAACTTGTGCCAACTTCGTTCTTGATCCATATCCCGGAGCACTACCTTCCAATGGTTGATGATAATGTGTTGGATCCTTTTTGGATTTGCTATTACATCTCTTGAAAATTGGATTCAAGACTCCCTCAGGAAAATTGTGAAGTAAGGATGTTGGTTTGTAGTAATAGTATCCATTTGGGTCTCTCATGCCAAAAGCGCACATATCTAATGTCCCATAGGTTACGGCATGCTTCATGAGAAGGCGTTGAAAGTGTTTGGTAAACCAAATCTTGGAAGTCGCAGGATTTTCAATGATGAAAAATCTACCATGTTCAATCTGATAAAGAGCGACTCTTGCACAAAATTCTACCATGGGAAGATACTTTTTCCTTTTCTGATAAGTATCTGCAGGATCATTAATATTCTGCATTTGACTCCATGGTCCACAAACAGGTGCCATGTGGATGATTTTTGGCTGTTGTCGCTCAATGACTTCCATTGCCTTTCGCCGGCCTTCGGCAGTGAGCAAATCGTAACCTGTGCGCAGGTCTATTGGAGCGCCGACTCGAAGTCCTTGCATTGCTGCCGCTTGACTAAGCTTGGCAGAGCCGCTAAACAGCTCAAGGAAATCTAATTTTCCTGTCATAGCTGGCTCCCATGTATAACTACCATATTGAATACCTTCAGGACCTGACTGAATGGCATCGTGTTCTATGATGTTATTTGCATGGTCATCTGAGCGGCATGTGGACTTCACTGCTGTACAGGCGCCCTTGGCCGTAAATTCGGCACCGGCGGCAGCTTTGGCCGAAAAGTCGGCACTGGCAAGTGCAATTGGTTCTAAAGGAATGTCGATATCCTCAATAGGATTATGGTCTTTTCTTATTTTACTGATGTTGACCTTCACGATTCTGGTTCCTAAGTCAACTCCAACCATGCTGCCATCTACAGAAACCAACTTTCCTTTTATCCATTTTCCTCCATGTGAACCGTCTGATTTGATTTTTGATTTGTCTTCGGTCCAATAGTAAACTTTGTCACCAGGAAAGAATGGTCCATCACTAAGTTGAAGTTTGCTTGCAATATCTCTTCGAAGGTCATCAGACTGTTTTGCCTCTAGAAACTTTCGCATCGCCAGTGACCTTAGTGCTTCAATCTGTCTCTCAGGAGCAGGGGCCTCAGTCGTGAGCTGTGCTGGATTCATGAGCTCAATCGCCGTAAGATCGGCAGGTCTTCTTCCAAATGCTAATTCGATAGGAGTGACACCACCAAGTGTTACCATTGTATTCCTTGAAATGCAAGCTTGTCTCAACAACTGTTTGTAAGTAATGTTGGCAAGCAAAGGATCGTTTTTTCAAGGAAATTAGCATTAATGAGACCTGTTTCTTAAACATGCGAATGGCTGCCTCAGCTCGGTTTGGCCATGGTGTTCCTGGTCCTAGAGAGATTGGCCTGATGCTGTGCCGGTTGTAATAACTCTCCATCTCAGTGCCCATGAAAGCTTGATCGGCAACAATGTATTTTGGATTCAGCTGATAAGTTTCAAAGTACTCTTGAAGATGAGATATCGTCACCGTATCAGATCTGTTTTGAACTACAAAGGCAGTAGTCAATGAAGTTGCACCATCATACATAAGTAGGAATTGAAGTTTTGACTGAGGATTGATAGGAACTTCTCCATGATCAATGAAAGTAAGTTCACCAAAGACTTCACTTCGGATTCCTGAAACCTTAGCTCTCGATGGTGCAATCCTGGCCGTGGAACATGTGTCACATGATTTGGTGATCTGGTCAAACTTGTCATAAATTTCCTTTGGCAACTTCAGAGCTGATGTTCTTCTTTTGAATTGTTCAGTGGTCATATGATAATGCTTCAAATGCAACTTGAGAAGTTCAGTAGGGGATTGAAGCTTATCATGAATTCTCTGAAGTGCTAACGACAATGTTCCCTTAGGTGACGGTTCCTTCTTCTCTTAAAGTTTTACTTCAACCTTTGGTTCCGGTCTGACTTCAGGCTCTTCTTCAATCTGAGGTTCCCGACGTCTTGGGATACCGTCCTTTGAACCGGAACTTGGCCCAGAGGCCACCATTGGCTCTTCATCAGGGTCAAAAGGTTGAGCTGATACTTCTAACTTGCTATCAGGCTGAATTACCTTCTTGACAACCTTCTTAGAATCAGGCTTGGCCGGTTTCGGCACCTCTGTTGGCTTAGGCTCTGATCCTTTGAATCTCTTGCAACCTTCCTTGTTTGTATGTGGTCGATGTTTACCATTGCATGCTGGGCATGTGATGTCTTCGGACTGAAAGCTGTACATCGGTTTCCAACTGGAAGTAGCAAGAGCCATAGTCAAGAACTGGATGGTTGGATGTACTGACCGCCAATGCGGTGCGTTGCATTCCGAAAAGTGGACAAGTCATGAACTCACCTACAGGAGTGTGCTCAATGTTCATGCGAAGATTCCTCATTTGTTCAACTGAAAAAAGGATTGGAACCTTACCTTTGTCCAGGATGTCAACGCACGTTGTTATCCAACCAGTCTGAGCACGATCATTGCGAAAATGAATCACTAATCTTTCCTTGACTGTAGATTGTTCTCCATTGGCAAATGAAAATTTACTCGAACACGGTTGCTTGGAAAACCAAATATGATCACGCTTCGGATGTTGTTGGCAAGCCTGTACAAGGCGATCGATGGCAAAGCGGGATCCCATGGCTCGAGTGCAACCTGAATCAAGAATGACATAAGTCGGATGAGAACCTAAATCTACATACTCACAAAGCAATGCTTGTTGGGCACCATGATCATAATTGAGGAATACACACTCTTCCGTAAAGACGGAACAGAGCGGGCTTGTGCGCGGCTGAAACGAATGCAGATCACCAATCTCGGTAGAAACACTCTTCTCAACTTGGCGGATGCTCTTGAATAGGGACCTGTTCAAATCTGAAAAGCACTGGTACATCAGGGACACGAACAGAAGCATGAATGTGAGGGCTTCTACAAGTTCGTGTCCGAAAGATCGGAACAAGCAAATGCCTGAAAAACAGAACCGGTTGATCTTGTCGGTCTGTCCGTCTTCAGAAATGACGTCTTGATGCTTGTCCTCGGATGCGGTCAGTTCCTCAGCGGAAGCGAAATAAGACCAATTGTACCAATCACCTTGGGAGTAATCTCCATCATATCCATAATAGGATTCATAACCTGACCAGTCATCTGTCCAATAGGTGTCATAGTCATAACTCCAGCTTTCTTCGGCATGGGCTGTTTCTTGTTTTTCAGGGGCTTGCGATGCACTAGATGTTGCAGCCTGTGCTACATTTGCTTGTGGAGGTTGTGACAAAAATGGATTGTTTCCTCCTTTGTTCTTCGCATCACCTTTTCCTTTTCCTTTCCATGAAGGCATTCCTTTGAAAGAATCCTTTCCTTTCATCATTCCTTTCTTGCCCTTCTTACTTTTTCCTTTGCCCTTGCCTTTTCCCCAGAAAGCCGTGTCTTGCTGGTCATCTTCCCATGCTGCAAAACCCTTGCCTTTTGACCTCGGGCGGAAGCCGGGTCTTGATCTTTTTCCTCCTTTCTTACCATAACCTTTTGGTCTACCTTTCTTGAAGGACCTGCCGTAGATACGGCGCTTAGAGTATGAACCCTTGGCGCTGAGAACCCAGAACTCGTTCTCCGTGTACAGACCTGTGAAACCTTCTTCACCCGTCTCTTCATCGAAGACCCAAAATCCGTACTCACCTTCCTCGGTCTCGCCCTCGTCGATGACATAGAAGTTGGACCGCTTGCGGTGCGTGATGTTTGGGTCGGCAACACCTGTGCGAGAAACGGCAAAAAGTTCCAAGAACAGCTGTTTCACTTGGAGATAGGTATACTGAGGCATTGCAATCTGACGGATGTTCATTGACGAGACAAAACGCTCACGTTGTTGCTCGTTGAGGTCTGCTTGGACTAAGAAAATCAGTGACATCAAATTGTCTGACAATGGAAACTGCTGTGCATGTCTGGTCCTTCTGTTGGTTATGGTCTGTTCTCTCAATTCTTGTTGATAAGCTAGCTTATCTTCATCTGTTACTATTCCATTATAGTGCAGTCTTTGCTCATCTGTGAGTGCTGCCGTAAATGCCGGAGTGCCTGCTTCGGGAAGATCGGATATGTCCAGCAGATCGGACCAAGAAGCCAACAAACGCTTCTGTGCGATTTCGAATCGCCCTATCCAGTGCACGAATTCACTCTGGCCTCGATATGTGCGAAACATCTGGAGGAATCGCCAAAGGAACACATGATTTACTCCCTTCACGAAGTATGGTCTCAATGTGTCCTTGAAATGAGCGAGGCCACGATCCGGATCTCGGAGTAGGGTATTGTCGAGCATCGACTTATAAAAAGAAGCGGAACCAATGAGGGCATTCTTTAATGATGGTCCGTGCTTATCTGCATCCAATGTTGTGATCCCTAACCAGTCATCAATTAAATCTTCATATTCAAACCAGCTAGATTGGCCATCAAATTGGGGTGGAACCTTCGGTGTCATTTTGATGCCCATCCGGTTTTCGGAATGACTGGTGGCGGCATATGCTTCCGGCTCTTCATAAGAAACAATCTGGAGTTGTTCTTCATCTGAATCCATGTTGTGGATTAAGACCATGGCAGCTACTCTAACTTGACCTACAGGTTGCCTCCGCAAGTCCGATATACGGAAAGTATGCAGAGAACGGCAGTTCGGCACACGGATCTAGACTTGGCGAAGGCACAGGCTCCGCTACCACTTTGAGGTAGCTTTCCCCTTTAAGGGAGCCCTGGACAACTAATCTAGACACCTGCGGTCAACAAGGGCTGCTGCACTTTTGTACACGCGGTTTGCTGCTAGTCTTGAGCCATGCGGAGTGCGCATGAAAGAGATGAATTAAGTGTACATGTCAACAAGCATGAAAGCATTGTGTAGACACGTAAAACAAAAATAAATCACAAGGGGAGGGGAGGGGAGGGGAGTCGAGGAAGAGGGGAGGGGAGGGGGGGGAGGAAGAGGGGAGGGGAGGAAGAGGGGAGAGGGGAGGGAACCCAGCTGGGAAGCTTCCAAGCCACCTGACTAGACCCCGGCCCTTGCCAAAATTTTCCAAAATTGGAAAATTGCAATTTTCCTCGATGTTTTTCTTTTTTTAAATGGAAAATTGCAATTTTCCTCGAGTTTTTTTTCATTTTTTTAATCATGTTTTTATCATTGTTTTTTCATGTTTCATCATTTTTGCTTCCAGTGGTGCAAAAAATTTCCAAAAAATGGAAAACTGCAATTTTCCTCGATTTTTTTTCATTTTTTATCATTTTTTTTTAATTTGTTCATCATTTTTGCTTCCAGTGGTGCAAACATTTTCAAAAAAATGGAAAATTGCAATTTTCCTCGAGTTTTTTCATTTTTTTATCATTTTTTATCATTGCTTTTTCATTTTTCATCATTTTTGCTTCCAGTGGTGCAAAAATTTTCCAAAAAATGGAAAATTGCAATTTTCCTCAGTTGTTTTTCATTTGCTTATCATTTGTTTATCTTTTTTTTCATGTTTCATCATTCTTGCTTCCAGTGGTGCAAAAATTTTCCAAAAAATTGAAAATTGCAATTTTTCTCGAGTTTTTTTTCATGTGTTTATCATTTTTTTATCATTGTTTTATCATTTTTTCATTTTTCATCATTTTTGCTTCCAGTGGGGCAAAAATTTTCCAAAAAATGGAAAATTGCAATTTTCCTCGAGTTTTTTCATTTTTTTTGTTATTTTTTTATCATTTGTTTTTCATTGTTCATCATTTTTGCTTGCAGGGGTGCAAAAATTTTCCAAAAAATGGAAAATTGCAATTTTCCTCGAGTTTTTTTCGTTTTTTCATTTTTTTATCATGTTTTTTTTCATCATTTTTGCTTCCAGTGGTGCAAACATTTTCCAAAAAATTGAAAATTGCAATTTTCCTCGAGTTTTTTTCATGTTTTTATCATTTTTTATCATTTGTTTTTCATGTTTCATCATTTTTGCTTCCAATGGTGCAAAAATTTTCCAAAAAATGGAAAATTGCAATTTTCCTCGAGGTTTTTTCATTTTTTTATCATGGTTTTATCTTTTTTTTCATTGTTCATCATTTTTTGCTTCCAGTGGTGCAAAAATTTACAAAAAAATGGAAAATTGCAATTTTCCTCGAGTTTTTTTTATGTTTTTATCATGTTTTTATCATTTGTGCTTCCAGTGCTGCCAAAATTCTCCACAAAATGGAAAATTGCAATTTTCCACGATTTTTTCATTTTATTTTCATTTTTTATCATTTTTTCATTTTATCATTTTTTTCATTTTTTTCATGTCCATTTTCTCTTTTCATTTTTTATCATTTTTTTTCATGTCCATTTTCTCTTTTCATTTGTTTATCTTTTTTTTCATTTCCATTTTCTCTTTTCATTTGTTTATCATTTTTGTTCATTTCCATTTTCTCTTTTCATTTTTTCATGTTTTTTCCATTTCACTTTTCTCTTTTCATTTTTATCATTTTGTTCATTTCCATTTTCTCTTTTGATGCTTTAGTTTTTTTAAAACTTTTGCCTGCTTTTTCTTTCAATTCTTTCTACTTTATGTCATAAGCCTTAGTGTTCCTTCAAGCTGATAACGAATTATGAATTGTAAAAAGTGTTCTATACTACTTCCAGGTTTGCTACCTATGACTGACGTAGCCTATTTTCATAGCATGGCACCATCTGACCCAAACTAATGGGACCTTGGCAAAAAGGACTTCAGAAGGTCTTGCGCTCAAAGGCTTTCCAACAGCCCCCGCAGATGCAAAATGGAAATGAAAAAATGATAATGAATTTGGAGATGATAAAAAAATGATAATGATGATGTAAAATAAATGATAACCAAAATGATGATAAAATGAAAAAATAAATATGTTGACTCCCCCCAGGTTGTGGCTCACATATTCTCTTAATTGTAACATTGTGCCGTAGCTTTCATTGTCGTTTGTCTCACTAGGAAATTTTCAGATTCGCCAGGTAAAAAACAGTCTTGTGCATCGTCTCAATTTTGGACTATCACGTTTTCTGTAATGTCATGACGTAAGACTTATCGAACATGGTTCAACGTCTTGTTTCTCACATCACTCGTCATCTTCATTCGGTTCTTTTTAGGCCATGTATTCATTCTCTTAGGCTCCTTAGGTCAGATTTACTAGGTAAAAACTAGGTGCTTTGCAGCTTGCCCCATTTCGGGGCCATTGTGTGTGTACACCGTTATAACAAAGGGTTTCGTTCTGTCTATCGCGCATGTATAATTCTTATGAAGCAGGGGGACCATCAATGTGCTGTGTGCGATGGTCCAACGAAGCGGCCACAGTACATGCGGATATCACGGCTGATCACCGTGACGTACCTGCCCTATGTATTGAACTGTTGAACAAACTGTTCTATTCAGGCTGTTTAGGTACTTTTCGACAGTTTGACATTTTGATTTTCCAGAAGTCACCGCCGCCGCTTCGAATGTGACGTTCTCAACCTGCTTGCGATGACAGGTAACTCAGGACATTAGGCGACGACGGTGACATCATTCACAATTTCCACTAACCATTACCCCACTGTGTGTGTGTGGGTGGGTGTGTGGGTGGGTGTGTGTGTGTGTGTAACATCTGAACAGATGTAAAACTTCTTCATTTCTAATGATCTTACGTTTGCAGGGGGATGGAGAGGACATATGAGGCTCCATCCAACGAAGCTCCTCATATGATCCTAGGATATCACCAGGGACGCCTGGTGACGTACCTGCAGTTCGATTTTTTTGGGAATAGCAAGGGGCCAAGCTCAGAACCCCAACCACCATGTTACACAATTTGCTGCACTGTTGTCGCAATCTGGAATCAATTTTGGTCATTTATGATTAGTTCAGCTGCATCAGAACCTTCCTCAGTTTTTTCGCCGAAACCATGTCGCCGACAGTATTTTTGATTTTCTGAACTATTTCGCCGAAACCATGTCGCCGATGTATTTGGATTATTTTGTCAACACTACGTCGCCGATGTATAATTTTGACGTCGATTCTGAACACGAAGATCATTCAGAAGAACTTCTATTATTCGTAGGATGCATCGTTAATTTCATTGTTTCGTATCTAATCTGCATGTTTCAGGATTCAGTTCCTGCCGGATCATATAATGATCCATTCTTGTCTAGTGTGATTTCCATGGTGGCTCCGACATGGTGCCATGGAGCTATTTGAGGCAACCCTCTTTAGGGTGAGTGATGACTGTCCTGACTGCCGAATTAACACATTTTAATTTAGTAATTCATCTAAGTAAATCGCAACAGTCGGCCCTTCCGTTTTGCACCTTTTTGTGAAGTCCCGCGTTTCCGGCTGTCCTTTAGGCACCCAGTGGAATGCATCTCTTTTGAGTGAAGCCACTCCGAACCACCAAAACCTCATTTTTATTACTGCAGCTCGCACTTTTGAAGTTTAGCATTACATGTGAGACAACAGGCAACAGGCATGTCCTTTTCCTGCAGGTGTGGTCTCTTTGGTATTTGGTGAGGTGAAACATAGTGCACCCAATTCGTTGGAACTTGAAAGCCGTTTATGCCTTTTATGGCTGACCTGAACACGGGCCTGGATTGGCACAACGCACGATTTCTAGGTTTAGGAACTGAATCCTGCTTGTGAAAACTTCTACATCGGTTCCTTTTCTCTCTCCATTTGAGCAATGTACCCGTGGACAACTCCTCCGACGTCATGGCCTACTCCGCCGCAGTCTTCACCTGCTTCTTCGACGTGGCCACAATCAACGCCGAGTGCACATTTATTTGGACATCCTTCGCCATTGCATCCTACATGGTCTTCGTCCTCTTCGCTCATGTCGCCTGCCTCAGCCACACCATCTTTGTCATTCGCATCATTGACCACAGCTCCTCATGCGGTACCATCTCCCCACCTCGTGCCTACAATGACCACACCCATGGTTCCTGAAACCACCATGGTGCACACCGCTCCACCGGCTTTCACTACTCCCACGGCACCCACCGCTACATGGCATCCTGCTCCCGCTCCATCGCCTACATTGACTACTCCACCGACACCACTGCAGAGCTCTCCGTACCCACCTCGCACCCTTCACCCTCCACCATTGACTGAAGCATCTACGTTTCCTCCTGATGGACCTCAACAACCTGCAGTCAAGGCCGCCCCAAAGCTTCGCTCTGACAAGAAACCTGACAAACCACGCCGTTCAGCTCCAAAAGCCTCACTTCCTGTTACACCACCGGCACCAACGACAACATCGTCTCCGCCCATCTCGCCAGAACTTGCAGCGCTGGGTTCCACTACACAACAACTTGCTGAATCGGTTCGTCTAATCCAAGCTCAACAACAGATGATCCTGGACTCCCAACGCGCTCAAGAACAACGTCAACAACTTCTCCACCAAGATGTACCTACAACTGGCCCCACACCGCCCACACCATCACCTACATCGGCACTACCCACAACCATGCCGCCACCTGCACCGAAAGCGAGACCCACTGAACCTGAAGCTCCGGACCATCGCACCGTCTCTGTTCCAGCTGGTCCTCTTCCTCACGTTCCACATGCTCCAACATCGCCATCACGCCGACCACGATCCAGGACCCGAAGATCACGCTCCCGTCGACCTTCCACACAACCGCATCATCGTCGACCTTCCCCTCACCGTGCTGCTCGACCTCGCTCTCCCCTTCCTCGATTCCGGTCTTCGACAAAACACGACAAGGATCGCCGAACACCTTCTCCATACAGAAGAAGATCACCGCCAAGACGACGCTCTCCAGCGGTTCCTCGACGTCACCGATCTCATCCCCGACCACGCTCCAGAACTCCTCGTCGTCATTCCCGAGGCCGCGAAGTCGTATTACGACCAGCTACACGTCCATCCAATCCAAACTTCATCCCCACACCTGATGCTGATGACACCTGGGGCGAATGGAACAACAGCCACTACCCTGACGACCACCATCACGGCACCGCTCGACCCAAATCTCCCGCAGGACCCCCACCACCTGAACCATCCACAAACCCACCAACACACCCAGCAGCACCACTTGGAGCCGTGGCCTTTCGTGTCCCTGACGGTGACAGCGAAAACTCAGATGCAGCCGAAGCATTTTCAATCTCAAAATTCGACAAGAATGACATCGAACTCAGCGAACTTGTTGAGGCGGCCAATGATCCACTTCGTGTACGATGCCTGACCGAGCTCGACCCAAACTATACAGTACCCCTCTGTACATCATTGAACCAATCCAACAAGCTTCTCTTCAATCACTTCGTTGACGAAATGTTCAATCAGTTGGCTCAACCATATCGTACCGTCAACAACCAACTTATTTTCATCAAAGCAAGCCAAGCTACCGTCAAGAATATTGCCAGGGCCTTTGCACAATCCAGATTACTTGACATCGATCTGGCAAAGCAAACCAAAGCATTCTATGTCGAGCCAGAGAACCTGCTGACCATCACGGTTCCAACGGGGTTGCCCAAGAAACCGATCTATCGTGGCGAACACGCGGGCACCTACCTGATCTACCACAAAACGAGTTGGGAAACAGTTGCCAAGATCCTTGCTGAAGATTGCATTCGCCCGGCAACTTGGACAAAAAACGAGGCAGGCTACCCGACTCAATACCCATGTTACGGGTTCTTCGGCATGTCCTCTGAGATTCCTGACATCGATGACCTACCCGGCTATGCCGTCAAGCTATGTACCTCCCAGCTCTACCGCATAGGGAAAGGACAAAACCCATCTGGCCTATTGGCCATTTGTCGCTCTCCCAAATGCATGCGGGCCCTATCTGGAGGAAATGACCAAATTCAACGCTTGTGCAACCTACAGGGCATCTCCAAGGGCAAAGACAATGCAACGGCTATATGAACTCCAGTGCTGCATCAATATGCTACGTTGCCTCTACTCATTCGGTTTTCCCAGGATTGATCACACACTCGGCAGCGGAAACGAACCCACCCACAGCCGCAGCACCAAATGAACCTTCGGACAACACACCAGCTGATCATGATCGAACTTCCAGCACGACCCGACCCTACTGCTGATACACCTGCACCTTCAGATCCACCACCAGACGACTCTCGAGCGACAACCAGCCACCACGAGACCACCGAACATACCGCACCAGATCATGCTCGCCGACATTGGAATGACAACCCCTCGTGGGACAGATCAACATATACCCGTCGAGATCGCCGTTCATCCTATCGTGAAGGCCACTCTCGAGATCAACATCGCGAAGGCCAAGCTCGATCCCGCACTTCGGCATACAACCACTCCAGATCTCGCTGGTAAGCACTTCATCCCTGAGGAGCACCTGGCAAACTGATGATTCCTCCACGACTGCGATCCAGTGAGCCTAGTGGCCTTGACCGATTCTTTTGGAGTAACAATGCTTCTCCCGACATTCGGTATTTACGCCACTTCTTCCCTCAAAAGATATGTGAATCGCTGCCTGCACACCGTATTTGTTTCGTTTTTCACCTCATGTCTCACACACCTTGGCAGAATTTATCATGTTTCACACATTTCAGATCGTACGACATCTTCGTATCACCTTTTCACCCTACCGCAGATTTCAGTTGGCTGATCGCGCTTATTCCGACCTATCATCTCGTGGCTCCTGTCTACATCATGGCGTCCCAGGATCTGATCTCCCAGTTTAGCCCTGACCTGAATGCCATTCCTCCTTCCCAGCCTGATCGCTCACGCACACCTCCTCGACCTCAACATGGCTGGCATCAAACGGTACCTATGTTTCGTGGCCCGATGCACTTCGCAATGACGACCCCTCGACCGTTTTGGAATCCTGCTGGCATACCGCCTCCACCACCGACATCTACATCGTTCTCAGCACGCCCAACATGGACTCCGCCCACATCACCTTTCCCACCTACACCGCCTACGTTCTCCCAACAACCTCTCAACAACGCCAATTTTGCACCTCAGCGACATCCTCTCACACCGAGATCGCCGAGACCTATGTCATCTCCAGGCGGAAGCTCTGCTATCAATGAGGGATACACTTGTCGGCCAATTGAAATCCCACCGGTTGACCAATGGAAACCTGACGTCGACTTCCACGACTCCAACAAGATTAATGGGTTGGATTTCCCCTCCAGAATCCGCCAAAGCCGATTTTCCAGTTACAAAGACATTGAAGGTATGGATCCTTTGCAAGTCCCACTCTGGAAGTTCTTGTACCAGGGCTTACACAACACATGGCTCCGCCGTGTTGCATACGGTCGAGAAACCTTCGTCCTTCCTTTTGACAACATAGGCACTACAGTATTTGTTGCCGAATTGGTATCGCAACTACGCACCCGCAATGTGGATTTGGACAAATTGGCTACCTTTCGATCTCGTTCGGCTGGCCAATGTGTGAATCAAAAGGAAGCCGCCCAAAACATGGCCAAGGAGGTCGCCCAGCTCCTTCAGTCTTGGCTTCCGGCTCAACCATCCGCGGATGTAGCTAGCCAACAGCGCATTCTTGAATTAGAAGCTGAATTGGCAAAGATGAAATCGGACGCCGGCACGTCACCATCTACTGCACCGGAAGGCTCTACACCAGCTACGACACCTATTGGACGTGCACTACAAGGACAACCTGCAGCTTCCTCATTGTTTGATCCTTCGTCCCTACTGATTTCCCCGGGATCTGTCAACACATGGCTTGTTGACAACCAACCTTCGTCATTGACCGAGTCCCAGTACAGGAAATGGTTGAAAGACTTGAAACTTCCTCAACACAAACAAGATACTTTGGAAAAGCAGTTGGAGAAGGTCAACGAATGGTGGCAAAACCAACCTGACGATGCATCCAAAACCATCCAGAGAGCCAGTGTAGCTATGGGCATTGATCCTTGCAAACACAAAGGTGCAACGACGGATGACATTGTCCTCAAGGTCATGACGGTGGCCTTATTGATGCACTCCTGACTAGCCACGTATTTGAAAACCCCAGGCTCAAAAGTAGCCGGAATCTTGCGAACTTTGGCCGTGGCTCATTCTTGTATTCTTGCTCTAGCTTTGTTGACCCCTTTCACTTTGTCTCCTTCTGTTGACGTCTTTTTTGCTTTTCGGATGATTCAAACTGCACTAATGGGCCAGTATGTTCTTTTACATCCACGAGCCAATTCCAAACTCCAGGCCTTGCTGAAAGGCACTCCGATGCAGAGTATTTTCTTTTGCACGTCGTGGGAAGACCTAAAAGTCGCCCTCCAATGTTTCAAACACCCTCAAGCGGTGTATGTGCGTTTCAGCCATATTGCCAACTTCCAACCAAAGTTTTATGTGGGTTCCACTTCTTCTTTTGTTTTGGACCGTGAGCATTCTCGCTATCGGAAATTTCTGCAAGTGCAACAAAACAAATTCGTGTTGGCCGAAGTTGCCTTACGGTTCTGGTGCAGATTTGACAATTTCTGGATGTGGTCTGTTTTCCCGATCTACACCAATAAATCCAACTTTTGGGCTTTGGAACAAGCCTTAATTCAATTGTGGCAACCTCGATTGAATACTCCGTTCATCTACCAGTTTTTCAATTGCCGAAAGGGACTCATTTCGCGAACCAAATTTTCCAATTCACGGCAATTTGGAGCATTTTCTTTGTGGCGAAAGCTCCGTTGGCAATCTACACCTCATCATCTCCGACGAGCTCTTCACAGTCCTCTTTTCCACCGACGAGTACAACTATGGGAAATCATCCAGGACTTGGGCAGCAACTCTGTCCGACGCTTTCACATGGAAAAGAGACTCCGTTCCAATGAAACTGGCGCCCAAGGATGCTACTTCATTCGTCGCCTTGCTAACAACCTTGGAGAACCTCAACGGTCGTATGCCATCAACGCCATTGACCGTGCTTTGACCTTTTGGAAAGCCAAACGAGTTCGCAAACCGGTTCCTCTTCGTGCACCCTGGCTGCTGGCCCCCAATTGGACTCGTGACCTTCGACAGCTGCTCACTGCTCATGTCCACAGAACCAAGTGTTACAACACCACCTTGCAGACTCCATCCACCGGGATTGTCTTTACAAAGTTCCCGTCTGTTATGGACAGCTTGTGCAACCACAAAGAGGCAGCTACCAAGTGGGCTGACGGCGAGGCCCCAAAATGTGCCTGTGGAGCCCTACGACAACAAGCTAGCCATCATCACCAACCTGATCAACACTTGGTCCTCGAGGGCGACAACCTGCACTTCGAAGATGGCCCTTAACGCTTCAGAACAAAATCTTCCCACCATCCAAAGAAATCCATGCATCCCTTCGCCTAGCTCTGCGGTCATGGACTACCAGGAACTCACTCCCTTCATTACCAAAAACACATCTTGATGCGCTTTGGCACCGATCCATTCACTCCCACTACAATGCTCTCCACAACCACATCACGCACAAAGACATCGTACGTTTCAAACGACTCTTTCCAGATGCCATCTTTCACAACGAAGACAAGCGAGCTACATCCCTGCGAATCTATTGTCCGGTGCTCTACTTCCAGTGCCTCACCACCACCTTCGCCGACCCTTTGGTGTTTCGCAAATTGGAGGAAAGCCCAAGCGACATCATCGAGAAGACCATCGCCGAGATCAACAAGCAATTTGGCAAGTCATACCCATGGGCCCTTGGGGCTGGCCGTGATCTACCGAACGCCTATGTCCTGCCCAAACGAAAGAAGCAGTTCAGAGCTGGACGACCAATCGTTAGCTTCTTTACCGCACCTTTCCGACCTATGTTGAACTGCATCGCCAAACTGATCTACAACCTATTACCCCAAGCGTTTCCCCACAACTTGGCGAAAGGAGATGTCTTCGACCTCATCAAGCTCCTCAAGGATACCGATTTTGACACGTTTCCTACTCCGCGCATACACAACCAAGACCTTGCCGGCTTCTTCACGAGCATTGACACTGACCGCTTCATCGCCAGCTGGCGATTGACCCTGCAATTCCTCTCGACCCTCATGAGCACCGACCCTGACGAAATCATCTCAGTGAAGGCAACTCCTGGCAATACCACCGGCGATGTAGTCAAAGGCCGCACGTGCCGTACACTCAATGTGACCAGGAAGATATTCATTCGTGACATTGAACGCATCATCCTCATGTCCTTGAAGATGACCCAATTTTCCATTGGCACCTCCGTTTTCGAGCAAATCCGGGGCTCCCCCATGGGCTCCCCGTTGAGTCCTGCGTTGTGCATGATGGTCGTCGCACTTTCGGAGGAAATCTGGTACCGAACCTACCGCACTACTCTGACTACAATGGATCTTTCAGCTCGCCTCCTTCGTTATGTTGACAACAGACTGTGCCTGGCAGATCCTTCGTGGGACTATGAAATCTGCTTCGCCAATTTCCTGCACCCGGAGTTCTACGGCCATCCGATTATTTTGGAAACGGAACCGGACCAGGAGTTCCTGGGCTTTTGCATCGAGTTCGAGCCTTTCGCACTCCGCTACAGCCCCCCGCGCGACTTCAACCAGGTCATGGCCCCATTCTCCGCATCACCTCTAGCGGTACAACTATCTGG
Organism: Cladocopium goreaui; assembly: GCA_947184155.2. Classification (NCBI taxonomy): domain Eukaryota; class Dinophyceae; order Suessiales; family Symbiodiniaceae; genus Cladocopium; species Cladocopium goreaui. The sequence continues at coordinate 259,891 of CAMXCT020000134.1, read as the reverse complement.
TTTCGTCTCACGACTATTTTTGGTCGCCAAATGTGCGCACCCTGCACAAGAACGGACTCGAGGTTTCGCCGCATTGCATCGTTTGTACAGAGCAGCAGGTTTTTGCGAATCCGATTTAACTGCCGCTGCCAAGCCTATTCGCCAATACCTACACACCTCCTCACTGTGGTAAAATTCGTCGCAGCCCCGACACCATTGTGTTTACGTCTCACGTCTCACTTCTTGCTTGACGTATCACCTCTTCCGTCCGAACTTTATTTTACCGACTGTTGTACTGATTTTTCAGCTGGCTCACCCTCAAATTCGTTCCCATTTACACTGTTGGCCTTATTCGACGTTTCGCGATGGCTTCTTCATCTCCTACAACGTCTATTCCGATTCAAGAACCAGTGTTTCTTCAATTTCTTCATGATGTTCACCATGCTTATCTTCTATTACATCGAGCAATGGCCTTACTTCCACCTACTCTCATCCCCAACATTGAACCCACACCTCTTCCCAGCACTGACGTATGGAACCAACCTGACGGGCTCCGACCGCACTACTCGAACCAGACCAATGCCTTTATTGACGCAGTCCACATCCCGTCACCCGACATCGCTGAGGAAGAAGCCCTTATGGATGAGTTGTTGGAAACCAATCTCCCTGAACCACATCAACATGTTGCTGCCCCGTCACCTGAAGCCCTTCCTGAACCATCTAAGCTCTCAACTACAGCACCACCACCTCCGAAACGCAAACAGAAGGCCAAAGCAGTTCCCAAAGTACCTGCGAAGCGTCGTCGCCTTCATGAACATTCGAGATCCCGCTCCTCGAGCCCACTTTCGACATGGACCCTCGAAGAAAAACAAAAACTTCGTACACTGAAGACTGATGAGAAATCCCGATTTTCATGGCGGGTGATCTCGACCAAGATGGCCAAATCTGAAGATGACGTTCGATCTATGTGGAACAAGATCAAAGACACACTTGGCTGACCACCTGTGACGTGAAATCAGGAAAAGGACGTCCTGCGGCAACGTTTTACCACTTTCAATACCCAACTTCGTGTGTCTCTCTTGTTCTTGTGGTAAAGGTACTGCTTAATTTCTAACTACTTTCTCACCACTGTCTCACCCATTTTGGCATGGTTGATCGACTTGAACCTTCAAACTCCATTATATACACACCGTCAGCCTTTTATTATGTCTCTACGCATCCACCTGGACCGATATTGTCAGCAGCGAGCTATGGCCAACGACAGCATCTCTCCTACCCGACGATCACGCTCTCCGACCAGGGCACCTTCTTCCGCCACGGGTTCTTCACCTTTTCAGCACCCACCCGGCTGGACACCTCCGCCTACTACACCCCATCGACCGGTCATTCTACAATTGGACCTGAAACCTATGCAGCAACTGGCAGCCAGAAACCCGTATTACAATATCCTGGCCCCCAAGGTCGCGGGCAACCTCTCCACCGAAACATATGACAGCCTGTTCCAGACCTTCAAGGTGATCTACCCCGACTATGCCCGCAGCCATTTCGTTTCAGACCTGAAAACAGTGGTGACGGATACGCTCCTACAGAGATGGTCGATACACCTACAAGCGACGGACTTCTACATGATGATCGACACGGATCAAGGAGCTCAGATGCTTGATGACCTTCCTCATTCTCTCCTCGACATCCTGAACTGGTTTTACCCGTCATGGAAGACTCATGAACATCTCGATGCCTTCACATCACGTGACTGTTCACCTTTGTTGCTGACACCCCATCCAGATACGCAAGATACGGGCTTTGCGGTCCATGTTCAAGTGATTCCTCGAGGGCATCCATTCGTCACTGCAACACGATATACGAAGACTGCCGCGTGACAGGCCTTTAGAGATACTACCCTGACATGCACACATCTATAAAAAGGAAAAAGAAAAAAGGACCGATCACGAAATATTCCGCCATCCTGCTGACCATCTCTATTACCAATCCCTTCTCTTTGATTCCCTATGTTCTCAAGGATTCCCAACACTATCTCTCCATATTTTGGTTGTTTTCCTCAATTTGGACCTCCTTTGACGGAATTTCGGCTTCAGTTTGTTTCGATCTCATATTTACTGCTTCCGTACATGGCGAACCCCGCGACTGATGACGTTCTTCGGCTGCTTCCAACCCGTTCCTCAACTACGTCAATCCATGGCCCTGATTCGCATCTCCCACCTGATGATCCTACCTCAGCATCGTACATTCCCCGGGCAGCCAGAATGACTCCAATCTCTACGACCGTTCACACCATATTTATCAAGAAGCTCAGCTACCCCTTTTCTTCTCTCGACCTGATGAACTTTGGATCTTGGAACGGACACTAGATGGTATTGAAACTTGGAAACCAGTGGAAACATTTTTGGAGAACATGCACCTCACAAGGGATCGTGCCACCTTGCGCACCACTGCTAACCATTGGCGCCAGTACTATGATATACCCATCCAATCATCCTCCTCCTCTACGGCAACATCCGTTCCGGTTCTCCCACATCCCGAACACACCAACGTCCATGTTTCACAACCGTATGAAGCGATACCGGACCAGCTTCACATTCTACAATCATGCTGGGGACGTTCGGCTCAACATCATTCACAAGGTACCACTATTTCTTTGTCTTGGCCACCATGGAGATCTACACCACCTTCCTCACCATCGGCAACACTTCACCGGACCCTACACTCGAATAACCCTACCGCACCTGTTCATCATTCTCATTGTCCACTACCTGCGAACGAACCTGGCCCTATGGATATGTCTGACTCCAGTGTGTAACACACCACATCACTTTGCAAAAAGAAAAAAGACTGAATGTCGACTTGTGACCATTTATTGCGTACCCTGTTTCGTACTTCTTCCCTGTCATGATTTTCATTTTCCAATTTATCGTAATCAACAGTATTCTTATTTGCCGCCTGGGCTTAACGCTTGGAACTCGACGCCATGGCTCACTCTTCTCGTCCTCACCCATATCGCGCTACATCCAGGGTTGATACACCACAGGGTCCCAGAACTGCTGCATGGCTTGCTGGACATCGAGGCCTTCCTGGTGATGTGGACCCTCCTCCATACAGACCCGTCCTGATTTTAGTGGATTACTCCCCTTTGCAGGGACTGACACACCGCAGTGAACCTGACCGTGATCTTTACATGGCTCTTGCCAATTCGAATTTCAAGAATGTTAGTGCAGGAGAACTTGAAGCTCTTTTCACCTGGGCACGTCAGCTGGAACCAATCGAAGCAGGCATTCTTCCCATTCGAGACCTACGTACTGCCATCACAACAAGATTACGGACCCAATGGGACATCCATTTGGAACCTTCGAATTTGGAATTTCGCTACTGCGATCTGGAAGGTGATGCTTTCCAAGTTCCCAATGATTGGACCGTCATGCAGCTTTTGGAAGAATACCGACCTGAGTGGCGTATCCGGCAGTACAATTACATCGAATCCACCTTGCTCGTACCCGGTACCCCACAGCCTTTCGTGCTACGTCTGAGATGCCATAGCCCTGAAGTCATCCTACCCTGATTTGCTTCGCGGCCGAACAGGAAAATGAACGTTCGGTTCTTTTTCTCTTTTGATTTACGAGATATTATCAACACGGTAGACTTTCTGGCACTTCACTTTTCGATTCATGGTCCGCCAATTTATTCTCCGTGAACTTCGTTACCCGTTTATTACTATTATTCTTTTGCTCGGCATTCATGTGCGTCCTCAGCTTTTGGTTTTGTATTGAGCCTATTCTTGCGACCGTTTCACCCATGGAGCATAAACGTGACGCAACTGTGGCTGGCTTGGGTTGGCCTTCGAATCCGAACCGTGGATCCTCTTCCACAGAGTCCGCCCCAGAGTCAGGCGGCCAGGCTTCGGAACTATGTCATCCTGTTGCCCCCGCTCCTACGACCTCGACCACTTCGGCACCTTTGGAAGCCAATACTACCCCCAACGACCTCGGAACTACGTCCCAAACCGATACATACTCAGCCCCCGCACTTCCTGATGTACCTTTCCCGACAGAGCCAAGTCCTACCTACAAATTCTTCCATCGCTCTCACTTCTCATCACGAGTGGTCCACCAGATCCACTTCAAGATCATTACGCACTCCAACAATACCAGGGAGTTAGTCATTGAAGAGATTACCACCTCGGGGCTCTCCAAATGTCGTGATCCTGAACACTACTTCTACGGTCTTTCTGGCAATTGGGAGTGGTCCTTACGCACTGCGGATTATTGGCGCCATCACTTTGAGATTCCTCTAGTACATGGGCACCATCCTTTTCACAATGTTCCCATTGAGACGACTTCTCCTGCAGAGGCACCCCGCCTAACTACCAAGATCCAGGAGTTAGCCAAACAACTTTCAGACACTTTGACGGCAGCTATGGCATCTGGAGAAATCAACGACACATGGAGAACTGTTGAAGGCATGAGCTTCCGCGAAGCGATCCAAATACTTCAATTCGAAGCGAACTTCCCTTCTGAGTGAAATGACCGCAGCTTTGTACACTAGCATCGTGTAGGTTCATTTGATTTGATTGGTTCTGCCGACCTCGACCGCGATGATCTTCCAAAATCAAACCCCGCTACATGCGGGGTGTGTGTGTGTGTAACATCTGAACAGATGTAAAACTTCTTCATTTCTAATGATCTTACGTTTGCAGGGGGATGGAGAGGACATATGAGGCTCCATCCAACGAAGCTCCTCATATGATCCTAGGATATCACCAGGGACGCCTGGTGACGTACCTGCAGTTCGAATTTTTTCGGAATAGCAAGGGGCCAAGCTCAGAACCCCAACCACCATGTTACACAATTTGCTGCACTGTTGTCGCAATCTGGAATCAATTTTGGTCATTTATGATTAGTTCAGCTGCATCAGAACCTTCCTCAGTTTTTTCGCCGAAACCATGTCGCCGACAGTATTTTTGATTTTCTGAACTATTTCGCCGAAACCATGTCGCCGATGTATTTGGATTATTTTGTCAACACTACGTCGCCGATGTATAATTTTGACGTCGATTCTGAACACGAAGATCATTCAGAAGAACTTCTATTATTCGTAGGATGCATCGTTAATTTCATTGTTTCGTATCTAATCTGCATGTTTCAGGATTCAGTTCCTGCCGGATCATATAATGATCCATTCTTGTCTAGTGTGTGTGTGTGTTGTGTGTGTTGTGTGTGTGTTGTGTGTGTGTTGTGTGTGTGTGTTGTGTGTGTGTGTTGTGTGTGTCAACGGCGGGCCCGACCCCTTCGTCAACAGGCACTGTTGACCTGGAACTTCCCCGAGCCCTTTCCTCGTCCCCGCCCCTTGGGCAAGAGGCTCTGGACCGTCTTTGCCAGTCCACTTTGTTGTGGTGTGTGAATCTTCAGGGACGTTCCCGCCACCATCCACACCGAGGAGTGCGTCATGGCCACCAGCAGGTCGTAGGGCCTGTTGTAGCGCAAGTTCAGCTGGAGTTTCCATGGAACTGCCGTCTGCGGGCTGCTTGTTGCCAGCCCCTGGAATCGCACCACAAGGGCCGGGTCCCGAAATTCCTCCACCAGCTCCGTCAGATGCTCCAACATCTTCGGCATCGTGATGGCCTTCTTCTTGTCTATCACCAGCAGCTTCTTGGCCGTGTCCCAGCGCAGAAAAGGCCAGCTCATGTCCTCCAGGATGAGATTCTTCTCCCGGCAAAGGCGGAACAGGGCATCCTCCGGCTTGCTCTGATACCTTCGTGACCCGGTTCAAGAGGTCCTGAAGAAGGTGCTGGCACAGGTGTTGGCGCAGGGTGGTTTGTACCATCTCCGGTTCCTGGAGGCGTTTCTGATGCCATTTCTGTGTCTCCACCAGCAAGCTCTGGAGTGAGCCCTCTTTGTCCTGCTGGAAAAACAGGATGAAAGAGTCTGTGCTTTGCAGCAAGCTCAAGCTGTGCTCTTGACGCAGCACTAGATGGCCCAGTGCTTGGAGGTATTGCATCAGTCTCTGTGGGTCTGCCGCGGGTGGACCGTGATCTGGTAGATCTTGTTGGTTCCTGTCGTCGGTGCGACGTTGTTTCGGTGCTTTCGGATTTGGCTGCAGCTTCAGACTTTGGTCCAGCAGCGGTGCCAAAAACTGGAAGGTCTCCCTGATTTGGGCCTGGGAGCTCTGGTCCACTCCATTCATAGCCAAGTCTCCCTCCATGTAGTGCAGTGGCCAACAAGATGTAGCTTTGCAAAATCACCGGGCAGTTCCCTCTGAGATGGGTTTGGACCAAGACTGCCCGAGGTTCAGAAAGTGCCGGTTGGGTTGCATCAGGCGGCAGGTTGAAAACTTGGCTGCAGAGGTCACATTGAAAATCTGAATGCAGAATCTTGGAGATTGCAGGCACCAGCGTTTCGAAATAAAATTCTACAAAACGGTGTCCACTCAAATGTGCCTCATGGATGTGGCGGCAGAGCATTCCAGCAGGGTGTTCTTGGCCACACTGCATGCAGCAACGTCGCAGGAGCTGAGTCACCTCAGTGTTGGTCCAAAGGTCACTGAATGCTCGATCTGCAAAAAGCTTGGAAACATTGAAACGTAATTCTCGGGGGATGGAGCAGTGCAACATCTGGCTGATGACCTGGTCAGTGGTCTCTACTGGCATGAAGGGGACACTGTCAAGGCGGTAGTACAGCATAGCAATCTGCCTCAAAGGCAGGCATACATGGTTCTGCCGCAATTGGTGTATTTGGGGATTGCACATGCAGCCATGTTGTGAAAACACAAGGTCAACCAACATCAGCGTCAAGTGTTGTGAGTGCCTCCACAAGCGGCTGTGGTTGTTCATCAGGTGATTGGCAAGGTCACCAGCACGTTGGTATGCCTGCTTGCAATGCAAGCATTTGATCGTGAGGCGTAATCTTTCCATGGGTGCACGTAACTGTTCAAACATTTTGCCGTGAAGACATGTGTTCAGCCAAGCCTGACTGATTGGTACAACTTCGGTGGCAGCATAGGGGTCAAAGTTGCTGCATCTGCTTTGTGTTATATGGCTTCTTAACCCCTCTAAAGAGGAGTACTCTGCGCCGCAGTGGGCGCATTTGGCCTCAGCATTCAAACAATCACGTGCTGCGTTGAAAGAAAAACCTTCCAATTTGTGCTCTGCCCGCAAGTGTGCCAGCAGTTGAGTCACGTCAGAGAAAGGCTGCAGGCAGATGTCGCATCGTGTGGCTACCTCAGGAGGGCCACTTTCTTGCGCATGCAATCCACCACCATGAAGTAATAAGACAGCAACTTGGGTCCAAACAGGACACTGATGGCTCTTGAAGTATCCTCCGCAATGAGGGCATGGCGATTCAGAACTGTGAATGTTTGTAAGCATCTTGGATTTCTGGGGAACAAATTCCCAGAACATGGCATGTTCAGTGCGGAAGTGCAAGTGCACGTCCTGCGTGCGGCTCAAGTGCTGTCCACAAATACAGCAGTATCTGGAGAGGTACCCACATGCCTCATGATCTTTTTCAAGCAAGTCAAGGGTGTCATCTGCAATGAGCTGCAACAGGCGGTTGCCCCAAGGTTTGCTCTTGATCAAACTCAGGTCTGCATCACTCAACATCTGGGTGCCTCTCATCGAGACATCAGCTCGAGATGGGCACATTGCTGTCATGGTCAGGGCAGCAGGGGTGCCAGTGCAAAGGTCAGGTCCAGAAATCAAGGCCTGGCATCCACGTTCGATGTGGTTTCGAAAGCTACTCCACGTAGAGTATTGGATGCCACAATGTTTACATTTGGGCAGGCCATCAGTTGTGTAGAAGTGCATGGGGTGTGCAAACTGTCTGTACATAATGTATCCATGGCTGACCGTGCAATGACGTCTAAATGCTGATATTGAGTTGGTGCAAAATTGACACATGTTACAAAAATAACATGGGCTTTGGTCAGGGGCCTCGCCAGAGAGTGCAGTCTCAGCACGTTGCACTGAGGAGGCAGCCTGGGCACGCTGGATCATGTCATGGATGGGTTCAAGATGTGTCCAATCCAACCGCAGTGCAACATCTGTGGCATCAAGGAGTGCATCACGCTGGGCAATAGACCGTTGCAAGGTGGCAACAGCCGCAGACAAAAGGTCAGCCGGGCGCGGGAGTGCAAAAACAAAAACATAGGTGTTGGTATGTCTGGTTCGGTGAGCATGGTCTCCAACAATGCGTCTAAGCATGGTGCCTAGCTGAGTCAGCATATGTTGAAGGCCTTTTGGGGTTACGCCAACAGCAAAAACACCATATGTCATGATGGGTATGATGCAAGTGCGCCACAAGCTGAGTCTGTGCTGGAGGGAAAAATGATTTTTGTTGCAGAGCCAGCGTCGCAGGCGCAAAAATGCAATATGTGCAAGCTTCACTCTATGCCATGTTGTGGTGTCCTCAAAGCTATGATAGCTCATGATGCATCCCAGGTATGTGGCTTTGTCTTTGATCGGAATCAACACATGTTGCTGAGTGGGGACAGGGATTTTCAGCAAATCGCCTCGATGGTCACGCTTCACGCAGGCCGCTCTGGTCTTTCGACTCTTTGGTCCGTGCAATGCAAGGATGGCCACTGACTTATTTGGGTTCAGGGTCATGTCAAACTCTTGGAGCAATGAAAAAAGAATGCCAATGGCTTGCAGCAAATAATCAAACTCTTGTGGATCTCGGAATGTGCCTCCGATGTGACAATCGTCGGCGTAGATCGACAGGTGTTTTTGGAGCCATTCTAAGGAAATCAGTTGTTGCATCTCTGTCATCATCAATACCATCATGCAATTCCAAAGGAATGGTGCGCCCTTGCATCCTTGTCTGAGTCCTCTGGACACATCAACTGCAGCGCTCTCTCCCCCATGTGAGATGATGTATTGTGTATCCACATGCCAGTTCTGCAACAATTGCGTAATCTTCTCAGATACTCCAAGTTGAGTTTGACTCTATTAATACAATCAAATGCTTTTTCCAAGTCGATAAAAATCTGAATTCCCCCGCAAATGGTCCATCGCTCTGCTGAGACCGCTCTGGAGTGTGGGGTGGAGCGTTGGCTCTGTATCAGTGTCCGGGTGTCTCTGCAATGCATTGCCACTTGAAGCAGTGGGTCTTGTGTCGAGCGGGATCGCATGAAGGCCCAAAGCGGCCATGGTCTGAAGGCTGCATCTGCTTGGGAAACTGCTTTCTGAATTAAAAGGCCCAAAACGGCTTTACCCAGGGGGCATTGCAGAGCTAAGGGTCTCAAATTCTGTGGTCTCGTCGGTGGCTTGGAAGGTTTGGGGATTAGCTGGAGCCATCCCGCACGCCACTGTCGTGGTATCCAGGGTGGGTTTTGCCCCCACCATTTGGTCAATGTGGCATGAAGGACTGGTGCAATGGTCTCTGCTAATGAGTTCCAAACAATTCCAGGGGCACATGGTGCAGCTGTAGCCTTCTGGGACGGAATCAGTCTCAGTGCAGCTGTCAATTCACTCACCGTAAACGGCACTCCTGGGGCTTCATGACAGATCATGGGAGCCAGTGTGGGGCCCCGCCATGTTTCTCTGACATATTCCACAATCAGACTGCGTTCTTCAGAGGAAGTCATAAGGGTCCCATTATCCCGTCTTAATTGAACACGACGTCGGTGTGTTTTGGGGGCAAAACGGTTAATGAGATCAAACAACTTATGGGTGTCATGGCTGGCCGCTGCATTGTTAGCCTGTTGCAAGGTCTCTTCAAAACGCTGGCGGCGTAGTTGCTTGGCAAACCTGCGGTGATGTCTGGTGAGTTTGTGAAATTGGGTGGCATGAAACCAGGCATGCAAAATTCCTTGGGCAGTGCGGTCCCTGATGGCGTGAAGGAGCTGTCTGTGTTGCCATTTAGTCAAAGTATGTTCATTCTTCTGCCATGGATCAGGTGTGACATGTCTGCTCATTGCAGGAAAGCATGTTGAAAAATGTTGCATGGCCGTGTCATGTACATCTTGAAGTTCAAGATTGTCTGAGGTCAGCACATTATGTAGTTGCCACCAAACATCCGGTGCAGAATCATTCAAAAAGCGCTCCCAGTCAGGACTGTGAGAGAGCTGTGCAAGTCGTCCTCTCTGTCGCTGGTTTGGAGTAAGGCCAAACTTTGGCTGATTTGGCGGCGGAATCCAATACCTAGCTAAATGGCAGATCAGTGGCGCGTGTCCATGCGGTTGCACTGGCAGGAAAGGGGCCTGCCACAGACACTGCACGGCTCTTGCCTGTCCATCAGCGTGTTGGGAGCGAGTGCAAACATAATCAATTCTGCTGGCAGCCCCATTCTGTGCAAAAGTTGGCCCTTGACTGGCGTCCCATGTGTTAAGGGCTACTAGTCCAAACTGGTGCAGGATGGAGAGGAATCTCCCTCCATCTTCATGTCGTGGGCCCTGTTTGGACCGTCCTTGCCATCTGAAAAATGAAGTGCCACACACGCCTGAGGATTCAGGCAGGCTACAATTCATGTCTCCGTGCATGGCAACAGTATTTCTAGCCGGAAGCTGCTGGAGGGTCTGTTCAAGAGTCTTCCAAAAGCTCTCACGTGGCGGCAAAGATTTCCTGTTACCAGTATAAACATGTTGGTAGCAACCAATGACATCTACATTCCTGGTCGGCAGTAACAGACGGACATGGACAAGGCGTCCCGGAACTGGTTCAGTCCATCGTAGGTCCCTGGCCGCACAAACCTTATTAGAGACTAGGACAAGGACTCCAGACCCTCTGCATGTTGCATCAGCACTATGGAGGTGATGCCAATTAGTATCACTCCATTCTGTCTGGAAGGACCATCTGGTCTCTGTGATCACAGCAATGTGGACATGTTGCAAGGTCATCCAGTATTTCAACTCGTCCAATCTGTGGTTGGAAAGGCCTCCACAGTTCCAAGTGAGACAAGTTAAACGGCGTCTGGGGCCTTGCTTGGCATTGCATCTTTCAAGGTCTTGCAGCCTCGGCGGAGGTGAGTCCTGGGTGATGGGTTGCATCCCAATCTTAATGAAGTCCTGTGGTGTCATGCATTGGCCTCGATACCAAGCCATCCCTTGGTTATGTGCTCTTCTTTGTGCTCGGTGGAGGCTGCGCTTTACAACTCTGGAGTGTCTGCAAGTGGTCAGCGCGGTTTTGGTGCTACCGCACATTTGTGGCTGCGTGCCATGTGGCTTCACGTCTGGGAGTGAAGAGAAAGCGTCTGTCCATTGTGACGTTTCAACATCCCCCATGGCTGGGATGTAACCCTCGCTCCTACCAAACTCATGGTCAACTGTGTCAAAGTGAGAAAACATTGTAATCACGCAAAAACAAGTCAGTTGAAAAACCAGAGTCTGGCGCCTGGAATTGGGACCAGGCCTGCCACCAAGTTTTCGGTCAATTCGAGCCCTCTGCAAAGTCACCTTGCTTGTTCTGTGTACTCCACTGGAACAATGTTGTGTCAAAAAATCAGAATGATGCGCTGTGTAGTCCAGAGTGGTCAGCAATCCCCTCAGGGGCCAGAGAAGCCAGCAGGAGGGTGCAAACCAAAATCCACTGTTTGAAGCAGTGAGTCGCTTCCAATGTCTCCTTGTTGTAGCCGCCAAATGATCACCAAAAAACTGTTGAGGAAGTCTACAAAAGAATAAACGGATTGTTGAAATCTGCAGTCGCAAAATTGAGATCACACGTGTAAAATAGGCCAGCCAGATGAAGGGAGCCCACCCCCAGTTCTGCTTGCAGATCAAAAAGATCAGGAAGCACAGCCACTTGAAGCGGTTGCCAGGTATAGATTCCCAATGGTCGATGGTCTGGTCGTGCACAGCTGCACTAAATGTATTGTCTGGTGCCAAAAAGATCAAATCGGGACAGTCAGAAGGGGTGCCCACCCCGTTTGAAGATTGCTCCACCAGGCCAGTGAAAAAAAGCCAGGAGCCTACCCTGCAGGACGGTGGGCAATCTTCAATTATGGTCAGTTGTGTGTCTGTCTGCACTGTCTGGAATGTTGTTCCAAAATTGTTCGTGTAAGCAGCTGTAACCTCCACCCGGCCAGTGAAAATTCGGGAGCCGACCCGCAGTTTGATGGAGGATTACAGGTGTAATGGGTCAAGTCCCGCTTCCACTGTGAAGGCGTAGGTACCTGTTGATCCTCGGGCAAAGATTGTTCTGAAGTGTGCAGAGTGTCAAACTGTGAAACAGTGATATAACGCACCTCCACCAGGCCAGTACTCAATAAACAGGAGCCTACCCTGCAGTGCGGTGGGGTTTGATTGCAATTGAAGTGTCTGTATTTGTTGTGGTACAGAAATAAATATTCAATAATCCAACAAATCACCCGGCCAGAAAAATCAGTACAGGAGCCGACCCCGCAGAATGGTGATTGTTGGTGATGCCACTGTCTGATTGAAATTTCCGTCAACGTCAAGTCAGAGGCAAGGTGGTCCAATGGGCTGTTGCACTGTGTCCTCAAAATCAATGAAGAGGATGTGTTCAGGGGCTCCACCAGGCCAGTATGGGAAAAACAGGAGCCTACCCTGCAGTACGGTGGAATATCCCTGTCGACAGTTGTGATGGTGGAGCGCTGCTCCGTCTGTGCAGTCCGTGTGAATTGAGCAATTGCCCAGTTCCGTGTTGTGTCACCCGGAATCCAAAAATCAATAAGTGGGGAATCTTCCGTGAGGCCAGTCAGTTTCTGTGGGGAGCCAACCCCCAAATTCAAATAAGAGAATTCCCAAGGTCCAGTGGTTTGTGTTTGTGAAGCAAAATCAATGTGTAAAAAGTCCTGTGTAAATTGCAAAGCAGCGTCCGGGCCAGTCAGTTGCTGTTGGGGGCCCACCCCAAAATCAATGTGCAA